>JAQFVV010000033.1:9164782-9602433 GCA_028023455.1 Epiperipatus broadwayi
AGACAGAAAGAGAGTGGGGCAACAGTTATATTCTTTATTTGTTTGTGTGTTGATAAAAAACTCAAAAAGAGTAGTATACACGTTTAGTTATTCAATATTTAATTTTTTTTTGTTACAAAAATAGAGTAATAACATATACAGGAAGTGTGTGTGTAAATGGTTTAATTATCTTTGTATATTTCAAATATTAAACTCTCTTCAAAGCTAACCTAGATTTACTAAATTCTAATATTTTATTCTATTTCTATTTTACTATTATCTGTTTCTATTCTGTTTATCTATGATTATAATTTGGGGTTTAAGAGTTATAGTTTGTGATTTGAAGGTTAAGAAATTTAAATTTGGATATTAAAATTATAAATTTCTAGAAAAAAATCATTCAGATTATTTTAGTCAGCCAGTTTATAAATGATTTAAATAATGACAGTGTGTGTGCTTGGATATATTACATACATAAATTTACATTTATTATATATTGAAAAAGAAGGGTTAAATCTGTCAAATTATTATTTTTTATTCAACAATTTTGTGTTAAAGAGAAAATCTGTTAAATTATATATATATGTAACAATTTTGTTTTTATAAATATTGGTTGTTTTTCTGTTAAAGCAAAGCTTGGTGAGAGCGCTAAGTTTTAAAATCATCCCAACAGCTTGATCAAAGAAAACAGCTCAAATTTTAGGTGTTACATTTATGACAGAGATGTGAAGAAAAAAAGATTAAGACAATTTTTACTTCAAAACAGGATTAGTCTGAAAAATCAAGGTAGTGTGATTTTTAAAAATGTTTCCAGAGAAAGTTACACTATCACTCTAATTGGGTGAGTTGACTAAAAAATCAAGTATAAAACCTGTCTGGGAAAAATCAGAGAGAGATTTTTTTAAATATTTAAACTAAGAGACAAGCATTTGATTCATCAGATATCAATTTTAAAATCATTTTTTTTAATATAAAGTTTTTGAAGATTAAAATACAAGGATGTCAGGCTAGGAAAAATATATAGGTCATCTTGGGCTTTTCTGGCCCCCAGTGCTAGCACATCATATAGGAAGAAAAAAAAGTAATAAAAAGTATTGTCTGAAATTAAAATATTATACACCTGATGACTGAAAGAAATGCGATATTTTCATTAAGAGAAAAGATTCACCTGCATTTGAAAGCTGAAGGAAAACGATTAATCGATTGATAAGTATTAAGTCATCTAGTACAAATTGAATCATCTACTACAAATTGAATCCAGTGACTAAGTTTAAACCCAAGAAAAAAGTATAAACCTGAAGACAACTGATATACTTCATCAATTAAAAGAATCATGCTTAACAGGAAGAGAAGAAAAGTTCCAGTGCCAATATGATTCCCATTAAAGCAAATAACCTTGGTAGAATCATCACCATCAAATAATTATGCACTTAAAGAGACAGTTCCAAAGAAACAAGGAAATTGTTGCTGCCCAATTATAGATATTAAACAAGATAAATTATGAATCATTGGATGTCACTACCAAAGAATAGAACTGGTAATATGAATTTTTTATATATATTTTCTTTATGATATCAGAATCTTAGTAAAACTTTAGCAATAAAGTTGTATATTTTCGTTTATCTCAGAACTTTTAAAACAGCTAAGATCGATTGAAACCAAGAATTTCTTACTAGTGATAACCATAAGCTTCATTAATGATTTAATGTGTACTAAAATTATGATTGTCTATTAACCTAAAGTTATGAAATGTTATTGATATGTAAAATATTATTTTTTTTGTATTATTGTTTTGGTTTTAAATAATATTTTAGTTTTTATGGGGATAAACACACACATACATAATAATACTTGTTGCATATATGTAATTATGTGTGAATGTAAAATAGGAGGCAATATTGAAATATTGGATTATTTGTGTTTTAAGTTAAAGTATAGCATTTCAGAGCTTAGAAGGGAGGGGGAGAAAAAAGTACTTTAAAACTTGTTTCTAAAAATCTTGCTCTTTCCAATTTTACTAACATTTATTTTTAATCATTCTACTTTACATGTTAGATTATACAAGTATGTGTGCAAAAGAGAAAAGAGAAAAAAAGAGTATTTATTTTTTTGTTTTTGAGATATTTTCTTGTGGAGTGAAAATCTTGGTCAATTTGACATTCAATTTAATATATGCATTATACCATTTACGGCAAAGGGAGAAGAATTTAAAATGAATGTTATGATTTTAAAACAGTCGATTATGATTATTGTTGCCATTGTTAATATCAATTTTTATGTAGATATAGAAATTTTTATGTATATGTTAGAAATGCAGCAATAAATGTTAATTTGTTTTATTAAACAGAGGCGTATATATTTCATTAAGAGTATTTTTTTATTAGTTGTGATCATTCATCATCAAGGTGAATATTAGCTATTTAAGATTTAATTACATATACTAAGATTAAGCAATAATTATGAATTTTTTTATAAAAATTAAATTTCATGTTAGGCTTAGTCCTAAAGCTGTGTTTGAAACCATTATCATTATCATTATCATCATCACCATCACATTTTAATTAATAGGATAGATAAATGTTTAAAGGCCATAAATAAATAGTGATTTCATGGTATTTAGTTAACATTTGTGAATAATTGTAATAACCACCATTCCATCATCTATTTCATGCAAGGATGAGTGAATTTCCATCCTAAATTAATAATATAATCTGAGCTAGTAAAACTTATAAAGATATTGAAACACATTTAATATGTTAAGATCTAAGAAATGATTTCTATCTAATGGAATTTATATACTCCATATTTGTTTAAGAATGATTTATGTTTACCTAAATATTAGTGCATACAGTGATATGAATCTAAAAGCAAAATCCTCCATTTTTATTAGAAATAAAGGACCACCAAGGAATTCAAACCCGGTACATGTGAAAAGGTTATAAGATATAACTGTGTCTAGGTTCATATAATCTAGTGGCACCCTGGTAGACCATATCCACTTGTTATTCATTTAAATATGCAATTGACATCAAGCCAAGAGATGAAAGTGAATAAAATCTACCTTCTGTATACCTGAGAAGATATTTTATTGAGTTACTAGTGTACTCACTCACTTGATGTTATGTCCTGAATTATAATAGTTTGTTCTTAATAATTGTTTATGGTTTCTACTTGTTTATTGATGATACAATGCCTGCCTAACCAGGGTTTGAAATAGGCCAGACACCTTAAATGATTAGTCTCCAGGCATTATTGTTTCTCATTATTGATATTGTGATATCTTCAGAAATTGAATTATAGAAATATGTTTAATTTATTCCTACTCATCATTTTAATATTTATTTACTACTATAGCTACTATCCAGATATAAAATGGTAATAGTTATATTTGAATCTTTTCTACCTTTATTTATATTTGAATCTTAATTCTTTTGATCTCCGTATTTATGTTACAATATGTCACTCAACATGAGTTTCATAGAGATCAATAGAGAAATCTAAAAAATGGAATAGATGTTTTTGCTCTGTTATTTTATGTTAATGTTGCCACTCTAAAAAAGTAATATATATATATATATATATATATATATATATATATATATATATATATATATATATATATATATATATATATATATATATATATATATATATTGAACTAGGAGGGAGTTGGATCACTACAATCTTATGAATTATCTGTTATATTGAAGTGATAAACAAAACTAAAGTAGTGATTATTATTTCAACTGAATGAATAAAAATAAATATTGGAATAAATTTGTATTTTTTAACCTTGATCTTTTCCAGCTGCATATTATAGCACCCGATCCCTCAGGCAGAGAAGAAATACCCAGAGGTACCTGTAGCCAGATGGATGTTACACAAGGTATAACCTATAGCCATATTTCAAGGTTACAGAACATCTTGGCTGCTAAATTCAAAAAGCTGTCATCCATTATTATAAAAACATATCATCACTCTTAGAATTATCTAGCATTATTTTATTTACAGACATATCATCAAGATAATTAAACCCACTTGATATTTTATTTTTAATAGCTTTTTTAAGTTTTTATTTTACATAAATTTTATAAACTTTCTACTGAAATAGTTTTGCTTCTTTAGTGTAACCAAACTATTATTGTCAAATAGATTTATATATTTTTTAAAATTAGAAACCCAATGCACCATATTACAGATTATAATGTGATCATTATTTTTTAAAAAAATACAAAAATGCAGTCTTAATTCACTTAAGCTTAATTTAAGTGACATAGACAGACATCAGTGATCTTGTTCATTAAATGACTATGGAACAGAAACATGTTATTCATTACCATTAATTTGTGCCATTATTACTTTCAAAAATGCAAATATATTACTAAAAAATGTCACAAATAGTCTATTTCCTGTTGCCAGCTGGAGCAGTTGACCGTTCACTGCTCCATAAGGATGGGACTCATTACACTGTCAAGTTGTGAGTTCATGGGGAAAATTTTGCTAAGATGTGAGTACTTGTTTTACTATTTTATCACCTTTACAAGAAATTTTAAACCAGTTTTCATTCATAATTAATTGAAATTATCAATCGTTCTGTTTATGCAAATGGCTGCCATTAAAAAAAGGCAAAAGCCAGATAAGTAATTCTTAGAATCATTAGAGCAAAATAAAACTTTAAAAAAAGAATTTAAAATGAAACAAAATAATCCAAAAAAATAGTCACTAGAAATCTTATTTTTAATAATATAACAAATTGAGAAAGGAAATCAAATCCCATTGAAAATGTTGGAAAAAAAGAAAGAAATGCTTAACAAAGATAGTCTTAAGAACTTCATCTTAATATCAGATATTAATAAAGTAAAACAAGTTTCTATGGCTGCAAACATGTCAGGGAAGACAGAAAATAGCTCAGGAAAAATACTAGATTTAAAAATTAATCATAAAACCATAGAAAAAAGAAATCTCAGCAATAAATCATTCATAGGAAAAAAGTTATGATGCCATGGTGTCAAACTGGAAGTGGGCAAATACAGCAAACCAATGCAGGAGGGGAAAATTATTTTAAATATTAATATGATCTCTATTTTAGAATCAACTATATTAGATTATGATTTAAGTTATGTCCCTGCACAAAAATTAAGTTTTTCTGATGATCAGAACAGAAGTTTTTGGGCAACGTCCAGGGTTATTGGGGCACCACAAAAAGAATAAAACATTCGTAAATCAACACAGAATTACAATGAAGTGAATCCTGAGCCAAAAAACAATGACTTAACAACAAAAATAAGTACAGATTATGTTATAGACCTAAACAGAGTCATTGAAGCTGCAAATTATTTAACCTCTTTTAATCCAACAATTACTGAAAATATTTCAAAGATTAATTACAAACTTTTAGATTATACAACTGAAACCTTGTTTAGTAATCAAGACTTAGAATTCAATCTAGATAAACAGAATTTAAATAGTATCAATTTACAAGAGTCACAGTTGAAATCTTACTACAATCAAGCCCACTGTAAAGTTACAAAAACCAATTGTCAAACATGAGTGTGCCATCAACCTCTGCTGTGCAACCAAACAACAAGCAAGAATCATACAATGCTAATCACACTTTTCATAATCAGAATAATATAGTGGAAATATATGGCTGAATTGTAAATCCTGGAGAAGTTTATAGTCAGTGAGCTGAACAGGTATTTTGAACATGTGCAGGCATCAGGAATTGTTTGGGCTTTTTTGACATCACTGTACAAATGAAATGGATGAATGGTGTGTTCTCATGGTGTGCAGATAAAGCTAGTTGCAATTTCCAGACTACAATGAATCAATGTATTTTACATCTTATATTTCTGTAAATCTAGGTATTTAACTCACTGTATTTTGTAATTGATCTTCTGTGTGCAGACATGAGACTGCACTTACTTTTTCTTGATCATGGGTGGATGGTAGTTGTCATTGGAGGCCTGTTTTATTGATGCAGGCTTTTGCCAATTATTACTGCTACTCAGAAAACCTGCTGGGAGGATACAGGGTCAATGTTTCAGCACTAGTTCTACTCTTATGAGCTCCTGTGAACTTATTGAGAGATTGGCTTTTAGCAGTGCAGAACTGTACTCATTACTGGTTAGCTTTTCTCTGGTTGGCACTCCAATTTTGGGCAGACAGACTGAATGTTGTCCCTTGCCAGTTGGACTGTTGAACTGGGAAAGGGAGTTGCCTTTAATGGGCTTGGCATGGCTCAGCTGCAGGTCAAGGATTTAATATTTAATGGCCCTGGTGCCTTGAACCTCGTTGCCTGTTGTGGTGGTTGGCACAATGCTGGATGTCTGCCTATTCAGCTGATTTATTCGGGTCTTTGTTTGAGGCCCCAGGGATAGAGATAATCAGGTGATGAATGGTATCTCAGCATTTGGACCATGTAGACCCATGTATAGATACCCATTAAACAAGATTATAGTAATACTTTTATGGATATAATTGTTATTGAGGATATGTCCCTTTTGAAACATGGTTAATATTTGTTTTACCTTTGTAACATTGAATACTTTGTAATCATTAATGGGTAAGTAGACCTGAAAATTTTTGTAATCTTTTTAACTAATAAAGGTTATTTTTGAAATTAAAAATTTCACTAATATATTTAATTCAATGTAAGCAAAAGAAAATTAATTTTAAAGAAAATCCATATAGCATTTTTATATAATATAAAAGAGAAATAATTTGCATATTTTTGTGAAAATCTTGGTGTTAAACATTTGTATGGAATCATAAAAAGTATAACATGTATTCCATTTCCTTGTAATTAATAATGAGGGGAAATGATTTTTATCGAACTTTAAGATTCATGTCAGAATCTATAACATATGTGTACACAATTCAAGAATTAACTGGTTTTCCTTTTGTAGTATTAAATTAAGAACATTTAAATGAACAGTTGTCCCAGGTTAGTGGGTTCACTTCCTGTCTGATGCTATGACACATGAAAAAAAATATTATAGCATACAAAATGCCTGATCACTAAACCAATTAATTTGACAAATCTGTGTTTCATTTCAAAAAAGTTGCATTTTTCTTTGAAACTATAAAAATGTTTGTAGTATTTCTTTTCTGCTTAACAATTGATTGCAAATTAAAACAACAGATTTTTATAATTAGGTCCAGGTTCTAAACAATATTTAAACTAGCATAGAAAAATGCTTAGTATGTTATAAAACTTATGATTAAAATAACAACATCTTAATGTTTTCAAAATTGTAGCTTGAAATAATGACAGATACAATCTTTTCATATATTATTGACTTGATATATATATTTTTTTAATGGATAAGCTAATAAAATATTTATAATTTCATGAAATTAGGTTAAAAAGAAAAAAATGCAGCATTTAAATACTATGCTTTTAAATAATAAAAGAAATTACCCTCAATTATACTTGTTAATACTGAATATGGCTTTTGTAAATATTTTTTAATGGTTTCTTAGAACAGTCATGTATTTTTATAATTGAAAGATACATTAAGTCAACATTTAAAATGTATATATTTATTTGTTTTTAACTGATATTTTGTGAGAATTTCATATTTATATCGAATCTATATTAATCAAAAGCATGAACAAATGGGGGAGAACAGAAAAAACAACCTCATTATGCTTGTTTTAATAATAGAGTAAGATTATCACACAAAATATTGTAGCAAGACACAATTAGTCCAGGTGCTTTATGTTTCCTTTTTTTATTATGAATAAAAATGCTATACAATATACTTAGAATCTAGACCATTTATTAATTGATAAAAATAACTGCAATACATGCATTTAATAATAATACTTTCATAAATTTATTTATTATTTTTATAAAATAAGTTATTTCTTTCTAATTGACTTAATAAAATAAAAACTATAGTCATATGCTTTTTATTGGCAGAAATCATTGAAAATATTAAATATAATTTTAATGTAATGTTGATGTTAAGCATGCTTGTCGAAATTAATAGTTACGTTAAAAAATACAAATAACAAAATTTTGTATTTCTGGCTTTTTTTAAAATATAAGGTTACCTTTAATAAAGTGGTTTAGCTCCAAAATTTCAGATTGTACATGAAATTGTCAAAAAGTATGAAGTATAAAGCAGTATTAATATTGGTTTTACATTATGGCATTTCACTGTTGAAGTTATCACAAATTTTATTCAATTTAAAACTAAATAATGGCAGTTTTTTAGATACAAATATGATTTGAATATTGAAATGCTCACAGATTCTAAAATAATGTTGCATTTAATAAGCTATAATCATTTATCATAATGCTATAATAATTTAAAAAAAAATATATGTAGGCTCATTACTTTGATAAATTTGTTGTATGGAAGTGAATCATGGATTTAATATAGTCATATTTAGAAAGTATTTTAAAAACACTACAAAGAAGTGCAAGATGATTTTTGTAAAACTAAAGCTGGGTAGTTAATAAAGGCACTTTTGAGGCTTAGTATAAAATTCTTAATAAATGCATTTTTTAAACTACAGCTGAATATAAAATCCTTAATAAAGACATTAAACAAATTTTTGAAATTCTTTAAAGAAAAAAGTTTCTTATAGAAGTTTTTAAAATAAAATATCAAATAAATAGACCTAAAGATATTTTATTATGTAAGTTGCTTCTGGTTATAAATAAATTGCTCTAAGAGCATCAGCATGGTTTTTAAAAACCAAAAGCACTATAAAGCAATATTTTGTTGCCATCTAAATGGAGATAAAAATATTATTTGCAAAGATAAAATATATTGTGCTATAATTTGATTTGTAATTGAGTACCAATATAAAAAGTGATTAAAGTGAGGCACTGTCTTTATCTTTTATTTAATTAATTATTATGTCATAGTTACTCTTATCATATTTAGATTTGCCCAAATATCAATTTCACTTCTAAATTTTAACATCATTAGCAAATAAAATTTAATTCTATTTGAAAACAATAATTAGAAATCATTGTATTCTTTATTATGTTTGCTGATGTAAATTTGTTTTGACTTTGTTTATATATTTCACAGCTAGAGTGACATTAGTCAGCTCTATTACTCTTTATGACTATTAAATGATATGTGAATATTTACATATATACCCATAAATCACATTGCCTCAGCCGTTATGCTTAAATATTATCAATCTGTTATATCATTACAAATAGATAGTAAGGGAATTGTTGCTTTAAAAATAGATTAATATTCTATCAGTTTGCTTACTATGGGAGCTCTGGTGATTTAATTTATATATAATAAGTAGTTACTTGTTGGTGTTTATGATTTGAAATATGTGTTGGTTTATCACACTTGTGTGAGGGATCAAAATTTCCATATCTCTATCTTGGCAGGTTAGGAAAAGTTTATTGTGAAATACGTATATAATGAAAGAGAATGCTCCGGAGTTTTTACACTGGAAAATAATTACTATATTAAAAAATTTGGGATATATAGTACCTACAAAATTTGAAATATGCTTGTAAGTTTTTATAGTGCAATTATTTATTATTAACATATATTCTAAAGGATTTTTTATAGTATTATATTTATTGAATACAGGTTGTCCATATGATGAGTACATACAAATATATATCTTTTATAGTAAAAAAAAATATAGTCAAAAATTTTAAAGCCAATGAATTAATTAAACAGGGAGAGAAATATAGGTATTTAAAATAGCACTCATGGTTATAATTACAAGTCTTATAAATAAGAATAAAGCAAGAACTTAAAAATAAAAGAAAAATTCGTTAACATTAAAGAAAAAAGTTTGATTCATATTACATAGCAAAACCTAATAATTTGAACATATTGCACGCATTCTAAATTATTTAATAAACACAAAATAAATAGATGCTTGTTATCTGTGAGAGTGGGTGTGTGTGCCTGTGTTCGTAGATGAATATTAAAAATATTTATAATTTCACAAAAAAAAAATCCCATAAACAATGCAATAAATTAAATTTTAATTTTAAATAATTAAATTCTACTAACAGTGTAATTAAATTTAAATTTCTAATATTAAAATTGAAAATACAATTATTACTAATAGAATTAGATTTAAAAGGTTAAAATATCTATTACTTATATTGTTATTTAATAATGTATTTATTTTTAAATCAAATTTTCTGGAGAAGATGTTCTTAGTGTTAAAAACTAGCATTTTAGAGGATAGGAAAAATGAAAATAGAGATCACAAGTTTATATACAAAAAATCAATCCTTTTATGAAATGTAATTCTAACTCTATTTATCTGACAAACATTGCCATTTCAAGTGAATTCATTTAAAAATATATAACAATAAGCCGTATATTTCACAGAAATTATTTAATGAATACCACCAAAAGTTATATTATTATTCATGTCATAAAATAAGCACTTATTTAAGAAGCTACACTAAAGTGCTAAACAAAATCCAATTGAAATCTTCTGAATAGGCTAATAATATATATATTAAATCTTTATGCTAAATTGATAAGATGATTTTTTTAATAGTAAACAAAAAAACATTTTATTTTCCAAATTAATATCAAGAGAAAAGCAATATATTATCAAAATTACTTAATGACATTTAATTATTTATTGTTGGTTTAAAAGTTATTTATTTACGTTTTAAAGTGATCAGCGTGTAAAGAGTATATGTGTTTTCATACATTATTTTGAAATAATCAAATAATCTTAAATACTTTTGTACGTTTTTTTTTTTTTTTTTGAAACTGATTACTGTAATAGAAAAATCATGGTAAAATGAAATATATAATCAAAGTAAAAAAAATATTTTACATTAATAAAATGACAGTTTAAATTTTCTTATGTTAAAGATTTATTTCCATTTAAGAAAGATATAATATTAAAGTTAATCAAGCTAAAATAAAAATCATATTTTCAAATTTAATTAAAAGATTAGTAAAATTATAACGGATAATTACACAATAAGCATATGTATGCATATGCATGCTAATAATAAAATAGCTGTTTGAATCATTTGTGGAAATGATATTTATCACTAATCTGTTAATTAAATTATTTAAATCGGTGAGTTGATATTTGAGCGCAAAATACTAAAAAAAAATCAAATGTAATTAAATTGATATCAGAGTTATAAGATATAATGAAGGCAGAATGTCAGTAAGCGGATGCTGATAAAACATGTAATCTACACTAAAATAAATAAATGTCACTGAAAATAAATAGCAGATTTTAAATAGATATTCTAAATGTTGCACTTTAATATGCTAGTGTATATAATATTATTTACTTTTATGATAAAATCTATTTTACAGATGTGTGTGTCTTAATTTTATAGTGGTAAACGAGCTAAACATGTCAAATAATTATGAATGGCTGATATATAGTATAACATGCTTGTGATCTGATGGCAAAATTATCATGCAGAGAATCAACGAAAAAATTATTACTTCAAATAACATATACATGATACATGAGAACAGAATGATATGAGTAAAAAAAAGTAAATGTTATCTTACTTTATATCACCTTTAAATTTACAACACAATATAATTCCTTGCATTACACCCATAAATTATAAGTTGTGATAATAATGTATTTGATTTCTTTTTTATATAGATATAATAATTTAAGTCTATATATATATATCATAGTATGGATAAAATATATGTATATGACTATATAAATTACATCTGTAATAACATGTCTATTCATTTTTAATAAACAATAAAAATATCAATATATAATAAAATTTTGCATTATATTATTACTAACTGGGGAAAAATGTGTAATTATAATTTATGATGTTTAATATTTTAATTTTATTTTGTTATACTGTCAATAAAATGTTTAATTAAATATGCCTTGAATATGTTTATTGGTCTGAATAATCTATAAGTTTTTCAAATTTTAATTTATATAAATAAACTTTACAAGTTTAAACATAAATAAAAAAATATATGAGCTTAAAAAGGATAATGTATATGTAAACCATAGTAAACTTAAGTTAGAGGACTTTTTACTCTTTTGATCTAAGGTAAGTTTGTAATATGAATAATTATATGGTAAATAACCTGATGTGTGTGGAACAAAACATAAAATAAGGGACATAATGAAGCACATTAACTGGAAGAAGAAAAGTATCATATCTGTTTTATAATTAGTTGTATTAATTTTAACTTACATGCATACCCATCAAAGTGTACCAAGCGAAAGTTAAAATACATATTTAAAGTCATGATTTACTTATGGTGTTTCAGGATAAGCATTAACTTAATTGTATCCTAAGTTAATCATATTAAACTGGCAATATTTCTTTTTTATTCCCACATTCCACACCCATATAAAGATATGAATAAAATTTATAAGTTCGTTTTTTTTTTAAATTTTTACCCATAAATAATAGAAATAAAATGGTCTTAAACACAGAAAACAATAGAATGATATATATTAGATAAAAGATGGGTATGAACCTGGATACTATAGATATATAATGATATATGCATATATAATAATCTATTCAATGTGAACCAAAAATTTTGATTCAAATAAATATGAAAGTTAAAGAAAATGCAAATATATAATAATAATTAACCAATGTGGTGATGAGGATTTATAATTTGAAAGCACAAATACTCTGATATGTATTTTATTTGTTTTTCAGTTTTAATAAAAATGAAACTCAAAGATGCCAAATCTTCTAAAAAAGTTTACTTTAGGCAAACTTTCAAAAAGATGATTATCTTCAAATATTATGGCCAACCCTGCATGTTCCCTAGTGGAGTGCATAATTTTTTAAAGCTGTGGATGTTTACTAGCATATGTATATAAAAAAATATATTCAGATTGAGTTATAAAAAAAAACTAATTATAGGGGATTTGAACCCAGACTTTTAAACTTCCTTCAGCTATCCAATATATCTCATACATCTAATACACATTGGATAGCTGAAGGGAAAGTTGGAATATTGTATAATTATATCTAAACTCTAGAGATGTAAAGTATATCTGTATGAAAATATTATATAAACTAAATAAATTAATAAAAAAATATTTAACAATTTATTAATAATGAATAAATAAAACAGTTGTATATATACCTACAACTATTAACATATACACAAAATATTAAATATCATAGTAGGAAAAGATATTTCAAATTTAATTTTAAGGCTTTATAGTATTTATAATGATAAGATCTTGCTATATTAAATATTTAAATAGTCACAAACCATAGTTTTTGTAGATATTTTTTTAATATTTTGCTATTGTCTTCATTAATTCTGTGGTGGATGGTAGTCTTTTTCTTGATCACTGGTGACATTAGACAGTAAATAGAACAAAACTGGTAAAATTACATAATCTATAATATCAGTATGAATTGGGTAATTTATATAGCATTGTCCATTTTTTCTTCTTGATATTATAGAAACATTGCAACTGATAACTTCAGCATTAGTTTCTGAATCTGGGTGCTTTTTATGTGTGCATATTTCTGGGTACTTTGAATGGTGTGGCTTCTTATTGCCTAGTCACCCATTACATATATTCTTCTTTTAGATAAAATCATCATACTGGCTGTTATAATAAGTATTAAAAAATAGTAAAAAAAAATATTCAGTAAAATACAGCTATACAAATTACAGTAGAAAACACTATTAGGCAGCAATTCATTATTCGATATGGATCTCTGCAAGACTGCTTCAAAAGTATACTGCATTCAAATGCAAAGCAATATGAAATAAAATGATCTTCTAAAGTTAGCATAATGCATAACTGCATGTTTGGTCAAACATGTTTTCAAACAGCATATATATCACGAGCTAGTAAAAATATAACTTTGCATCATTACAACAATATATTTTTTTAAAAAAGTACCCCATTTACTCTCTTTAAGACATATTGGGGATACCAATTTTATGTGCTTTATATCATGACTTTATACATAAATAAATAACAGTAAAATATTTTTTTTTTTTTTTTATGAGAAAAGGCGGCCACTCTTTTCTCTACTTTTCTTTCTATATATCTAAGCCAGTTGTAAGTATTTTGATCTGAAAGCTTGAAGCTTCAAATATCTTCACAAATAACTCACTGAGTCTAAATCATAAATGTACAATGTGAAATCCTATGATTTACTACATAGTAGATTTTAGAATACATAACAAGCAGTAAAGTATGTAAATAATATTTTAAGTTGCAAAGTGCAGATAGTTGAAAATTAAAATTGAGATAATGCCAAATCTCTCAGTTCTTATTACAATACTTATCTAACAATCAATCAGATGTAAATGATAGCTATTCAAATAACAACCAAGCCTAAACATACAACAAAGATTTTACAAGAAAAGGGCAGCCACCCTTTTCTCTACTTTTCTTTCTACATATTTAAGCCAGTCAAAAGGATTTATATCTGAAAGCTTGAAGTATTAAATAACTTCACAAATAACTCACTGAGTCTAAATCATAAATGTACAATGTGAAATCCTATGATTTATTATGTAGTAGTTTTTAGAATACATATTAAGCAGTAAAATATGTAAATAATATTGAGAAGTGCAGATATTTGAAAATTGAAATAAATTGAGATACTGCCCAATCTCTCAGTGCTAGTTACAAAACTTATCTGACAGCCAATCAGATGTAAATGATAGCCATCTAATTAACAACAAAACCTAAACACAAGATAAAGGCTTTATGAGAAAAGGGCAGCCACCCTTTCCTTTACTCTTCTTTCTATATATCTAAGCCAGTTGTAAGCATTTAGATCTGAAAGCTTGAAGCTTTATATATCTTCACAAATAACTCACTGAGTCTACATCATAAATGTACAATGTGAAATCCTATGATTTACTATGTAGTAGTTTTTAGAATACATAACAAGCAGTGAAGTATGTAAATAATATTTTAATTTGCAAAACACAGATAGTTAAAAATTGAAATAAATTGAGATACTGTCAAATCTTCTAGCGCTCTTTACAAATTAAAATATTATTTACATATTTTACTGCTTGTTATGTATTCTAAAAACTACTACGTAGTTAATTATAGAATTTTGCGTTGTACATTTATGATTTAGACTCAGTGAGTTATTTGTGAAGATATTTAAAGCTTCATACTTTCAGATCTAAATACTTATGACTGTCTTAGATATAAACAAAGAAAGGTAGAGAAAAAGGTGGCTGCCCTTTTGTCATAAAATCTTTGTCGTGTGTTTAGGTTTGGTTGTTATTTGGACAGTTATCATTTACATATGATTGGCTTTTGGATACGTATTTCAATGAACATTGAGAGATTTGGCAGTATCTCAATTTATTTCAATTAACAAGTTTAAATATTTTTTTTTTGTAGAAACTATTCAATTATTTCTTGTATTGGGGCTACTTTTTTTTTTTTTCTGTACAGTGTAATTTATCATTTGGTTTCTTAAATTTTAGAAAGTAAAAACTTAATAATTATTAATAATATGAATATATTAATTTTTCTTTTAATCTTTAGGTAATTTACATTTTTATTACTCAATTGACATACATTCAAGCACATACGCAATTGGAAGTTTGTATATTTATTAAACAAATCTTACGAGTTATTATTATACTTTTTCTCTCTCTGTAATCTGTGCCACGTTGGTTTTCTTATAGTTACAATATATATATTAAAGAAAATATTTTTATAAATAAAATATGTAAAGATGTATTTTGGATTATTTTTCTTATGGTTATTTGCGTGTTATTGTAATAATAGAATTATAATAACAATTCAGTTGGAGCACATGTACCCTTGTCTGAAATGGTGGATATCATTCAGCGGTTTTATAAAAATGTATTTTCCATAATTTCTAAATAAGCTCTACTATGAGTTTGATATATCTAACATTATGAATAAAATATACTCACAATCAAATAAACAATGTGTGTTTCCATATATATTATGTGTATATCTGGATATGTGTGCTGATTTGTTTTAAAAAAATTATATTAGGAGAATGAAAATAAATCCAATTGTTTTATTATCAATCAAAAAAATGCTGTCCTTTATTATTTTATAATAGAATTAAATTATTTTGCTTATTTATTTATACATTACAACAGTTTTTTTTTTTTTATCTAAATCTATATTTTAGTAGTATCTGTGCCATATATATATATATTATAAAGGTTGGTAGGATCCATCTTTACAATCTTTATAACATCATGTATGTTTCTTTAAAAAAAAAAAAAAAAAGGGGGGGGGGGGTAAAGGAAAAAGACAGAAAAATAGATTCTCTTTTTCTTTCAATTGCGTCACATTTGAAGTATTTATGAAGAAAAAATAGCGAATATTTTTTTTGCTATTTTAGTGTGCACATTTGGTTTATAAAACTGGCAATTTCTGAAAACATTTTAAATCTTACGATTGAAAATTGTTGCAATTTTTTGTTTCCTTTATTTGTTGTCATGGTATGATTTCGATATACATTGTACACTTTCTCATGAAAATTATTCGTTTATTATTAAAATGTATTTACTTATTAAATTTTGTTATATTCTAGTTTTTTGTATTTGTTATGTTTGGCTATGAAAGATGACAATAGTAATGTTGGTATGTAAGGAAGTAAAGAGAATATATTAATCACTTTAAAAAAATATTATTTGTCTTAATATGGTAACAAAAAAAAAAAAAAAAAGAGTACAAAGTGCAAAACTATAGTTTGTTTATTAAAAGAAGGAATATGTAATTCCAACAAATCCCTTTTTTAGAAATATATATATTATAAACCCGCATATTTATATGCAAAACACTTATATGTGCATGTACTTTTTTAAAAATTGTAGAGTATTAAGATTCCTTTTGGAAAATCGATAGCTATGTAAATAATATAATTAGAGGCAATATATCATGTAGAAACATAAGCTAGATACTACCATGAGTAACAATGGAAAAGATCAAGCTGGTTTCTATAGTGACTATTATTGACAATCACATTCTGCAAAATTTCATTGCTTTTATTTCCTCTGAAGAAATTACAAAATGTTATTTGAAGTTGATATTAGCAAAGAATGGCTTAGTTGAGAAAAAATTATTGTCTGTTGAACTTGGGACTTCCCACCTCAACATTTCCAATTAATCACCAATGAAAAACAACAAAACATTATCACAGGGCCTACACTAGAAAATTTAAAAAATAAAAGAAAATATTTTGAAGATAATAACCATTATCATCCCAAAATGAATTTGAGAAATGTATAAAAACTTCTGAAGTAACTTTGCTTTCTCCTCAACTAACCTATCTCAGCTTAACCAAAAGGGGGATGCTTTGAGAAAGTAAATTTTAAATGGGTGCAAAGTTTATGCATTCATCATCACAATTCATCAGCCATGTTGACTGGATTTGATTAGTGATAGGCATTGTTACTGCAAATGGCTTTTGATCTTCAAAAATGTCTATTATTGGAAAAAAAGCTAAATGACAATTTATTTACTTATTAATAATTTTTTTATCAGTACAAAAGTTTTCATTTTAAAATTTAAAAAAAAAACAAACAAACAATAATTTACTATTTTTTTAAGTTTGTTACATATATCTAATACACACAATGCATAAGTATTACTTATTGAATATCTGATATTAAATTATTATTTATTTTTTATTTACAACTCAATCATAAAATACATTTCACAGAGTAATTTTTTATACTAGCATTATATATATATATATTGTAACGGTATACTATATGCCGTTACATTAATTTAAAATTAAAATAAAAACTTAAGTTCATAAATAAAAATTGATTTATTAAAAAGAAAAAAATTAACTTCAAAACTGAAAATTGAAAGTTATATTTAACGTATATATTGTTGTGCAGATGGAAAACTTAAACTATTTTAAGAAAAAAGTATTTGAAAATATTTTTTGTAAAAAAAAACCAAAAATATAAAGATTGATATTTTGAAAATAGAAATGTTGATTTCTATAATCTTAGAAAATGGAAATGATTGTTTTATTAATTAAATGATTGTTCTAAAGCACACTAACCCTTGGGGCACTCTAATTATTAAATGGTCAGAAAATAAAAATAAATTAAATGACCAATGTGGGTGCGGAACCACAGCACAGACTGTAAATGAAACATGAGAGAATTAGTGACATCTTGCTCATTGAATCCCAAGATTTGCTGATAAGAAGCTAATAAAAATATAAAAGCCAAATGATTATTATTATTGTTGTTGTTGGAGAGCTGACTTTGAATCTACATATGAACTATAGCTATATTGCAGGCTTCACAATGGAGAAGTCTGCAGTAGATTTAATTTCTTGACAACCAGCTGAGACCGCCCTATGAAAATTATGGACCAAAAGGCATGGCATGACTTCATTTTTTTTTTAAAAAAAGAACAAACAATCTACGTAAGTGATCACAAAGTTGGACCTATAAATCTTCAGAATCCATAAAGTATAAACCTTTACCAATTGAACTTTCTTTTAAATAATTACAGTAAAACTTCAATAAGTAATCAATCCAAAAAAAGAGAGTAATATAAATAAATGGACTCTTATCTGACCAAGAATGGAACTCTAAATCAATTATAAATATTCATTTTTATATAAGTTTGCTATTTCAATCATTTCCATTTTTTTATTTATTTATTTATGTTTGTATTTAAATAGGTTATTTATTTCTATCTGTTAAATAAAATGCAATAAATTTAAGTTGGATGTAGATATCTACATAGATTCATTAAGTTTATATTAGTTTAAGGGATTTTTAATTCCAGACTACTTGTCTCGTAGTTAGGTCAATGCTGGTTGAGGGATATATGGGTGTTGATATCAATGTAATGTGAAGCATTGTTTAGCATACAGGGAAATGTGCCGAACTGAATGCATGACCCCAAAGATGTAGTCATGGCATTGCAATGGACACAGATGTATTTCCTGTGCCATTAACCCCTTCTTAGCTATATGGATAAAGATTGTAAGTCGGCATATAGACCGCTCTCCCCATACATAGCATTTCTTTTTAATTACTGTATATACATGATTTCTTCGCCAAACAGATGCACATTTCTGTACTGGATGAAGATCATGTCCTTCAAATAATATCACGCTGTCAGATGCACATTCCTGTCAATGTGGTTTTATGCTAGCATCTTCATATTGCATTGGTAGTGACTATATATCTGGAAACAAGCGTCGGTTTGGCTACAAAATTTTAGTCTGAGATTGAATGATTTGTTTTGAATAGTTATAAACTGTGAGAATCTATGTAGTTTATCTATACTCAACATGCTAAAGTAAAATATTATTAAATGTCCATCTGTGTGGACTATTTAAATATAAATTTTCTTTCTCAATTTTAAATGTGCGTTAATAAAATCTGTGTGTTATTAATACTGGCAGTGATCTAGTTTATTCTTTTTAATCTTTATTAAAAATATATTTTAATAAATGTTTTAAACCTCTGCTACTCAAGGAGCTAGTGGCAAGGGCTGATGGTTGAAATAACATATACTTGTAAAAGTTGGATCTTTAACAGTGCGTATCTGCCTACTCTACAAATTTTCTAGGTTCAAGTAGCCTAGTGGTGCCCTGTAGTGCATATATATATATATATATATATATATCAAAACTACCCCAAATCTAAAATTAAACCAGACTAGCATAAAAATAATATTAAAACACAACCTAAGGTTTCACTGCTACAAGCAGACTTCTCAAGTGTAAAGAACTACAAAAAACTACACAATATATATACTATTAAAAACTATCCACAAATCCATTCACTTCCCATCCACCCTTAATATTAAAAGAACTCTTCAGAATAATAAATTTTCAATAATAAAGACTCTTTAATTCTTCTTTTGATTTCATTTCTCTCAAAGAAGACTACCTTAGCTTCATCAAAATTAATAGTGTGGTCTGTATCTTTTTCATGGATATACAAAGCAGAACTAAGATATCTATTTATAACTCTACTTTTATGAACCTTTATTCTTTCATTTAAACTCAAACTACTCTGACCTATGTAAACCTTCTTACAAAATAAACAAGGAATAAAATATACTACACCAGGAATAGTCTTTCTATCAAAAACTTCTTTTGTATTATTTCATAAATTATTCAATGTAACACCCCTTTTCCAAGCAATTTTCTTATTTCCAAACAGTTTACTATTTCTACACACAATTTTATAAGAAGACAATTTAAATGGCAAATAAATAAAATCATATTTTTCTTTAACCTTTACATCCTTACAAATATTACTATTAAATAAAATACTTTTAACAAATTTATCAGAGTATCCAACACTCAAGTAATCTTTATAAAATTGATATTTCTGAAACAAAGCTACCCCACTAGAATTATTTAATTTAATATTCCTATGACAATAATTCATTAAAGCAGCTTCTTTATGAGATACAGACTGATAGCTATCAGGTTTAATTATAGATCTTAATTCTTTACTTTTAACTAAATGACTGCACAACAATTAGTTTCTATATTTCTAATTACCAAAAGATCTAAAAATTTTAACTTACCAAAATCTAACCCCCGTCCTTCTAACACAAATTTTATAGAAGAATCAAAACAATTAAACTCATTTACAAATTCCTTCAATTTATCATTCTCAACTACAAATAAACAATCATCAACATATCTGACAAATAATTTTACATATAAACAATTCTTTTTAATAATAATTTCCTCTTCCGTAAAACTAATATAAACTGAACATACTAAAGGAGAAATAATATAACCTATTATCCACCCTTCCTTAATCTTATAAAAATTACCTTTATAAATAAAATACATAGAATCTTCCAATAACAAAAGCAAATCTTTAATTACCTTAATTTTGTTTTTTGATAAAGAACTTTTCTTAATCAATACAAACAAAAGAACATCAATACTGCTTAACCTATTAACAGACTGATACATATTTTCAATATTTAAACTTCCAAATACCCAATTATTTTCCATTTTAAAATTATTAATCTTATCAAAAGCCTCAAAAGGAGAAGAAACTGTGTACTGACCCAACAAATTTCTTTAAAAAATTATTCAAGAATCTAGAAATACCCTGTACAACACTACCGGTAAAAACAAAAATAAATCTTAAAGGAAAACCATCTTTATGAGTTTTAATATTCACAAACATCTTAGCTGATGTAAAATCATTAGGATAGGATTTTAAATAATCAACTCTATTCAAAATTTTTTAATTAACCATTTTTTCTTCATAATATCTATCAATTTTCTTTTAATCAAATTACCTGGATCTTTATCTAACAACATATATTTACCATTATTTAATTCTCTATCCATTTTCTCTTTGACTACATCTCCTTTCATAATAACAAACCTACCAGCTTTGTCTTCATGAGAAATGATTACATCATTAGCAATTAACCTGTTTTTAAGTTGTTTAATCTCAGCAGGATTAATAACAATTTCTTCTTTCCTTTTTAAACTTTTATTCAAAATCAATTGAATACCAATTTTCTGCTCATCACTCGAATTACTAGTTTCATTAGACGAAATTGTATCAAAAACTATATTTTTTGAATGAAATGGAACAAAATTAGGGCCTTTACCAAGAATATCTAATTCTCTATCATTTAACTTCAAATCTGAAAGATTAACAACTCTATCCTCAGAAACCTTATTCTCATACCCTTTATCACTACAATAAACTTTATTAACTTTCCCAAACAACCATTTTAATTTTCTTTTATATTTTTTATTGTATTGATAAAGGGTATGAGAATAAGGTTTCTGAGGATAGAGTTGTTAATCTTTCAGATTTGAAGTTAAATGACAGAGAATTAGATATTCTTGGTAAAGGCTTTAATTTTGTTCCATTTGATTCAAAAAATATAGTTTTTGATACAATTTTGTCTATTGAATCTAGTAATTTGAGTGATGAACAGAAAGTTGGTATTCAATCGATTTTGAATAAAAGTTTAAAAAGGAAAGAAAAATTTGTTATTAATCCTGCTGAGATTAAACATCTTAAAAACAGGTTAATTGCTAATGATGTAATCATTTCTCATGAAGACAAATCTGGTAGGTTTGTTATTATGCAAGAACATGAATTCAAAGAGAAAATGGATAGAGAATTAAATAATGGTAAATTTATGTTGTTAGATAAAGATCCAGGTCATTTCATTAAAAGAAAATTGATAGATATTATCAAGAAAATGGTTAATTTAAAATTTTTTAATAGAGTTGATTATTTAAAATGCTATCCTAATGATTTTACATCAGCTAAGATGTTTATGAATATTAAAACTCATAAAGATGGTTTTCCTTTAAGATTTATTTTTGATTTTACAGGTAGTGTTGTACAGGGTATTTCTAGATTGTTGAATAATTTTTTAAAGCAATTTGTTGGGTCAGTACACAGTTTCTTCTTCTTTTGAGGCTTTTGATAAGATTAATAATTTTAAAATGGAAAATAATTCGGTATTTGGAAGTTTAGATATTGAAAATATGTATCAGTCTGTTAATAGGTTAAGCAGTATTGTTGTTCTTTTGTCTGTATTGATTAAGAAAAGTTCTTTATCAAAAAATAAAATTAAGTTAATTAAAGATTTGCTTTTGTTATCGGAAAATTCTATGTATTTTATTTATAAAGGTAATTTTTATAAGATTAAGGGAGGGTAGATAATAGGTTATATTATTTCTCCTTTAGTATGTTTAGTTTATATTAGTTTTATGGAAGCGGAAATTATTATTAAAAAGAATTGTTTATATGTAAAATTATTTGTCAGATATGTTGATGATTGTTTATTTGTACATGAGAATGATAAATTGAAGGAATTTGTAAATGAGTTTAATTGTTTTGATCCTTCTATAAAATTTGTGTTAGAAGGAGGGGGGTTAGATTTTGGTAAGTTAAAATTTTTAGATCTTTTGGTAATTAGAAATATAGAAACTAATTGTTGTGCAGTCATTTAGTTAAAAGTAAAGATTTTAGAGGCGCCACCTGTGGCTTTTTTTATTCAGTTGTCTACATAAGAGCTCTCATAAAAAAATTTAAAAAAAAATAATATACTTGTCATCAAGTTGAAGTCAAAATTAGTCAAGGCGTATAAGGTAAGATCTTATCTTATTATTTCTTTGAATGGATTTGAGGAATAAGTCCTTAATTCCTAAGTATTCAAAAGAAAATGAACCGCTTACAAAAGCGGCCATTAGTGAACGTAAAAATATTTTTAAAATGCCTAAAAATAAATCATCCGTTCAATCTAAAAGTAAAAATCAGCATAAATCATTAAAATCCAAACCAGATATTCTGATCTCTAAAAAAAAAAAGCAATAATTTACAAAATACAATGTCCGATGATGATAATTCCTTCGACAACGTAGCTTTAGATACATGCATGCTTAAAAAATTACAGGTATCCCCAGAAAATGAAACCAATTATTATTACTTAGATTATACTACCAAATCTGATCAAATAACTAATTCCAATCAGAATTCAAACGTATCAAATAATGACTCTAATAATCAAATTCAAGATTACCAAACACAAAGGCCAAATTATAACGTTAAAGAATCCCAGGCATCAAAAGATTACCCAAATAATTCTCAAAACCACAATGAAAATTTTAATAGTGATCAGCTCATTGACAAAAAATTTCTACCCAATGATTACAATAAACAAAACCAAGATATGGTAGACAACACATTTGCTAATGCTAATCATTACCTTGTGAACTCTGCTGCTGTTGAAATACCTACCTTGTACATTCCTCCATCCGATAGCACTTCAATCGATTTACAACAACAAACAATAAACACATCAGATTATCATAATGAAGTAACATTTTTTTCAAATTCAAATCTTTCTCCCTCAGCAAATCTAATATCACAAAATACTCAAACCATCACTTTATCACCCCAGAGTCTAAGCCATAATGCTACAGATATAGAGATGAATGTTTCATCTGACCAAAACCCTCTCAAATCTCATAAAACAAATAATAATAAAGAACTAACACTACAACAGCATCCTACAAATCAAATTATATCTAATTCTTCTTCAAACCACAAAGACATATTAAATAATAAAAATAAAAATCAACTCGATAACTCTTACTTAGACACCTCTGAGCTATCAAGCTCACTTGGCAGTAATGATGACATACCTCAATCACATCTTAAAAAAAAAAAAAACCAACAATTTCCAAAAATCAAAAAAAAATACCAAATTACAATCCAAACAAGTGTTCGACCAGCCATATGCAATAAGGCAAGAAGAAATTTTTCTTAGTGTAAAACATCCTCTTCCTCAGTTAGAAGTAGATACTCAATCTGACTCTGAAACCATCTCAAGCCATCCAAACTCCCAAATACTCACAAATAATAATATACAAACTAAAGACTCCTTCCACAACATTAGTTCTATCCAAAATCAAGAAGGTTTTGCAGATGATTTGACTTGCATTACACCATTCGCTAATAATCCAAAACATCCAGAGCTACACAACCTCCCGATAGAGGCACACTTCTCAAGGCCCCCTAATACACTACAAAGAAGAGAAAAAAAACAATCGACTCTTCTACACTTGATACTCTACCAATTACATCACAACTCAACAACAATAACCCTCATTCGATGTCCAATTTAACACCAAATCATCAAGTGAAGCCTTCATATGCCAATATTGCTAAAATTGGCATTTCTCAACAAATTAATTCAAACAAAAATGCTATGTCTAACTTATCGCCCCCTCTGGATAAACAAATGCGCGAGCAGTACTATGCTACAGCTGATTCCCCAGAATCCATATACCTTGATTTAATGGACCAACCTGAAGACATCAGCCAACCTAACACCCAATTTAATATTGTATCTGACAAATTCACCACTGCCGACTTCAATGAAAGCCAATACAACAATCTGATGATTCAATTTAACCAAACAATACCAATTAAGCTGCTCAAATCACTGGCAGATTATAACAGTGACAAAAGTCTAATCTTAGCTATCACAGACACTAATTGCTCCTTATTCAAATTCCCTATCGAGTCTCTCTATAATATCATAAAGCAAAATAATTTGGGAGATGGCATTCATCATATTCTAAATCACCCAAATGACAGATATATAGCTCTTGAATTTAACAATTGGGCAAACCGCAACAATTTCAAAAACAACATAAAAACTATTGATGACAAATTCATGTGCTATGTTGATGTTAACAGGGCTGCTACGCTTCATGGCAAAATAAAGAACTGTGTAGCGGGACTAGATGAAGGCCAGCTCCAAAACATTCTTCAACCATTTGGCAAAATTGTTAAATTTAAATATCTGCCAGTAGACAAAACAGAATTCTCTTTCCTTTCAAACATAGCTACATTTGAATTACAGCTAAAAAAGGACATAAACCCTAATGATATTCCAACCATAGTCAGACTAAGGAACTCCTGTATGATCATCTCTTTCTTGGGGGTTAAACCTCAATGTTTTCATTGTGGTCAGAGGTCTCACCTCATAAAGGACTGTCTGGCCCATTTTTGCAATATGTGTGGCACCATAAAAAGCAGAGCACACAGATGTAGACACAATTTAATACCCCAACCGGCATTAAACAGTGATCACTTACAAAGCCAAAACACAATTCAGATGCAACAAACTCAACTCCCAGACCAATCTGATCATCTAAAAGTAAGCAACCAGAAATCACAAAAGATAGAAACCACACTCAGGGATACACAAAATACTCCATCACAAATACCTTCTATCACAGCAACTACAACCAATCCCATTATAAATCCCCACAACTCAAACAATCCAAAAACAAATGCAGCCATCACACTAAAACCAAATGACAAAAACAATTCCAAATCACATACAGTTCACAGTAAAACCATCCAAAACAATTCTAATTCTGCATTGAACTCCAGAAATAGTAATCAACATAATCTCTCTTCCAATAAACTATCAAAAAATTCTGAAGGTAAAACCAAAAGCCCTGACTCATCCCAGCCCATCCAAACAGATAACACATGTTTATATTCTCAACGATCCATCACCAAAGCATTCTCGCACTATTCTAAATCATCAGATTCTGATTCCGAGATGGAGTTTAAAAACTCATATACAGCCAGCAACAAAAGGAAATCAGTTATCTCTAACAAAGCAAGCTCAGAAGATGAAATCTCTCCTAACCAAATCAACTCACACTCATCCAGCACTAAGCTCAAAGTCCTATCTAAAACTCCTATATCGACTAAAAAACCAAAATTCTATAACACCACTCTTCCTCATCCACAACCTCAAAGTGACTTACAATCAGCTGATCAATACCTACTTACTGGCCAACTCTCCAGTGATATTTCCCAACTAACTACTAATAATTCAAATAATAACTTACCACACCAACTTATCAAGCTAGTGGTAGACTCTAGCATTAAATCATCTCATATCTAAAATACCAATCAAGATTGCAGCCATCAACATTAGAGGTATCAATTCTCTGATGCGCATTAATGCCATTAAGCATTGGTTTACCTCTGTATCACCCCACATTATGTTCATGGGAGAAACTAAATTTCATCAAAAATCCAATCTTCAAATTCTTCCAGAACTCAATACTCTAGGCTACACACAACTCTCAGTCAACTATAATGCATCTGAAGGGGTGGGGATCATAATTAATAATAATCCCCCCCCCCAACAAATTTAAAATTACTTACCTAGATAAGAATATAATTTGCTTAAATCTCACATATGGCACCAGCTTGTTAAATGCCTTTTATATATATACTCCAAACTGCCATCATACATACCTCCGAATAATAAACACCATCAATATGCTTACTTCCAACAGCAGCACTCCAGCAATCATACTTGGGGATTTTAACACCTCCTATGAAACCTTTACTAAAAAATACCTACATCTTCTTCTCAGGGGTTTCATTAATGGGAGAGGTTTTTTCCCTCAGCAAGCATATTCATTTTACAACAGAAGGTATAAAACTCTCATAGATCTGATGTTTTATACATCAGACCTACATCACAACATAGATGCCTCTTTACAACCGGTTTCTTTTTCAGACCATCATGCACTAATGGTCTCAACAACCCTTGATAACTTTAAACCTCTGGTCTTAAATCAAACGATTAAAATGCTAACAAAAGCCTCTGCCAATGAAGCCATTATATCCGAGGCCTATATCCTCTTCTTCAAAATAGATATACTAAACACCCATCCTGAGGAGGCTTGGTTTGCCTTTGTTGGCATACTTCAATCTCTAATTTCACATTACACTAAAGGCAACAAAGGCCCTACCACCCTAATGAATGAACTTGACCAGATAAATAGAGAAATTAAGAATTGCTCTACTGATCCACTACATATAGATGAACTACTTTCACTCAAAGCAAAATACAGAGAAAAACAGATATCCATTGCTGAATACATTTCAGTCAAAAGAGCCCAGAATTTTCTTTTGGGCCAACACTGCTGGACCAGGGGCTACTTGAGATGGGCATTAGGAGCTCACAGAAAGAACATTACCCCAGCCTCACTTAACATAGATGGTAGTCATATAATAGGCCACCAGATGATTACTCAAATCGCAATGCATTTTAAAAATCGCTTACAAAAGGTCACAAATTCAACTAACAAGGACCAACTCAAGCCCTCTAACCTAGATAGCCACAACATAACTCCTGCAGACCTCAAAAACTGCCTCTATTCCTTAGCTGATAATGTACATCCTGGGATGCATGCCATCCCTAAATTCCTACTATTACACCTTGATCACTTCACAATTCCGATACTAATGAAAATGATTAACCATCTTTCAATGGAAAAAAAAAGAAATCATGAATTTATATCCAGTAGCCCTGGTCCCTTTTTTAAAAAAGAACAAAGATCCTTCAAGCATAAACAGCATTAGACCCATTTCCATGACCCCCATTCTAATTAAAGTTATTGAGGGGGTCATCAAAGAAAAAAATTCAACACAAGATACTAGACAATATTTCACAGTACCAATTTGCCAGAAAGGGATCTTCTGCCCTCACAGCTATGGGGGAGGTAAAGACCCTACTTCATCACATCAGGAAAAATAGAATGTCAAGACCAATAGCAGTGCAGCTTGACATCTCTCAAGCATTCGATTCAATCAACATCGACATCCTCCTCTCAATCCTTAATAACCTGGACATTCCGTTTCAAATCATACGCATTATTGAGAACTTGCTTTACAATCGTCAGGTTCATATTACATTAAATGGTACATACACAAATGGTTTTCTACCCAACATTTCACTGCCACAAGGATCACCTTTGAGTGCCTTGTTATTCATTTGCTACTTGAACCCTCTTTTAAGGGAGATAGAAAACTCTCTCCCAGGAGTATACATTCCTCGACTCAGAAAATTCATTAAATTATTCGCTTATATGGATGACATCCTCGTCATACTCCCAGATCAAAAACATCTATCAACACTATATTACATAATAGACAAATTCTCAAATGAATCACAGTTAAAATTCAATCCAGATAAATCAGCCTCATGGAAAATCTTAACGGGAAAGAAAATCAGCTCTAAATTTCTGGCCATGCCCCAGGCCTTCCTTGGTTTTCCTGTTTACATGTCTCAAACATCTATGTCCAAGCATATCCAGAATTCTCTCCTGAACTCTACAATTCAACTTGTCCAAACACTCTCTAGGGTATACCTTTCACTACAAGGGAAAGTATCACTTCTCAATATGAAAGTTATATCCAAAATTGCTTATTATCTTCCCATAATTACATTAACAAAATCATTTATAAGAAAGATCAATAGACAATGCTCCCTACTCTTCTGGAGAGGGAAAATAAATTCCATAAGTATGGCGGGGATGCAACTCCATCGTAAAGCAAATGGTATGTCATTGCATTCTATTCTATCCTTATACTATCAGAAATCCCATACCCTGATTTATAACTTGGTTTTAAAATATGGCAACTTCATTACTTCAGAAGTAATACACCCAACTGACAAACCACCACCTCATAACAACTCCTGGCTTGATGTTATTCTTCAGTATCTCAACCAATATCAGATAATCACCAATACCACTTTCAACTCCAAAATTTCTATATGGGATGCACATCTAATTTTGCACCCAATCATCAATAATATAAAACCGTCCTTAGGAATCAACAATCACAAAATCACCTCTTTATTTAAATTCCTTAAATTAGAACCCAAATTTCTTACCTTCTTAATTAAGGTAAATCAAAATGCCATGCATACTAATCACTTTTTATACTTCAAGAGATATCTAAATAATATTGATCCAATATGCCCGCTCTGCAAGACTCAAGAGGATACTTTTGACCATATTATTAAATCATGCCCTCAGCTGGTAGGCATTAGATTGCTAATATCGCAAAGTTCGAGCATTGACTTTTACAAAATTCTATCATTGAAAGACTCCTTACAAAGTAGACAATTTCCTTTCATTAGACTTTCATTGTTTTTAGTTCATACAATCTGGAGTGTCCGTTGCAAACTAATCTTCACCTTCCCACCTCCAAATCAGGATGTCATATTTATCGATCACCTTAATAAGTTAAAAAGTAAAGACCTTATCCTGTCTTCAAAATTCCTCTATAATGAGACATGGAATCTCTTTCAAATACCAAAAATCACCTAAGACATAAACAATCACACACAAAATTTGATACTAGCATTTCCATTAGAGATTCTCCAGGGGATTAAACTTTAGATCCATCACACATTCTCAATTAGGATGTTAGAACTTCTTACCAAGAAAGACAATGTATTCACATATTCTTAGATAATCAATTATTTTTCATTAATAAAGTTATTTTTGAAACTAAGATCTATAATTAAACCTGATAGCTATCAGTCTGTATCTCATAAAGTAGCTGCTTTAAGGAATTATGGTCATAGGAATATTAAATTAAATAATTCTAGTGGGGTAGCTTTGTTTCAGAAATATCAATTTTATAAAGATTACTTGAGTGTTGGATACTCTGATAAATTTGTTAAAAGTATTTTATTTAATAGTAATATTTGTAAGGATATAAAGGTTAAAGAAAATTATGATTTTATTTCTTTGCCATTTAAATTGTCTTCTTATAAAATTGTGTGTAGAAATAGTAAATTGTTTGGAAATAAGAAAATTGCTTGGAAAAGGGGTGTTACATTGAATAATTTATTAAATAATACAAAAGAAGTTTTTGATAGAAAGACTATTCCTGGTGTAGTATATTTTATTCCTTGTTTATTTTGTAAGGTTTACATAGGTCAGAGTAGTTTGAGTTTAAATGAAAGAATAAAGGTTCATAAAAGTAGAGTTAAAAATAGATATTTTAGTTCTGCTTTGTATGTCCATCGTGATAAATACAGGCCACACTATTAATTTTGATGAAGCTAAGGTTGTCTTCTTTGAGAGAAATGAAATCAAAAGAAGAATTAAAGAGTCTTTATTATTGAAAATTTATTATTCTGAAGCAATTAACTTATTTAAGAGTTCTTTTAATATTAAGGGTGAATGGGAAGTGAATGGATTTGTGGGTAGTGTTTAATAGTATATATATTGTGTAGTTTTTTGTAGTTCTTTACACTTGAGAAGTCTGCTTGTAGCAGTGAAACCTTAGGTTGTGTTTTAATATTATTTTTATGCTGGTCTGGTTTAATTTTGGATTTGGGGTAGTTTTGATTTTATATTGACTAGTTTAGCTTTATGCTTGTAATGTTTATATATATATATATATATATATATATATATATATATATATATATATATATATATATATATATATATATATATATATATATATATATATATATATTATGTACATATCTAAAGATATGGCATTCAGTATTTCCTGTAATATTCACACTCACAAAAGTTAGCCCTAAGAATGCAAATTAAAGTTATAGCATGGTGATGACTTTTTAGCAGAAAAATAAACATGATATTGTCAAGTATTTCTTTATTTATGGGTTCTTATATTGTCCTGTAGAGGACTTGTAAATGAGCAATTTAGAGGTTTATTTTTGCCTTTTTGAAGAGAAGTATAATCCAGAAGATTTATGTTCATATTTAAAGAGGAGTATATTCTAGAAGAAATAAATTTATAATTCATATTTAAAGAAAATTGTAGTTTACATTGATATAAATAGAATACAATATTGATGATTTTGTTATAAAGATGATATCATTTTACCTTCCAAATGTATCTATGGTTTTTAACCATTTAGTTGTAATAAAATATGATTGCCATTGTTAGACCCTATAGTATTTTACCTATTTTAAAATATAGATGATATTTATATGAATATAATCATAGTTTGATAGATATTGTTAATAAATACTATGAAGTTAAATGACAATAAAGCAAAGTGAGAAGAATTACAAAGAGATGACTTGTACTTTGCATTACTATTATTATTATTTCCATTTAAAAAAAGCAAATGTCTAAAATTGGCTTAATTTACTTAAAGTCTTTGTGTGTTACTTATTTTTTTAATTTTGTTTTATCACTTAATAACATGGCATTATTATACTATACTCAACACTATGCATGCAAAATGCGATATTAGGAACCTCTACAGGACTTTAACCACAAGCTTATGCTTTGGAAGCTTGTGGTTAAAGACCTGTAGAGGTCCCTACTATCACATTTTACACACATATTCTTGAGGTTAAAGCCTTAGTAAATATTACTTACATAATCAATGTGCATTTAAATAAATTTATAATTATACTCAACACTGTGAACTTGATTTTTTTTACTCTGAGAGTAGCCTAAACATTAATTGATTATTACATTATTACCCATTAGCAATATTGAAATATTACATGCATCATCCACAGATAGTTATTAGCAAATATAAATTAGATTCAATAAAATATTCCCTTTGTTTCTGATTTATATCTTGGCTAATATTTATGTCTCATGAGTTTTTGTATTGCTAAGCCCTGAATGTAGGTTATTCATAACATTGAGGTAGATTATAAGGTCATGCTTATTACATGTTGACTACTAGGTCCATGGGGGTTTAATAAGATCACTCTCTAGCATATCTATGTGATGCATATTATATTAAGACTACCAACTGTATTAGATCATAAGAAAGCTTTCATTAAATAAGGCAGAACCTTGCACCAGCACTACATACTGTTACATTTTTCCAACTAAACCTGTAGCACATTTGTTGTGTTAGACAGCTTAGCTTAGTGAAAATACTTAGTTACATTTTGGTGCCCAATGTATGGCCTAAAAAGTGAGCAAGTAATTGTGATTGAAATGACTTTTGTTTCAGGAGACTAAAGAGTTTTTTTTTTTTGATTAATTCAAAATTAATTAGTAGCAAGGCTATGATATACAGTAGGTCTGGAAATAATACCAAATTATAAAGCTAATAAATGACTATCATTCCATGTGAGGAGAGAGTGAAAGATATATTATTATATAACTTTGGCTTGTCTATGTGTGGCTTGTAGGGTTTATATAAATATTTTGAACTCATTTTGTTATGTTTCACTACTACAATTAGGCATTTCGAGCAATGAGTATCAAAATTTTACATCTCAGTATTGTTTTGAATTTAAATGTTTTATGGTTAATTTTTTCAAAACCATATACAATTATACATTTAGCTTTATTTAACTGTTTTAAATACATCTATCACAATTTTAGGCATTAAATATTTTCATCTTACTTTAATTAAGCTTTTAAAAAGATTGTCAGCATAACATAGTAATCCTACCAATAGAACACATCTTAAATTTAAATTTTTTTAGTAAATTGATATAATAAATTTATTTTGACCTAAAGAAAAGGGCACTATATATATATATATATATATATATATATATATATATATATATATATATATATATATATATATATATATATATATATATATATATATATATATATATATATATAAAATTCATGAAAAGAGTCACTATCTTTTACATTGATCATAAAATCACGATTATTATTAGATATAATGCTTTATTATCTATAATTCCTAATTTAAGTCTGTTTGTTTCTCCACTTTGTGATGCCAGCAGAGAGAGATAAATTAGGTTGGCATCATCAGGATTGTTGCTCATAAGTTGGTAGATCTGGAAAATAAGCAAATTGGGCAGAGTTCATGAGTGTTCCTGACTTATGTATCTTGTGCATGATTGGACTTGAGATACTTTTGCCTAGATGCTACATCTTGCTATGTAAACAGACAAAAACATCCAGTAAAATATACAGAAATGTATATCACTAATGATAAAATAATTGTTTTAGAAAATTTAATGGTAAATGCATTGGATATTATGGAAGTTAAAATTCTATAGTGTTAGATTTAAAATCTTTCCTCCCTATTATAAGTGACTTATTCTACTGATAAACTATTTTTGTAATAGTTTATATTGTGCTAATAAATTATTTTTAAATAATTATTAACTGAATGATATTCTTAGTTTCACTTTTAAAGTTACTATTTTTTTAGCTTTATCAAATCTTTCAGAGTTAGTTTTCTTTTATGTATTGAATATTTAAACAATTCAAAATTAATGTAATATATATTTTTAGATTTAAAAATATTTTACACTCAAATTAAGATAATATTAATAAAAGTGAAAAGTTCAAATTATATATAAAAAAAGTGGAAATGTTGATTGTTTTCAAACACCCCACTATAATTATATCTATCACTCTTATTTTTTAAATAGTCAAAAAATGTAAAATGATAGAAAGTAAACAAGTCTATAAAAGTTAAAGTTTTTCACCAGTCAATTAAGTATTATCTGAGCCCAATATTATTTAATGTTGATATTTAGATATAAACCAATGTATTCAAAATATATTCATACATACAATTAACAATAACCACTATATAGTATTGTATTTAATTTAAAATGCTGCTTCATCATTAGTCTAATGTGATTCTATAATATCAAAAGTCAATAGTGTATATTCACTTTTGTTTAAAAAGTTGCTGCATATATAAGTGTTTTTATCAAAGTACATGACTTTACTTATGCAGTGTCTAAAAATTATAAACCATTAGACAAAAATATATAAATAAACAAACATAAAAATTTGCAGAATTATTACATTTTGTCATAATTCAGCAGCCATTTTCTATTTCTGAGAAGAGACTTTAAAAAATGTACATAAATTTTAAATTACACTAGCAGCAGTTTTTCTACCTCAGAGTGCTGTAAATGACCATGTTTATTATTAAAATTTCATTGGTTTATGTTGAAAGCATATACATTTTGCTATTCCTTTATTGTTTTTTTCCAAATTTGATCTGCAGTATTTCCCATAATATTTTTTAATCATGAAACTAAAAGTTTTATAAACTTTACAAAATACTTAAAATTAATACCTACTTCAACATCAAAACAATTAATGGGATTATAGTGTTTTGATAATAGGACTAGTCTATTGTGCTTTTATAAGAGAAAAAAGTTAGTGAGAAAAGTAATATCACCCAGAGATTATTTAATTGCAATGAAAGTCAGACATTTTGCTACTCACTTGATTTAAAAATTAAAAATTCAGAACTGTAAAATGTTTTTTCCCATTTTTTTCATCTAATAAAATAATATAAGTAAATGAGTTCTCTCAATTTATTATTAATAATTATTATTATTTTAAAATTTACATTTATATACAATTTTAATTTATATATGCATACTAAACATCTTAAAATGTATTTGTGTTTTATATATATATATATATATATATGTGTGTGTGTGTGTGTGTAATAAATAAAGTTTGATATCTGTATTCGTTTCACAATATATGTAATATACAAATCAATATATATATCAAAATACAGTACAATTTATATAAATTATATTCTTTTAGAAGTACTTTCGACTATACACTTTGTAGTCTTTATCAACTATATAACATTGAATAATCAAAATGAGACAGCCCTTAACAATACCCATAGTTCAATTCAGATTTTCCACAATTCTGTTATCTTAACATTTGATGACTGGTGATTCATTAACATTTGACGATTTCTTGAAATCAACATAGCCTCTTTTATTTTACGTTTATTATGACAACGTTCAATTTGAATAATTTTCATATTTTTATAATCAAATTTAAATCCATATTGACAAAGATTTATTGTGATCAAATATAACAGATGATGAAGGTTTATTTACATCTGTTCCATATTGATTCTCTTTTTGAATTATATTATATAAAAGCATATGTTCTTTTATTCTCTTCTCAAATGTACAGTTAGATTCACCAATTCTATTATATATAGATTGATATGTGGATGCGGTGTACAATACATTGGTGAATCTAAGTGTACATTTGAGAAGAGAATAAAAGAACATATGCTTTTATATAATAGAATTCAAAAAGAGAATCAATATGGAACAGATGTAAATAACCCTTCATCATCTGTTATATTTGATCATAATAAATCTTGTCAATATGGATTTAAATTTGATTATAAAAATATGAAAATTATTCAAATTGAATGTTGTCATAATAAGTGTAAAATAAAAGAGGCTATGTTGATTTCAAGAAATCGTCAAATGTTAATGAATCGCCAGTCATCAAATGTTAAGATAACAGAATTGTGGGAAATCTGAATTGAACTATGGGTATTGTTAAGGGTTGTCTCGTTTTGATTATTCAACGTTATATAGTTGATAAAGACTACAAAGTGTATAGTCGAAAGTACTTCTAAAAGAATATAATTTATATAAATTGTACTGTATTTTGATATATATATATATATATATATTGATTTGTATATTATATATATATATTCTAACCCAGTATTATTCTTAGTTTAATTTATTTTTTTATTTTTTTTATTACTATTTGCACTTTTCGCCATTTCTAACTCAATAATCTTTTAATTAGTTTATTAGAAATTTATTCTAAATTTCTAACCCAATATATTTTTATTAGTTTATTTGCACTTGTGACACTAATTTTTCTGGTTGTGTTTAAAGCAACCAAAATAAAGCAACATATCCATTAATTTTCCAATATGATCTAAAATACTTTTCATATAATACAATTGTACATTCAATTCTCTTAAGCCATGCCACGATTGTAATAACAGCAATAATTGATCACTTATTAATTTAAAGAATCATTATATTAATATTAATCTCAGGGTTCTTTGTTTCATGTAAGGAAATGCTCGGCAGTATTGTGTTGTCGCATATGACTGGCATTCTGGTCGGCTATAGGAAACATTTATTTTACTTAAATTCAATGTGTCTTCATCTCTCATATCCACTGCTATATTATTTAAAGAGATGATAATTCTATTCAATAATGACGTATAATTTTGAATAACACAGCCTTTTTTTTTTTTTTTTTTTTAGAATCTCAGTCAGAATAATAAAAAGACAAGGGTGCTTTTTGTGTCCTTCCATCATCCATGACAACACAATAATATAACTAAGATTTATTACTTAGACAATTTAACTAAATGGGAATGGAATAATGTGCAACCAAAGTTAATGGTTTGGGAATAAATTCATTTTTTTTTTTTACACAAAGGTGAATGTTTAGTCTTAAGTTTTCAACTCCATAAATAATTATCATTAAACTAAAATATAATGACATATTCCGATCTACTTAACTTTGTTTATCTGGTATATTAAGTTTTTAAGAATTTGGAATGATTTCGGACTCAAGAAAAGGTTTTGCAAATATTGTGCAAACACTTATATTTAGCATATAAAAACAAAAAAATGAATCTACAACAAATTTTAACAAGACTATAATTTATTATTATCACAAAAAAAATATATGAACATTTATTCAATAATCCCATAGTAATACAAAAATATAAAATATAACTGACATTAATCTGTATACTCTTTTGGTTATGGACTAGAGGTTACTACTTCTCCTGTATGCAATCATATGGATTGATTAACTAAAAGTACATTTCATTACCAATACATTGTTTATTACATTTTGGTAACCTTGTAGAAGCTTTTATTCAAAATTATTGACTAACTATTTTTTTTTTTTAAAATGATTAATCCCATCATATGCAATACGCAAAATATTAAATTTATTTCTAATGCATTTACTTTATTTATGGTCTTTAATGGGATAACCTATTCTAATTATAGGCCAGTTATCAGAAGTTACACTTACCATCTTACATTTAACTTAATGCTAACTTAAGTTATGATACAAATGAGTATTATTTAATTACTAACCAGAATTAAATATTGCATTTGAATATTCCTTCAGTAAATAAGCGTTTTAAATTACGCAATTTTAATTACTTTCTCCATTGATTTACTTGTTAAATACTAGCAATATTTAGCAGCACAATACAGATATTGATCCTAGTTACTAACGCACTATTTATACTAAAGTGGATCTTGAGGAACTAACACCTCCAATATAGCCTTTATCTTGCCCGAACTTTCAAAATTAAGCACAATAATCAACACCTTCCATGGTGGAGCTATCTTTATTTTCACATGAGGAATATGGAATAACCACGAAGGTTTGTAAAGTAATCTACTACAATAAAATATTTTGGTGGTTTCTTGCCTCTTACTTGGGCATACAACGAACACACACCAAATACAATCCTCTCCTGGGATTTAAACGAATGAAGCATACTAAATGCTAGATAAATTCTTGATCGTCCTATCTATGAGAATCGATCACTTGGGCTATAAACATACCCGAACATTATATTTAAAATTTTCCTCTCATGGAAAACAAAGCTTTTGGGGAGATCATTTTTCATCCCACAAAATAAATACATTATAATTATTACCTATGCGAATATTAAGCATATACCAATGCTATATCTGGGCAGGATAAGTAAATACACTGATTATAATAAACTTATGTTACCATGTATACTTTGATCAACATCTGAAATCAATGGACATCATAGAATAAAAGTATAATAATTTTAATTTTAATAAAGGAACATTCAAAATAGTTGGTAGCATACTATCTTAAACTAAATAAAGTGGATGTGTTATTTAAGAATAATTAGGAATAAATTCCTCAATTAATACAGTATAAATTCGTTTCAAAACTTTAACAAGAAATATTTTGTTATAGCATTTTTTTTTTTTAGTTGCTTCTGATAATTTTCAATATTTATTTTACCCCTTAAATATCTAAATATTTTTCTTTTACGTATCTAACATACAAAATTTTTACCTACAATTGTATGTAATAATTAAAACATATTTTATAGATTTTTTTCTTTCGTGTTAAATATCAACTTAACCTATAATAATTATATTAAAACATACCTTTGTCATTACAAGGCTATTAAATATCACTTGACCATACAGACTTTAATCTATGTGATATAAAAAAAAATACATATCATTTATAACTTAGTTTTAAACAATCATTAATTAACAAGTGCATATTCTCTCATTAGAAAATGTTTTTCTGTTGAGCAATTGGTCCAGGTGAAGAGCTTTATCCAGTCGTATTTCATGAAGCAAGTTTAAAAACAATAAATGCATGGTATTATTTCCTTTAAATAAAAGTTTTCTCTTATTTTGTGTGTTTAATAAATTAGGTAAAGAAACATATAGCAGAATTGAAGATTAATTCTTACTTGAATTAAACTACTACAATTATGGGATCCAAGAAAAAAAATAGACTTCTAATATAGACGAATATTTGACTATAGACGATAAACATACACAATATTTTTTTTTATTGAAGATACGTATACTTATTAGCTAGCTTACTTATGGACGAAAATGCGCCATTTTCCGAGAGATTATTATGATAATAACTGCAGTCAATTTACTTGTACATGAAGTTTTAATAAGTCCAACTGATGTATAATATAATATATCATTTATTTTTATCATTAAGGCACTAAGATATTTGGTTTTGTTCATACTTTAGGAATTATAATTTTTTTTTTTAACGGCAATTTCTCCGTAAGAATGCCCCTATATAACTTTTCCTATATTTACTCTGAGAAAGTTTATATTTTCTTTATTTTTTTTTTTTTAAAATATACAGGTGCATAATTTAATCTTATTTATCATTATTATTATTTCCAGACAATTCTTGGTGAATAAAACATATTTTAACGTATGTAACTACATTACTTGTAAAGGCAGACAATATTGAGAAAGAGCGCGAAAATGTTTCTAGTTGATTTTCCTTGGTTTCAAAATATTTCTTTCAATTATTTTTTTTTTCTTTCTATACCAAGAAAATATCAATAAATGACATAAAGTTAATAAATAATTATTTCTCACTTGGAAATCATTTATCTTCCTTAATTTAGACATAATAATACTTTTCATGATTCCCTTAGTTAATTCTGTCATTTTTGAACTTTAGCGCGAGACAATAAACTTTTAAGTATAAAAGGTCTTTGAATAGGTAGATGGCAAAAAAAATCAGGATATCTCATCAAAAAAATTTAGCCACACATTATATTATTAAAATTTTACTTTGATTACATTTATTTCTGCAAAATAAAATGAAAAAATTGAGTTACCAAATTTCAGCACTGTTCCTTCCTTGAAAACTAAAAGCAGACTATATTTTTCTTTTTTTTTTTCTTTTTTTACTTTAGCGACCTCTTCCAGAATAATAATCATTTGATTATAACATAAACAAAAGAAAGGAAAAACCTATTACAATCATATAGTTTTAGTATTATTTACCTGGATTACAAAGTAATATGACAATATAAAAAAATAATAAATACATTAAATTAACAATCAGTGATGTATAATTCTTTAAACATTATATTTTTTATTTATTTATTTTTTTTTCTTTCTTCTTTTTTTTTACAAAAAGAAATTACCAGAAGTTATTGTGCTTTATGATAAGACACTCATCCACTCCCCTCTACCCATCCAAAATCAATTACTGTTTAGCTTTTATACCATATTAATTTGCTCTAATTATTAATATCTCAATTAAATTATTCATGTTCTCTCTTTAAAAATGACATTGAGTTATTAAATCTATTAGTTATTCACCCAAAACATGCCAAAGTGAGTGAATAGCATACTTTATTAATCAATTATTACTATTGTTATTTTATCTTTTTATTTCTTTAAAGAATAGCATTGTTTTCCTGCAGAAATAATGCCAAGTAAACCAAGTGTCAATAACACTAGGTTACAATTCTCCCACCATTATAATAAATAAAAATAAAATAATATATGCATTTTTAACACTTCTTATGGTATTACTAAGTTTATATCCTACTTCTTTCTTATGTCAATAAATACAGTTTAAAGGATTTAATTTTGCTTGGGATATGGTAGTAAGCTTCGGGCATTATAGGTACCTCTTGTTCCATCAGGGGTTGAGACTAAAAAGGCATTCTCACCCACTTGTTTCACAATTTCATAGGGGCCTTCATAAAGATACATGAAATTTCTAAACATATGTTTCCAGAGATTACTCACATGGGAAGTTCTAATTAAAACAAAATCATGGACTTTAAAAGGATGTGGACTGGTTTTGGAATAATGAGTGCGTTTATCACCCATCTTTTTAAAGTTAATTCTGGCCTGTGCTTGGTCATGTTCTACATTATTCTGTTCCCCATATGCTTAAAAATAGGGCCCCTGAAGTGAGGAACATTCCTGCGAGGTCCTTTTTAATTTAATACCTCGCTACTTTTACTACCTTTTATATTTTTCTTTGGTATTGTTGGGATACCACTAGTAGAAGGCTGATTCTCATTCAGAATTTGACTCTTAACTGTTGGCCTACTGAGGTGGCTATTCTGTCTACCATAGGGATTTGTCCTATAATATCCTTTTTCTCTAACTTCCTCCTTCCCATATGTGACCTATCTGCGAAATTGATATTACTCACCATCGGATGGGTGTCTCTATTTACCCTAATTCTATTATCACTATTCCTATCGCTGGTCTCTAACGAATCTAAAATTTCTACTACCTCTTCTATGGTATGTCTGTCAGCACAATCAAGATCTGTTCTATATGCCTCAGCAGATTATGGCGAATTATTCGCACAATTTGTGTCTCAGATAAAGGATAAGCTATCAAGATTTTTAATTTGACAGCCTGACTCCTGAAAAACTGAGTATAACTATCCTTATTTACATGATATCTTTCCTGAGATATCTGATATCTCAGGTTATCTTGGCAGTCTTCCCCCCAAAAACTGGCTAACATAAGATATTTGAAGTCTCCATATGTTTCTGGTTTAATAAATAATGATTACCACCAGTCTTTAGATGCTGCACACAAATGGTTAGTGGCAATAGCAATCTTTTCTATCTCAGATAAATGACATAAGGTGAATAACTTCTCCAGATTCTGGAGATACTCGTGTGGATTCTCCAGATATTCACCTCTAAAAAATTTTATTTTTAAGAATTTTAAGGCCATGGAGCTATTACTTTCTGGCTCTAGCATGACTTTACTTCTAGCCTCATTTAATGGATCGTATATTGATTCTACTGGATTAATTACCGTATGCAACTCAGATATTACTTGGTTATTATGACCATTATTTGTTTCCTTTACTTGTGTTTCAGATAAACCTTTACTTTGAACAACTTTTTTACTTTTTGTAAAATTATCCCTATTATAGTCTCTAGCTTGCATTCGACTATCTAATTCTAACTTATAGTTCTGCCATTCACAGTCTATTCTCTTTGAACTATCTTTTAGGCCTACATTTAAGTGTTTAATCTGTTGTTCCAATTGGTTAATAGTTTAATCTTTATCTATCCCGAATTTATCTTCTAACCTTTGATAGACTTTACTCTCACACTGAGTCATTAATTCCCATATTTCATCTTGGAGATTATTATGTAATAGCTGTGCATTACTCTTTATTATATCATTAAAATTTTCTACTCTTCCCATAACTTGACTTAGCTCACTTTCTAGATTTTGATTAATCTCACATTGGGTTAACTCTTGAGTTTCTAGTTTAGCTATTAATCTGGTAATCTGGCTCTGACATCCTTTCACTACATTGTCAGGTGCTAGAGTTATATTTTTAACTTCCTCTTTCAAATTACTAACTTCACTCCTAGCACTATCTAATTTTCCCTTAATAGATTCAACTCTATCCTGAACTTCTCTTTGAAATACTACTGTTTCCTTTTGATAATTTCTTATTTCCTGTACTTCATTGTTTAATACAATATATTGACTTTTAAAGTCCTGCTGGATAGCCTCAATCATATTTTCTGCCCTTTCAGAATTTGTTTCGATCTCTTTCCTTATTCTTATTTCCAGCTTTTCAGAGGCCAATTTTGATTCTTCTACATGATTTCTCAAATCTTCCCTTAAGTTCTTTATCTCCTGTACTTGATTTTGAGATGTCTCTTTGATCTCCTGCATTTGATTCTCTAATTTAATATTTAAATTTTGTATCTGACTTTTTAATTCACTTTCTAATTTACTATTTGAGTTTTGGATCTGACTTTTTAATTCACTTTTTAATTCACTATTTGAGTTTTGTATCTGACTTTTTAATTCACTATTTGATTGTTCTAATTTACTATTTGAGTTTTGAATCTGACTTTTTAATTCACTACTATCACAGCCAAGCATGTAAGATCAACAATATGAGATATTGTCAAAACAAACCAAGCCATCCTTGATCTCAATACCTAGTATCACAGTAAACTATATTCTGAGGGCTATAAAATTAAGCAATGAATGGAATGTCTGTTATTTAATATTCTATGTAACAGCATAGAAACAACAACTATTTTTAAAACTTCATATAAAAATATTTAAATAATAATTTATTATTATAGCCATATGATTTATAAACATATAAACATTACCCATACTTAAGAAAGTATTCACTACAAAAACTAAATCATTATAAAATGCAACCAGAAAAAAATTGTAACTGGAACTAACCAACAGATATAAAATTACATATATCAATAATATCATAGATGCTACTATATATGATATTAGTCAAACCCTTTTTTTTTTTTTTTTTTTTTTTTTTAATATATATATATATAGAATAAATATTTATTACCATTTAAACATTCTTTTAAATTGTAAAAATTAACAAAACACATTAAATATTTAAAATCTGTATTGAAATACATCTATAAAATAAAAATAAACTATCATTTAAAACATGTATATTATTTCTGAGATATTATATTTAAAATATTTTGAAAATATTCCTTGCATATAGCTTTAATAACTACAAGCAATAATCAATACAATATTTAAGAAAATGACAATTTAAAATAATTAATATCAGCGTAATGTTTTTGGAAAAGCAATTTATTATAAATTTAAAAAAAATATTAAATAAAGATTTATAAACTGTTTTTAATTTTAACTTATTTACCAGTATATGTTAATCATTTACAAATTTAAGATATAACAGTCAATCTCTCTCTATTCATTATAGTTCTTCATTTGAAATACAAAAGATAGGCCTAAATGAAAATGTAGAAAAAAAATCATGATTTTGTAGCAGTTGATGATTATCAAGTAATTCTATTTATGACAGATGAAAATATGAAGAAGTAGATTACTGATTTGAGTCCTGGTTCCCAAATTCATGGGGAAAAAAATATTTATTTAAACTTATTTTGAGTGTTTTTAAATCCAATGTTTTCTTTTTAATTCAATAGCCAATGATTCTTTTCACGTGATCAAAACTGTTTTCTTGATAAGAAATCATTTTTGGTCACTTATATAAATCTACACTCAATTTAAAAGTACATTTAAAACAAATAATTGTCAATTCTTTAAAATTCATATTTTTAAATCCAACAACTGAATTTCTTTCAATTATTGTTTCCTAAAATCAATTTTTATTTATAAAAAAAGTATATAATGTCTTTAAATAATAATACTAACAAGTAAATATTTTAAAATATTAATATCGCGCATCTAAATTAATAAAATTTATTTTCGATACATTTGCTTAATCTGCACCAATTAAATACATCCCAAAAGAATGCACTATTTCAATTTATATGTAATTGATTAATCAAACCACATACAAATATATAAATAAATAAGTAAATAATCATACATATTAATGCATAGAAAAAAACCAACAACCCTTCAATCATTTCACAGTATTACCGAGAACAAAGATTTAAGTAGGTGATATTAAAAATTAACATCAGTTGTCCTTTCCATTTGTTATCAACAAGGTAACTTAATATTAATACTAAAATACTTTGTTATATTCTACAGAGAAAAAAGAAAAATGAAACTCTTGAAAAATGCATATTTCTCTACATTATGCAAATAGTATGTCAGACACTATGCTTCATTGAAGCTAATTACTATATATAAATAATTATATATTAAGTTATTAAAATCCCAAAATGTGTGATTCTAATGAAGAAAATAAAACATAAAAAAATATTTGAAAAAAAATACAATTTAATATACGTTTACATATACATATGTTACATCTTATAAGAAATATGCCAATAATTTCGTTCCATGAAGCTAAATATTATACATAAAGAAAATATTATATGTTGACAAAATGTTTGTTGTTTTATCATGCACTGTCATAGGATAACTAACTATATACTTATTTTCATGCTCATGTTTGTGTATCATAAATTTAAGCATGTTTTTATATATCTTGTATAAGCATATTAGTTTTTTTTTTAAATGTTTTATAACGTTCATATATATATATATATATTATTTTCAGAAATCCTTAATATAAATAATTATAAATATATTATTAAAGAAACTATGCACAATTTATAAGTAAACTATAAAGATATACTTTGTACCATATTGTTTGCACTATTCTTCTCTTCCCTTTATGGCCATTTAATGGAGCAGCTTCTTTTAATTGTTACCCCTAATAAAAATGAGCTAATAAATCAATTACCAAAAAAGGTTAGTGTTCATCTTAGATATGTTTCAAGAATTGATGATTAATTAGAAAAATGTTGACCTTTGCCACAGTTAAAAGCAAAAGAAATTAATGTCATGTGTATTTATGATGAGTTCACAGAGATGCATATAAAGAATAGAAAATGTTTGCACTTACAGTCGCTAGTTTGTTGAGATTGCTCCATCAAACATTCTACAGCATTAATATTACATCCACTATTTATAAAAAAATTTGCCACATAATATATAAATTGTTTTATGAACTTATTAAAATAAAATTTGTATCTACTTTTTATTGTTTTTTATAACCGAGATGAATAAACAATTGAAGATTTAAACGCAGTACTCAATTTTTCGATTTTTTATATTCAAATATTCGCATGTGAAAAATCTTCAGACGATGTTTAATCAAACATTGGTTTGAAATCTGATTTTTTAATATTTATAAAATGTTTTTTTTTAAATCATGGAGTTTATTGATGAATTTTAATAGAATGTTTATATATACAAGTTTTTATAAATTATTTTTTTAGAAGAAAATGTATTTTAAAATTCGGTCTAGATTTTATCTCATTTTATTATTATATCAATTATTTACTTGTTTTTTTTTATTTCAAATATTTTTCACTTAATAGTTTTTGTACATAATTAGATTATTTTTGTATTGTTATTGTGCTCAATTATTTAAAATTATTATACAAAACTTCATAGGGTAATTACTACGGCATTCGTATAACTTGCACACTTCAGGCTTCAAATCATTTGCTTACATGATTTTTTATTTCTATATTATTTTGTAAAACAAGGGATTTTTTTCCAAATAGCTGTGGATTTTCAAGTACTCCAGCATTTTTATTAATCAGTATTTTATACAGTAAAAATCTTATTAAATAATAATTAACTAGATAAATATTTGATATCTACTCTTTTTCTGTTTTTTTTTTTTTTTTGTTAAAATATGCTGAAAAGATATTTGTTCTTAGGGGACTATTTTAAACTTTGTTAGTACTTTAATTATCTGTCTATATATCTGAAAACTTTTTATCTATAAATGTGTTTGTGCTTCTGTTGGTATATCTTTACATAAATATCTACCTATTTGTGTTTTAATTTAAACTATCTATCTAGATATTTTATTCATATTGTACCCACACACGTGTAATTTTAATTCCCGTTTTGATAAATATTTTATTGTTTTATACTTTGTTTTTAAATGCTAAGACTTCTAATCCAGAGCCAAATTGTAAATATAATGTTTTATATCTATTGTCATTAGTTTTACTTAGGTTGACAATATTCAATTTTTTTATTAATTGCCAATTAATAAATTAGTTAAATTGCTAGGTTATGTTGAACCATTTGCTATTAATCATTTATCATTCAGAATTCAGTCACCTACTCCCTATAGAAATTCAATATAAATATACAACTTTAAAAGCAATTAATTAAAGCTGTCAAAAATATTAGAAAATTTTAAAAAGCTAAACTTTCCGGAGACAAATACAAAATTTATAAATTTTGTTTTTTTTCTCATTCTTTTTTTTTCCATTGTCTATTACTTATAATATTTTAACTAGTTATTACAATTTTTGTAATCTGTTAATGATTGGCTCTTCTAGAAAAAAAACATACAATATTACTTGTAGCCTATTCATTACGATTTGTTTATGCATCTTAAGTGTATAGAATCACAATCTAAAAAAGTCTACTTTCACCTAATTATATATATAAATGTTTGAATGAGTAGTGCCTAGCATATCCATCTACTGTTTTGATCCACAGGAGTTCAAATCTGGATAAACTATTCTTTAGTCCTTATCAGAGCAGATATATTTTAATGAATGTTAATTTTGTGAACTCGTGTTAAAATTATTTTTAAATCATGAACTTATTCTAAGTAAAATATTAGCATGATCGTACTGAGTACACAAGGCAACTGGCCAATGAAATTATAATAAAAATAAATAAATATTCAAAAGTATAAGCAAGCCAGTTGGAAAGCTGTCAGTGAATGAGCTTGATTTCAATAAGGAAGTGATTTTGACTAAGTTTTTTGAGGTGGAAGTTAGACAACATCAGATAACTGACAGATATAAAAAAATAATGAACTTCTAGTCAATTGTTTGTTCAAATGCAGTGAGGGTTGATAACGCCTAGCTATTGACCTTGACATCATTGTACCTGCATATGAGGCAAATTATTCATAGGCTGGTAGTATCAGAGATCAAATCTCAGTAATTCCTCCCAAGAATTAGTTGTACCGTTAACAATTAAACAATTGCAATTTTTCAACAGTAACCAAGGTGAACCTCTGTAATATATATATATATATATATATATATATATATATATATATATATATATATATATATATATATATATATATAAAATAAATGTTAATATTGGCTGGTGTGTTATTATTAAATAAACAAAACATTATTCTGGTGGCAAAACAAGAAATAAAAACTTTAAAAGGCCCCATCCTCCTTAAGTAGTGTAGTTAATATTGTCTCATTTTCTATCATTTTTATGAAAAATTTAGAAACTCTTATTTAATGTGATTTATTAAAAGGTATTTTCCTCTTTATATAAACCAAATTCACCTATTCAAAATTAAAATACTACATAAATTCAAATCCTAAAAAAATAATTATCAATGGTTTCTCTGGCTAAGAATCATTAATTTTATGTCATTTCACGTTTGAAAAGATAGAAAAACCAGTGATAGTGAACTTTTGGGATTTAAATTTGATTAGTGTTTTAATTTTAAAAATGCATTTCCTTTACTATATTAATTTAACTTCTAACATTTTCAAAATGTATTTACAATAATAATCATATTATAATATTTTTTATATATTAAACTAGATATAACTTTCAGTTATTATATAACTAAGAAACCACAAATTAAAACATATATTTAAACTGAATTGCCAATAATATTAGATTATATACATTAAGCTTAACACAAATCGGACAAATGCAATTGTTAACTCCGAGATCACGGTATCAACTTGCACTACATATTTTATTTTGTAGTGCCTTGATAATTATAGCTGAATGTTTTATTTGCTTTAATATATAAAAAAATATCATAATTTTAAAGCTTACATTTTAAGTTCATGAAAATCTTTAATGCAATATATAAATATACAATATTACTTAAAGTACAGCAAAACCTTCATAAAGATAAATGAGAGTATAGTAAATGTTAGCAACCTACTTATGCAAAAAAATTCTAAAATCTGTGGATAAGGAAATTTATAAAGTACTTAAACAAGAAAACATTTTGGAGACTTCAACGATTCTATAGCCAAATACTATAACTAAAGCAAGACAAACTTTGCAAAATTTAATTTTTGGAGTAAACCAATTTCAATTCAAATAAAATTCTATTTTTAGCAAAGTAATTTTTAAACATAACTAAAAAATGAAAAGTAAAAAAATCTATAAATTTTATTAAGAAATATAAAAACAAAATTATTTTCCCCTTTTCTTCCATAACATAAGTTTATAATTCTTCTACAAACACAATATAATTATGAAATTAGTAACATATACTTTAAATTTCTTAAATAAAAACGTCTTTCAAATAAAAAAAAACAGTCTAAAAAACATTACAATACCTATTCTGCTTTACATATGTAAAGAAAAGAAGCAACATCATTTTGTGTCAAGTTCTACAGTTTGATCTTTGCACCACATACCTATTTTTATTTTTTGGTACCTTCTGATAAGCTAAAATATAGATTCATTATTATTTTATTGAAACCATGGGTTATAAAACCACAAAATACATATTGCTTTACATTCAAATAATATTATGATGAGGGAAATTTAGTCACTGATGGAATACCAATTAGCTCAAAATTAATCAAAAAGAATTAAATTTTATTAATGTTAATAGGAATTTTTCAATAACCAATTTTTCTTTAATTTTATATGTTAATAATGAAATTTTTTATGTATTTATAACAGTCATTCTGTACTTCATAGAATGAAATATGTTATTTTAATAAACAAAAGATACTTGCTTCATAGTTATTACTGATTATGGCTTAAATTAAATGTAAACTATTTACATTTGATGTAAACCATAAATTATGCACTCTACAACAGAAAAGAGAGATAGACTAATCAAAATTAAAATCTATTATGTTTTTTTTACTCTTTTATATTCAATGTAAAGAAATTTTGGGTAAATAATTGCTGTTTCAATCATCAATTTATTTTAGTATAACCTGTATTGAGCATTTTCATATACATTTCACTTTTACTATAATAATACAGTTTAATGGAAAGAAGTTTTTATTCAGACTAAATTCAACATAATATCAGTTATAAATATAGTTACCAATATATATTAGAATTTATAGAAGATGAATTTCTAAATAATAATTTTATTACAAATGTTTAACTGAGAAATGAACACAATAAAAATAACAATATCCATAAATAAATTACGTATGGCTCTGCATAAAAATTGCTTTTTTCTCTTTATTTGATGATATTTCAATATTATATGATAAATAATCGTTAACAAATTATGCAATGGGAATACATAATTATATAATAAAAATAGCACATATGCTTATGTCTATTACTAGAAATTTTTTTTTATGTAGTACCTTTTTTTCTTTGTGATATTATCCATTTGTTATAGATAATCTTTACACCAGTTGGCTATGGACTTTTATAGAATATTTGTCATAACAATGGTCATCAATTTGTACCAACTATTTTTATTTATAATCAATTATGCATCATTACAATATAATAAAAATACTTTGAAATTTTTTAACACGACTACAATTATGAAAAAATAAACAGGCAAAACTCTCCATACAGTAGTGCTACTCTGTGCCAACCAGAGTAAACAATGGATGTCACAAGGCTTGTGCATAAAATTCCCATTTAGTGCCTAATCATCCAATATTGCCAAACTAGTTTCTGGCTTGTGGCCTTCATCAGTGAGGAGTCTTGGATCTGAGAGCACTGCACCTAGATCTTAGGATTTAATGCAACCCTCCAGCAGCCACCTTTTATCTCTACTTAATTACAAACATATGAGAATGAAATTGAAAACACAATAATATGTTCAATCTAAGCTTAATAGCTTATATAGTCATATGGGTTTCAACTCAGTTCAGCACCCATACATTTTGATGTTTTTAGCTCTTTAACAATCATAACCACCACTATTCTATTAGGCCACAAGCCAGAAACTAGTCTGGGGATATTGGATGAATAGGCACTAGATGGAGATTTATGCACAAGCTTTTTGACATCCATTGATTACTCTTGTTGGCACAGGGTGGCATTACTGTATGAAGAGTTTTGCCTATTTAATAACAGTTATGTGCTAGCATTATGAGATGGTGATTGTGTGATGTATACTGGTTTAACACCAATCCTGCCTAAAATAGGATAGTGGTGGCTATGGTTGTTAAAGAGCCAAGGACACCAAAATTTATGGATGCTAAACTGAGTTCAGATCCATATGACAATATAAGTTATTGAGCTTAGATTGAAAATATTATTGTGTTTTCAATTTCATTCTCATAGTTTTGTAGTTAAGTAGAGATAAAAGTCGGCTGCTGGAAGGTTGCATTAGATTCTAAGATCTAAACACATTGCTCTCAGATCCAATGCTCCTCACTGACAAAAGCCATAAGCCAGAAACTAGTCTAGGGATATTTGATGAGTAGGCACTACATGGGGCTTTTATGCACAAGCCTTCTGGCATCCATGGATTACTCTGGTTGGCACTGGGTGGAACTACTGTATGGAGAGTTTTGCCTGTTTAATAACAGTTATGTGCTAGCATAAGAGATGGTGATAATGTCATATTATGAAAAAATGGTGGTTGTCATTGAACATCATAAGATAATGATTTCATTAAAGCTATATTATCTGAAAATAAAAAGGCATTTTATGCTAAAAATGTGCATTACAATACATAATTTATTTCTTTGCATTACACATTATTATGCTTAATTTAAAATTTTAAAATAATATGCCCAGTTCATGACAATTGGCTTCCCAACTCAGGACTTGGTTAAAAATAAGCCAAGACCTGAGAATAAATTCAATAATATATATTTTCCATTACAATATATATGTATGTATATATATATATATATGGCTGCAGAAAGGAGTTTGCTATTAACTGAAAGGAGACCCTTTGATTCCTCTTGGAGGCCTTAAAGGAACCGAGCAGGGCAAATTCCTAATGTCCACTCCATACGTTCTTGTCGTTGCAGCTGTTGTTACTATATGTTTATTCATATAGTATACGAACATGGATGGGCTGCTCACCAACACGCATTAGCCAGCGTGGTGAGTTTATTGGCTTTTTACCTCTGAGTTTAAGATCAAGAAACACCATGGTCTTTCTTCTCAGTGCCTGATAAGGCAGAATGAATGTTTGTGTAAATGATAAAGATTTTTCCCAATTATACAATTATGACAGACAAAAATAAAGCATGGCCCTTAATCCCAGGAGGCTGTAAAGTCACCAACCAAGGCAGCGGTTGGTGGCCGAAGGCGGAGGGTGCTAAGAATATCCTGGAGGCGGACCCAGGCTGCCATTTGATGACGACTTTTTATTTAGGTACTTACAACTGCAGATCACTTTCAAGTGAAGGAAGATTGCAAGAATTAGAAGAAGAACTCTCTTATATTAAATGGGATATTATTGGACTTTGTGAAGTTAGAAGAAAAGGTGAAGAGACAATTGATTTAAAAAGTGGACATATGCTCTATTATAAAGGCACAAATATTGGAAATACAAGTGGAGTAGGATTCATTATAAATAAAAAGTGGAAGAACAATATTGTGGAGATTGATGGTGTATCAGACAGAGTGGCAAGATTAGTTATACAACTTAATAGCAGATATCAAATGCAGATAATTCAGGTTTATGCCCCAACAAGTTCTCACAGTGATGAAGTAGTAGAAGATTTTTATATGGATGTACAAAAGGCTTTTGATCAGAGTAAACAACATTTTAAAATTGTTATGGGAGATTTTAATGCTAGAATTGGTAAACAAATGAAAGATGAAAGTGTTGTAGGTAATTTTGGTTATGGTAATAGAAATGAGAGAGGACATAGACTTGTGGAGTTTGCAGAGAAGGAAAAACTTTATATTATGAATTCTTTTTTGAGAAAAATGTTAGAAGGAAATGGACATGGAAGCATCCAAATGAAGGTACAGCAGAATTGGATTATATTTTGACTAACAGGAAATACATATTTCAAGATTGTAATGTTCTTAATAAATTTAACACAGGAAGTGATCATCGATTAGTAAGGGGTAAGATACATGTTAATGTAAAACTAGAGAGACAAAAATTATTAAGAAAAACTATATTTACAGTTGATATTCCTAATCTTCAGAAACATTCTAATGAATTTAAATTAGAACTTACAAATCGGTTTCAAGTATTAGTAGATTTTGAACATGATTCAGATTTGAATGAAATTAATATGAAAATAACTGATACACTTTTAAAAACTGCAACAAAGATAGCTGGTAGAAAAAAGCAGCAATTGACTAATAAAATTTCTACTGAGACTAGAGAACTTATGAAGAAAAGAAGGAATATGAAGATATGCAAGAATGATGCATTAAAAAGAATTGAATATCTCGAATTTTGTAAAATGGTGCGGAAAAGAGTTGAAAATGATATAAGAAAGTATAACTGTGAACTAGCAAGAAAAGCTGTAGAAGAAAATAAAAGTCTTAAGAATGGAAAACAACATTTTGGTATTGGTAGGAAATTTATATCTGCAATAAGATAAAAGATGGAATTATTACTAAAAAGAGGGATGACATTATGAAATTGGTAGAAGATTTTTATCAAGAATTATATAGTAATAAAGAACAAGTACCTCCTATATCTATTACATCTTCCGAATTGCCCAGAATTTTAAATGAAGAAGTGAGAAATGCAATTAAATGTATGAAAAAAGGAAAGGCTCCAGGTAATGATGGAATTATAATTGATATATTAAAAGAAGCAGGTGAAGAAACAGAAAAAATATTAGCAAAGTTATATACCAAATGTCTAAATGATAAAGATGTACCGGATGATTGGAAGAATGCAGTAATAATATTAATATTTAAAAAAGGTGATAAAGAAGATATTAGAAATTACAGACCTATCAGCCTTTTATCAGTTTTATATAAAATTTTTACCAAGATAATTACAACTCGTCTACAGAGAACCTTGGATTTTCACCAACCAAGAGAACAAGCTGGATTTAAAAGTGGTTTTAGTACAGTAGATCATATTCAAGTATTGAGAGAAGTTATAGAAAGGACAAATGAATATGAGTTGTCATTATGTTTTGGATTTGTAGATTATGAAAAGGCATTTGATTCTATAAACATTTCTTCAGTGATTAAAGCATTGGATCATCAAGGTATAGATCCAGGATATTGTCATATTTTAAAGAATATTTATAAAAATGCAACAGCAACAATTAGATTACATAATGATACTGGGAAAGTCAACATTGAGAAAGGTGTAAGACAAGGTGACTCCATATCTCCAAAACTTTTTACAGCAGTGCTGCAAGAAGTATTTTGTGGATTAAAATGGGAAACTAAAGGAGTGAAAGTAAATGGAGATTATTTAAGTCATTTAGATTTCGCAGATGATGTAGTTGTTTTTGCAAATAATGCTTCCGAGCTGCAGGAAATGTTGCAGGAGTTATCAGATGAAAGTAGGACTAAAGATAAATGTTAAAAAGACTAAAGTAATGTTTAATCGATTTGCTCAAAATATGAAAATAAAGATTGATTATGATGAATTAGAAGAAGTTAAGAGTTACAAATACCTTGGTCAGATTATTAATACAGATGGAAACATAATAGATGAAATTAATCATAGAATTAAACTTGGTTGGAGTGCTTTTGGTAGAAATAACTTGATATTAAAAGGAAATATGCCTATGTGTTTGAAAAGAAAGGTTTTTAACAAATGTGTTTTACCAGTTCTTACTTATGGATCTGAGACTTGGACACTTAATAGAAGATCAATACAGAGACTTCAGACCACTCAAAGAAGTATGGAGAGATGTATGTTGGGAGTAACAAGAAGAGATCGAAAACGCAATGTATGGGTAAGAGAACAAACAGGTGTTACTGACCTCATTGTAAAAATTAAAAGATTGAAGTGGAGTTGGGCTGGACATATTGCTAGAAGAGATGATAATAGATGGACAATTGAAATTTTAAACTGGATTCCAAGAGGTTGTAAAAGACCCAGAAGGAGACCACATGTAAGATGGATGGATGAAATAAGAAAATGTGTAGGGGTGATGTGGAGAAGAGAAGCTAAAGATCGGAGAAGATGGATTAAACTTGGAGAGACCTTCATCCTGCAGTGGATTGATAATGGTTGATAATGATGATGATATATATATATATATATATATATATATATATATATATATATATATAATTTATTATTTCTATTCTGCATTTGCAGTCATAACTTAAACAACCTATCTCAATATTATACTTAAATTACTAAATCAACTAAGTCTTGAGTAAAGACCACTCTAAATTTGAATCTGATTAGAATCTTACTGAGACCCATTTATAGCCATAGAGATAAGAGTTATAAGACTATTTATACATTTAGTCAATCATATTCATTAACATATATCAAAACAATGGAAAAAATGCATAGATTGATGGCTGTATAAAGAGGGATATTTTTAATATGCTTACACAATTGATCAACTTTTAGACAAATATCAATTCATATGAAAAGGTTATTAAATATTAAAATAAACATAAAGATCAACAGACTAAGAGACACATGATTAATTATTTTCATTTATAATCAAGATATAACAAAGAGATTTCTGGTTTTCATTTCCATTTTAGAAAGTTTCATATTATTACATGATCCATCCATATTATAATATTTTAAATCCTTTCTTTTGACTACAAACGTATTCCTAGCATAAAAAATAAACATGCTCAATGAAATAAATTATTTAAGTATATAATGGAAATAAGACAAGACTTAAATAAAAAAGACTTGGACACCAATTTTAATTTTAAGTTAAGAAAATAAATACTTTATAAAAGCTTAATTAATAAAAGAAATTATTTTTGATTATATTTTCATTAGAAATAATATACATAAAATCCTGCACTATGTCAAAAAATGTAATATATATATATATATATATATACATTTTTTGACATAGTGCATATATTTAATACATTTTTTTAAAATTTATATATATATATTGTGCCCTTTTGTATGGGTCTCCATAAATTGTTATATCAATTTGTTTAAAAATTTTAAATTTAAGATATATTATAGCTATATGATGTTGATTTTATTTATAATAATCTTTCAAAAGTTTAACTAAAGTAAACTATGAATATTTGATATGTGAAATTGTGCTAATATTTGAGGGAGACGTTTCAGTAAAAAAAAATGATAATGTTATATGGTTGGGAAAACTGGCCATGATCAATACTGCATTAATAAGTTTTGTAAATAAATGTTTAAAGCTAAAAGTTTTAAAAAAAAGACAAGTTAAAATTAAATGCATATATATTTATTGTTGATAAAGATTAATATTTAGTATGTGAATATAAATATTTTGTTATTAAAAGTATATAATAGAAGATTAATATTTGATTTTATAATATCGAATTATTATTTTAAAGTTGTTATAGTATATTATTTGTTTTTAAAAAATATTTATTTTATAAAATTGAATTGTTAGTTTATTTTTAGATAATTACAAGCGTTTATATCTGTGTTGTAAATCAGGTGACAGATAGACACATGTACACATATGCTTGTAAGTTTTTTTAGTAAAGTTGCAAAACTGTTTTAAAATTCTATTATAAAATTTATAAATATTATATTGGCTATCACGAGATAAAAATAAAAATAATTAGTGTGAAATATTAAATCTGATTTTTAAAATACTGTTTAAAAAATATAATGAATAAAAATAGACTTAGTTTGTTTAGAAAAATAGTCTTATAAAAGTTAAAAGTGAAATAAAGTAAAACATATCTTTTTAAAAAATGTTTAATGGATTTAAATAAATGATAAAAATTAATTTAAGAATTAAATAATGTAATAAATAATAAATATTAAATAAGTCAATATTTATTTTTAATTTTGTATTGTTGGTAAGATATGTAAATAGGCTAGCAAGGTGATTGTTTAATTTACCAATCAAGTGGGTAATTTATTCCGGTATAAAAACCGAGGTTCAATTGTTCAGGGGGTGATTGTAATTTCTTTTAAGTGAAGTGTGCTATTAAATATAGCTAAGTAAAAATTATAGACGCTCTCGTAATAGTTTCTTAATTTATAAGAGAGTAGTTTTAAATAATTTTATAAAAAGTTTACCGTTTAATATGCAGTGCTAATTTATTTATAGTTCCCTATTGATCGTCTCTATCAAAGCTCAATTTTACTATCGAATAATCATGAAAATATTGTATAATGATAAAATGTGTTGGAAACCTTATATTAAGAATATAGTGAACGCTGGATTAACTAGGAGAATTACTAGTTGGATAAAAATAATATATTGGACATTATATGAATTTAAAAGTTGATTATAATTGATTTCTTATAAACAAATATGTTAAAGGAAGATAAATACTTCTTTATGAAGAAAGTATTTTAAATTACATATTTTAATATATCTTTTGTAAAGATATGGAAGTTAATAATAATTGTATAAATACTTGCCTTATTAAGTCTTGGTTGTTTAAAAGACTAAATTTCGATAATTTTAAAAGGCAGATAAATCGGAAAATTAATTGATAAGTAAATACCTATAAAAAAAAAAAAACGTTATAATATTTAAATTCTATATGCTGGTTATATAGAAAAATTTTAGAAAATGTTTTGCTGAATATTTAAAGAAATGCGCACAGAAGTATACGAGGATATCCAAGTCAATTTTTATAAAACTTAAATTAAACATTTAACTATTGAGTAATCCTAGGAAGATAATAACTTTTAAATAAATCCGGATCCTATAAACTGTTTTAATTATTATTTTGTTTCTTTATGGTGGAACTTATTTTATCTTATTTTTTTAAAAAAAAAACGTTTTCATTTATTTCATAAAACTGTTTAAACACGTGATGTACCGGAAAAGGAAGCGATGTTGATAGAATTTTGTGCCTAGGAAAAAAAAAGAACAATTGTGGGTGGAAAGAAGACACCGTTGGATTTTGTGTAACATATTTTGTTTTCTTAACTAACATAGATATTTAATTATTTATTGATCTATTAAAGATAAGAGAGGTACATTTTAAAAGTAATTACACATTAATATAACACTTAATTTCATAAAGTTTATTTTTTATATATAATTTTATAACACGTAATATTTTAAGAATAATTGTTGAGTATAAATGTGATATTATTTTGTAAAACTATAATCCTGGAGGACATCGTTTGGCTGATTATAAATTGGAGTATCATTTATGGTAATAATTATATAATATTAACAATTTAATGTATTTTTGATTTGTTTTCTTTAGATAAACCAAGTATTATTTGATTGTTGAGTGAATGGATAAATATTTAAAGAATATACACGCATAATACTATCAATAATAGTTTTATTTTAATATGCATACTTTATTTTATAATATAAATTTAATACAACGTAATAAGAGTTATCTAGAAATAATTATATGATTCTTTCGTGAATAAACTTTAATGTCTCTGTTACAATATTAGGAGTTTGATTTATTATATTAGTATGAGTCATTTATATTTATTTTCAAGTTAGTAATAGGTAAAAATATATCTATATTTTTATTTTTTATTAGACAAGTTAAATTAATTTTATATAGAAATTTATATTTTGTTTGAAGAGTTTATCATATATAGATGATGAGATATAAGAGAGTTTGGATAGTCATTTTTTTTAAAAAAAATTGGTAAGCTGGTACTGAAGTTAAATAAGATTAGAATGATACTTGAAGATAGGATTTTATTAAGAGGAAATAGAAATAACAAGTAGAAAAGAATAGTAGTTTAAATAGAAAAGAATCATAGAATTTTATTTTAATATAATAACTTTATAAAAATTGGTAATTTATAAATAAAAATTTTGTCTTCACAAAATTGTTGAATAATTTTAAAATATTATTTTAATAAAAGAACATATATGTATTGCATATTTTGGTAAGACATATATTATGAAATTACATCAGAATGAAGTAAATAATTATGTAACCAATAAAAGTCACATAATATTATAAAGTTATATCAATCTATACATTAGTTGATCTTTAGTTAATGCTAATAATACATGTAATACATAATAGCTACATTATAATAGAAATAGCTAGAATACTTAAATGGAGTAGCATTTTAATTATTAAAGTTTGTTTATTTTACATGTGCTACATAAGTGATATTTTACATAAAAGCCTTCTATTGTACTAAGTGATTATAAATGATATCTAGTAAAATATAAGTTCATAGACTCAATTACATGTTACTAATAAAACATTTAAGAAATGTATGGATTATTTGTTTTGGATTATGGCAATAAGAACAATGTAAGAATCTTGTATTATTATTTTTCTTATTTTTATTTTCTTGATTTCCACTTATAATGTAAATAATGTATATAAGTTGTTTATTAAAGTTGATGTAAATAAATTTGTTTAAGTTGTTTTAAAAGTGTGTCGAATTCATTATTTGCACCACAGCATTTGACAACAGATAATTTGAATAAAACATAATATTTGCACAATATGAATTAAATTATTATTATTTTTAAAAAAAGAAATACAGTATTTTCCTAATATAATTTATAGAAATTCATTGATATTAACATATTATGTTATTATGGTCATGAAATAGTTACAATGCATAATATAAAAGTATAATATTATTTATTGCCACATATTATTAGATTATAAGATTTTATTATATTCTTAATTAAGATACTATATGAAGATGAAAGACATGTAGATGATTTACTTGTTTTCTTAATGATTAGTAGAATAATAAAATAGATAAGGTTAACTTATACATTGGAGATTGTTATTATTAATTATTTATTATCATTATAAGTTAGGTGTAGTTAGGTTTGATATTAAATCCCTTATCATGCCTATCTGCAAGAAGTCTTATTACTTTAAGATAATTAAAAGAACCTGAGATTATTTAATTATATTTCTTTGATAAAAGATTGAGATTTATTTATTGCTATTATTGAAGTTAGTTAATTTTTATAAAAGACATAGGAGTGCTATAGATGTATTAGTGAGATAATAAAGAGGTAATAGTATTCTTATGCCATTGAGATAATATCTTAGAAGACATAGGCTCAATGTAAATTCATATTACCACTTGTAACTTCACTTCATAGTCTCATGATTTAATAAATACTTATTTAATTAGTACATGATATTGAACTATATTAATTTTCTGTTAGTTGTACTAAATCTGATAAGATATAGTATTATAAAAATATATTAATAATAGTTATACATATTTTAGTCGAGCATAACAATTTAATTGAGCTAGTCATATTTTAAGTTATATTATATATTTCTGGAAGTGAGGGTACAATATATATATATATATATATATATATATATATATATATATATATATATATATATATATATATATATATATATATATATATATATATATATACACACATGTGGGTCTTGTTTTATGTGGTAGATAGGTTCCTCAGAAAATGCGCACAAAAGAAATTGCCCAAAACTAGCCAACTTACCTTGAAAAATGGGGGATATGTTTCAGTAATTTTCAGAAATTGTATAAAAGCAAAGCAACAAGGAAAAATTACTTTAAAATTCATATTAAAAAAATACAAAAATAAAGTATGACTAATAAAAAATGTCAAATATTTGAAAAAAATTAATACAAGACATCTCTTTTTATTAACTACAGTATTTCATTTTACATTTTTTCATACATATTTTAATCATTACTGCTATTTGACAATATGCATTCATTTGTGAACTGATAAGAAATCAGATTTGTGATGTGATGTACAACTAGCACCACTTTCAGTCTTGTGCTATTTTAATGATTTTCTGTTTCTATATTAAAAAAATGAGATGACAATCAAAACAAAAAAATTATACATTATCATTAGAAAGGTTATTTTCAGTTTAAAAAGTCAATAAAATCTTCTTTATTTATTTTAACAATCTAAAAAAATATTTCTGTTATATCTAACAAAATACGTTTTAAAAGTTTAAAATTTTTGAATATTTATTGCAATATTTTTATATGTAAGTATAATCTATTATTATTTACTCATTAGTATAAGTAGGTTATTGACATAGAAGCTAAGATTCTAAATACAGCTTCAGGCCTTATTCATGTTAGCTGCTAATATAACGTTATATTTTTGAAGAAAAAAAAGTATTTCAAGACAAAATAAGTTATTAATAATTTAATTTTTTTATCTAATAAATACAGTGAAATATGAAAGATATTAAGAAAAAATATGAATGGCATAACTTCAAAATTGCACTAAAATAATCTGCATAAAATGAGATCCAGGTGTGTGTATATATATATATATATATATATATATATATATATATATATATATATATATATATATATATTATACATGCAAGAGATAAAAAAACTAATTTTTAAGGAGTTATAATTTCTATCTTTCACTAAAGTGCTATATCTTTATGATACACATAATAATGAGTAATCATCATCAATAAATATCATTTATTAAATAATATTTCTGATTATTTTATTTTACTATTTATAAAAAAATTTTTAATTATTTTAAACTCTATTGAGATCATTGTGGCTTTGGATGAATTTATCTCTGGATGAGATTATATTATCACAATAAATACACATTGTGACCTTCAGCTTTTGTCTTAAAGCTGATTGTCTAGTGTTATAATAGTATTGTATTAAAAAAAATTCAATAGTTTACTTTTTGTGATAAATAAACTTTATCACTATTTATTAATTAAAAGTTTAGATGTCTGATTAGTTAATTTCAAAGAACTCTTATAATTTTTATGACTTAAAATGTAATCTTAAGTATTAGTTTACAATGCTTGGATCACTTTAGTAGCTCTTTTATAATTTTTAAAGTACTTAATCTTAAAGTCATTACTGGTCTTAAATATTAGTAAGTTTAATTTAGAAATATGAAAACTAAACTATCTTAATTTAATTATTAGTGTTTATAAAATTTAATATTACAATAAAATTTTAATGATGAGTTTGAAACCTTAAGACTAGGTTGCTAATGCTTAAATTAACTGTAAAAATATTTTATTTAATCTTAATTGTAGTAAAAATATTGCAATTAAATAACTCTAAATTTAGTTGAGGAAAGAAAAAAATAATTTTAAAGCTAAGAATTAAAAGAATGAGAAATGAGTGTGGATGCATGCATGGTATAGCTTTAATTTCTTAAAACTTCACTGTTAAACTTATATTAATGTTATTCTTAAACATATTTGTTTTGAACAGATAATATGGGATCTTATTAAATTAAAAAAAAATGTTTAAAGAAAAATATATGGTAAGCTTTTGTTTAAAATAATGTAATTTTTATTATGTAATATTTTATTTTTCATTTATTGTAACACATTTAACTGTCTAAATAATTTGTTTAAAAAATGTAAAAATTAGTTAATGTCTATACATTATTTTTTCAGAAAGCTGTGGAAATATATGAATTAGTTTACTTTTAGCAATTTTTACCCAGGATACAAAGAAGTCTATGACTTCTTATCAATATAGGACAATTGGGAGTAACAATAATGTCAATTTCTAGCCATCAAAATTAGTCACATGACTTGTATTATAAATAAAGTTAATAAACACACTTGCATATTCTTACTTACTTGTAGATACTTCCTTAAGAATCAACTATTTATGTCAATGTTGTAACAATTTTTAATTAATTTTATTTTGTGTTAAAGTTGTAAAAAGAATTAATTTGTAAATTAAATTCATCCAGGCTCATTATTTAAACTTTTATCTTCCTGGCACTCAAAATTACATTACACTGTTCAATATGGAGAAGTCAACAGAATACCCAGCAGAAATTAAATTGTTTTCACTAGAATTAACTGCTTTGGTGGTTTTTCTGAAAAAGTATCTTTAGAATTCCTGTTACATAAGTACTTTTATTAATTCTATTTTCTATACTACTAGTAGATGATATTATAAAACTAAATTTTGAGATATTCTGAAAGCATTGAGAATATTAAAAACTTTATATTATTATAACTTGTCTTTAAACAGCTTTTATTTGAAGAATATTTTGTAAATTATTCAAGTATTAAAAAAAAGTTTTTTTTTTTTTTTTTTTGGTAATTAATTAATTTTAAATGAAATACTTTTAATCCAGATTGCAGAACCTAAATTATATTTATGAAGTATTTTGTAAATAGTCTACCTCAATTCATACATGTCTTTATAAGGAGATATTTAATTTATCTCAAACTTTTCATATATCTCAGTTTCCTGGTAAAGCTTATATTATTTGGACACATGCATATTTTTTTTTAAAATGCATTATGAATGAATTGCTTTAAATTTATATAACATATATCATTATTATTATTATGATACATTTATTTAAAGGAAAACATTCATTTACTAAAAGGGTGAATTATTAAAAAAGTTATTGTCAATTAAAATGGCATTTATTATTATTAACAGCAACCTGAAATTGATTTACTTGCCAAATATCTTTATTATGTATACTTCAAACTAAAATATGAAAATATATTTTCCTCCCACATTTAAGTTAAACTTATTGACTTCCACTTTTAAATATGGTAGTTTCCTAAGATATCAATGGAAATATATTTTTTTGGAATTTATTATTATTTTAAAGTTATTACTTTTTAAAACATCTGCAATAAAGTCTTATGTAATTAAAGGTGTCTGCTCCTGAATTATTAGGTTGAAAGTTTATGTCTGAACTTATTACTTTCTGTGTATTCCAAAACTTCTCTTCTTTTTATTATTAAAATTCTGCTCCATTCTAAGATTCTTTTATAGGTTGGGAAATTTTATAAGATTCACCCTGTTGGATTTTTTTAGGTTGCAATATATATATATATATATATATATATATATATATATATATATATATATATATATATATATATATATATATATATAAACTTCGATACTTATCTATGTTTCAACTAAATTTTTGTTAAGTAAAAGTGGAGTTTTCATTGTGGAAGAGATAAAAAAAGATTCTTTGAATCTGATAGATATAAAATGGTATTTTGCGAAAAAGGTGTTGAAGTGAGGAAAGGAGTGGAGTAATTTGTTTTGTGTAAAACTAATGGGGACTTCTCCTTGGCTCTCCTGGTTGGGTAAGTTGTTTATGCATCTTGTGAGTTAATGTTTCCGGGAAATTAAGGTTGTTTGGTGTGATTTTATATCTTCTCTAAATATGTGTTATATTTTATTGTTTATTTTTTTTTCTTATCTATTATCTTTATTTATAATAATTATTTTATTCTTGATATATTATTTATGTTTTATGTATGTTTAATGTTGTGGGGGAATGTGGAATAGGTATTGTTGTGGGGAAAATAAAGGGTATATCTTTTATTCTATTGTTAGAAATGTTTTTTGAGTGATAGGAATGTTAATCTGGGTAGTGTTCTATTTGTCTTATATATATATAATATAATATATTTAAAAATTTTTTTTGTTTTTAATAGGGGGGTTTTTTTTTGTTTTTTTTTAGGAATTTTTATATATTGTTTTAGGGGGTGTTTATTATTTTTTTTTTTGGGGGGGGGGGAGTGGGTTTTGGGGGGGGGGGGGGGGGTTTTTTTTTTTAAGGTTTTTGATGGGGGGGAGGGGGGGATATATATATATATATAGCATCAACATGATTTTTGATATTTTCATTCCATTGCAGGATGAACCATTCCAAGTTCAAACCATCTTCTCTAATGTCTAGCCACTCCTCTCTACATCATTTTATTATACTTTCTTATTTCATCCATCCACCTCACATTTGGTATGTTTATAGATCTTTAACATTCTTTTGGAATTCAACTGAAGATTTCAACTGCCCATCTATTATCATCTCTTCTAGCAATATGTCCAGTGCAACTTCACTTATGTCTCTTAATTTTTTAATTATATTAATAATACTTGCTTGTTCTCTTGTTCATGTACTTTATTTTTGATCTCTTCTTGTTACCTTTCCATATTTCATTGAATGGTCTGAAGTGTCTGCACTGCTTTTTTGTTAAGTGTCCAAATCTCAGATCCAAAGTAAGAACTGATGAAACACATTTATTAAAAATCTTTTTCAAACACATAAGCATATTTCTTTTTAATATTAAGCCATTATTTTAACAAGAGCACTCTGATCAATTTTAATTTTATGATTAATTTCATCCATTATGTTTCAATCTGTAGTAACAATTTGACCACGGTATTCTTGCAACATTTCCTAAAGTTGTAGAGCATTATTTTCAAAAATAACTATATCATTTAAAAAATCTATATTATTTAAATTATCTCCATTTACATTTATTCCCTTAGCTTCCCATTTTAATCCACAAAATTTTTATTCTAAAACTGCTGTATAAAGCTTTAGAAATATAAAATCATCCTGTCATAACCTTCTTCAATGTCGTTATTGGATTTTATAAATACTCTTCAAAATATGATAATATCCAGAGTTCATATCTTCATGATCTAATGATTTAATCACTGAATAAATGTCTGTAGAATAAAATTCCTTTTAATAATCTACAAATTCAAAGTGAATCTACAAATCCAAAGCATAACAGCAACTCATATTCATTGATCCTTTCTATAACTTCTATCAGTACTTGGATATGATCTACTGTATTAAAACCACTTTCAAACTCAGAATGTTCTTTTGATTAGTAAAAATCCAAAGATCACTTAAAACAATGTTTAATTATTTTGGAAAATTTTGTATAAAGCTATTAAAAGTCTGTTAGGTATGTAATATATTTTTATCACCTTTCTTTAAAATATTAATATTAATACTGCATTCTTCCATTCATCTGGTACATTTTAATTATTTAGACATTTGATATATAATGTTGCCAAAAAAAATTTTCTCCATCTGTTTTTTAAAAGATATCAATTATAATTTCATCATTACCTGGATCTTTTTTCTTCTTCATAAATTTAATTGCATATTTTACCTCTTCATTTAAAAACTTGGTCATTTAATAAAATATTAATAGTCGTAGGTGGTATTTTTCTTTATTATCTATTGCTATATAATTTTTAAAAAAACATTTCTATACATATTATAAAGTCATCTCTCATTTTAGTAAAAGTTCCATTTTTTGTATTGCAGAAATAAGTTTCATATCAATACTAAGATGTTGTTTTATACTTTTGAGACTTTTATTCTCTTCAATTATTTTCTTGCTAGCTCACAATTATATTTTCTTACATCATTATCAATTCTTTTTGCACCATTTTACAAAATATGTAATATTCACTCTTTTTTAATGCATCACTTTCATATATTTTTACATTCCTTCTTTTTTATATATAAATTGTCTTGTCATAGTAAAAAATTTATTTATAAATTGATCAATTTTTGCAGAAACTATTTATCCTGCCGATTTTTAAAATGTACCAGTTATCTCTATTTTAATATTGTTCAAATCTGTTTTCTTAACAATTTTTGTTTCTCTAGTTTTGCATTAAGATGTATCTCATAATATGACTAATTAATGTTCCATTTCTATGATTGAATTTATTAAGTACATTGCAATCTTGAAATACAAATTTTCTGTTAGTCCAAATATTATCCAATTCATGTCCATTTCTGGTTAACATTTATCACAAAAAAATAATTAGTAATATGTAAGATATTCTATTTGTGAAAATTCCACAACTCTATATTGTCTCACATTTTTATCACAATAACCAAATTTAACAAAAAGGAGACTCTGATTCCCTGTAGTGGCCTTGAATAAATAGAGCAGGAAAATTTCCTAATGTCCACTTCATTCATTCTTATCAATGCAATTTAATATGTTTTGATTCATGTAGGCTGCTTGTCAACATGCATTAGCCAGAAAGGTGAGTTTATTAGTTTTTATTTTTTATTTTTAAGTTTAAGATCAAGAAACTCCATGGTCTTCCTTCTCAGTTGCCTGATAGCTTTTAACTAAAATATTGCTTGAGTTTTCATGAAGTCAAAAATTATGTTTACTTATTCAATTTTGTTCTGCACATCTTACTGTTTAAGATATTTTGGATTACATTATTTTCATAAGTTTTATATTTAAGTTAAGATTTTCTGAAAGTAAGTTTTAAAAAATAGAATATTGAAAATTGTTTTAAAAGAAAAAATATTTATTTTTGACCTTTAAATGAAGTAATTTTTCTATTTTTTAGACTTAATTTAATAAAAATTCTTAAACTATAAATTAATAAAAAAAATATAATCTCACAATGGCTACATTCTGTTTCTAATCTTATAAAAAAGTTTCATATGCCTTGCTTTCATGAAAAAATTTAAAATTGAACAAGTTTCTCTCTCAGTATCTTTCTAGGCATGACTGCATTTTGCAAAATTTAATTTGAATTTCACACAAATATTAAGTTTCATGCTACTTAAAGGGGATTAGGGATATCTCATATCAGTTGTACTCTAAACATAATTTATTTCATTTTTTTTTTTTTTTTTTTGCAATCTATGGTGATTTTTTTTTTTTTTTAATTTTTAAACAAATATTATAATTCTTACTGCAAATAATGATCCCAAAAATAGAAATCAAATGTATTTATTATAATAGAGATAAAAATATTTTTTATATTAAATAATATTATTGACTTAGCACTAAAAAAAATGTAATAATTGTTTCTTCAACCACAAATGGAGTTTATAGATTTAACTTGAAATAAAACCATGAGGTGGGGGGCAGAAACTAATTAAGTCAATCCCTTGTTGTAAAAAATAGGGATTGAATTAATTAATATTTGGATCTCTATTCCTTTTATTTTCAGTTAAATCTATAAACAATAAAAGCATTTAATATTAAAAAATTATCTATTATTTTTAAATTTTTAGTATTAACACATTTATTGAAAATGTAAAACTAGATTATGTTTTAAACTGTCTGTTTACTTTTAGTCATAATCATCATCATCATCATCATCATCATCATCATCATCATCATTATTATTATTATTATTATTATTATTATTATTATTATTATTATTATTATTATTATTATTGTTGTTGTTGTTGTTGTTGTATGATAATACTTACACATTAAAAGTTTTAAATTGCATCAAAAATGTTATTAAATTAATGTGATGTCATGTGATGTACTGTGACTTCTCTTTAAATGGAGTCAGGAATCTCTCAGCAGCTATACCCAGAAAAACCTGTTAGCCACTTTACCTTCCTTTTCCATTGTCCACCCTAAGTTTTCCCATAATCTGCTCCATCCCATTTCCACAACATAATGTTTGTCAACTCCATAATCTTCATATCTAAATCCACCTTATTTTTTCCCAAACCTAGCATAAAAACCAATAACTCACATTCTGCATAATCACTTCATTCATACTTAATCTTCCATAACTTCATTATTTATACCCTTTCTGCTTCCAAACATTTACATTGAAATTTCAGATGCCTAATATTTTCTATGCCTTCCTTACAGACTAAATCACTCATATTTTTCCATTTATGTGTATATTCTCTTGTTGCTAAAGATCCCGTTTTAGTCTTAAACAATAAACTACTTTCCTTACTATTATCATGAATTAACTCACACCCAATGTTCTGCTTAATTCTATATATATATATATTTAAACTCATTTTACTCTCCATACTAGTTCTCCATCTCTCCAACTCCCTATTCTTTATTAATGCATCTATTCTTCTATCCCACTTCCCAGTATAACACTCAACAATCCTCCTAACACAATCATCCCATCTTTTGTACAAGTATACTGACATAACTTCTTTATCCAAATCTTCTGCATACCACATTACCTTTCTCACCCATCTTGTTGTCTGCCCTTTACTTGTAACCCAATTAAATACTATTTTGGTCATTTTTTTTATTATCCATAAACTGCAATCTACCAAAAATTTTCAATTTGCTTTTTGCATCCCTCATATAAAAACTTGACCATCCCATTTCTTATTGAATTGCCTCTTTTGCTGTCCACACTTCAGCATCTAATGATTGTCTTTCTACTTCCCTTTGTACTTTTTTAAGCAATCTAATACCCCTTTACTAACACATAATGCATCATTGCTGTATGTTAACCCTGCTACTGCCACTTTCTTCCATACAATTCTAGTTACATCATATTCATTATATGAAAACACTGTTAATTTCTTTTTCAATCCCTTTCTTTTCTTTGCTTCATTTATCAAATTTTCTCCCATTCATCCAAGCAATTTTTTTATTACTCAAGATGATTCCTAAATAACTATATCTATTCACCACATTTAACTTTATATCCCCCAATAAGAAATATTTGTCTTCTCTTTCTGCAGTATTAACTATCATTATATTTGATTTTTTTTCACTAAATTTAATCCCCATATCTTTACCCACCATTGTGCATGTCCTCAGCATAAATTCCATATCTTCTCTTCTTTCTGCACACAAAAAGACATCATGCACAAAAAAACCGACAATGTATATACTCTCTTGCCACCTGTTAACGGTTTCTTTATCTCTCTTCCTAGATGTTCTATTGCTCTCTCCATTTCACTCAAATACAACACAAACAAAATCGGTGAAAAGGGCATCCTTGCCTCAGTCTCATTGAAACTGTAAGATTCATATTCGAATCTTAAGTTTCACCATTTTCTATCGTCTCTCACTCACCGCAATATCCTACCCAAATTTAAACCTTTTGGTATCGAATTGTGTGTGTAGCAATATTAAAAATGTATCGATATATGTAGAATTCACCATAAACATGCACAAATTTTGATCTCAAATTTAAGGCAATAAATAAAGATAAATAATATAATTTAGATTTCTTCTTTTAGTTATATAAAAATATATAATTTTAATCGTTTATTTTGAATTGTAAAATTCGTTATTTATTGCTTTGTTTAAATTTCATTTAGTAATAATTTTAGAAGTAGATTGTAATATTTAATTAAAAGTAAAAATAATCGTATGTTCCCTTTTTGTCTTTGAAATTTTAAAAGCATCGGTCGGTGAGAGATAATAGATTAATTAAAAAGAAAAAGTCCCTAAAATGTAATTATAAAAATTAAATGTAAAATCTAAATGTAAACAATAAAACGGCAGCTTTCTCTATAATTAAACTAACAAAAATGCATTGATTATCCTCAGGGCAGATTAAGTGGAATCTAAAAATACACTAACAAAAATGTAAAAGATAAGATCTAATAAAGGAGGCCATTTTAGACTTTCTAGAAACTTTCAGTTCAATAATAGCTGTGCTCTCAATCAGTTGAGAGTTTCCAAGATCTTAAATTAATTTTACCTGCCATAGTATGGTCAAGTAAAAAGCCCAGACTATTCTCATCTGTAGATGGCCTATCTAATGCCAAACCTTCCATTGCCCTTCATAAATTCAACCACGAAGATCTGCTGCCTAAAATCATTTGAAAGCTGCTGCTGTTAAATTACACAAATCATCTAAATGCTGTAAAGAACTGCTAAGGCTAGAATCATGAACAATTTGCTACTGATCACAGAATTGGAAAACTTCTCATAAACAGTTACCTGTGTCCAAATTCTTTAGAGTACTTTACTAATATCCCGCTATAGCTTATTCATTCTTTATCTGACTTATAAACTATAAACTGTAAATTCTCCTTAGTAAAACTAAAATTAATTATTAAATTTTTTTAATGTAAAGTTCTTTAATAATCTAGCTTGCCTAACTCTAACTTTCTTGGGTGTGTATTTCTAAAATCTACATTTTATTATATAATTATCGCATGCTCATAATTTTCTAAATATAAATCTATGATCACTTGAAACAGTGGAGGTGTGTCAAATTTTCATTAATATTTACTTTCATAAATAATTTAATATTTTCATCTAAATCAACATGCATTCAGTGCTTCATTTAATGTAATACAGGGGTCTAGTGCTTAACAAATGGCTGACATATTAGTTATAATAATCACTCAGTTCATGTATTGTTTTTATATTTTATTAAATTTGTAATTAATAATTCCATAAAATTTGCATTTCTTTGTGAGAGTCGCAAATATTCCTTATTAAACGTTGATAATGTAGGGCTGAGTTATAAAATATATTTAAGTCTTAACAGAATAGTCTGTACATTATACATGTGTTACGTTTTAGAGACGTGATGACCCATTACAAGCCTTGAATATTCTGGATTCTATAGGGTTGAAATTATCCCCAGTCATCCTACACAAGCGGACATAATAAATGCTCCAGTAGGGCTTGGCAACCATCATGCAGCCAGCAGGCAACTGTGGCACAAGCCACTTGTCCCTGGTTATGCTTATGTGACACCTTACCTCTTTGGGCCTAGGGCAAATGCCAGCCCATTCTAAACTCATTCATGGCTTTGCAGTTTCAATATACTGCCACTTCCAATCACCTTTCTAGAAATACCATGTGTTTTTTTCATTAACTTTATTATTTTATGTATAACTCCATCCCTGCATTAGTGACATAATTCACTCTCAAATAAATGTTTGCCCCTAGTTATTAGTAAATATCTTTAATTAAATAAATATATGTCTGCCACTACTCTTATAAATCTTACTTTTAATTAAATAAATATATGTCTGCCGCTACTCTTATAAATCTTACTTTAGACTCTTGCATTGCAAAGGTATAAATCCCTAAAGGCATGCCTTAGAAATACTTGCTCAAGAATTTTAGGTAGCTAGATTATGTCATCAATAAATGTATTTCTTTTTGTAAACATAACAGTATCAGAAATACCGCTACTGAGGTCTTAAATATAAAGTATTATTGGTAAAATGATTTCGTATAAATGTTACTAAATAAAGAAATGTATTTCTTGAATAAAAGTATCGGAAAATTCCATTACTCAATTTAAATATTACCAAATATTATTAGTAAATGATTTATTATTAAAGTGTTTCAATAAATAATTTCAAACTATATGTCTGCAGTTACGTTTTATTTATTTGATACCCATTCTATATAATATTTCCTCGATTTTGTAAATATAAATGTTTAATTAATATTAGTGTTATTATTGGCTAACTCGAAATAAAATCATGAATCTCTTGCATTATCCCTGACCACCATGCCTAAAGAAATGTTTACTAATGTTGCAACAGATGCGTTGTTTCGTAAATTGTATTGTGGAACCGATAAACTATGTTCGAACTGAATACTACGGGTGGCTTCGCTACCTTAATGGTGCTGCCATTCTGTGTGGTGGTCAAATTCTGCACTATGTTAATGAATCACTGTTTCTGACTGTTACATAGTATAATTTTGTTTTAGCATTTGGTGCCAATAATGTGGAGGCTTCGATACAAAAAACCCATATCCCTGAGCAGATTTATAACGCATATAAATTTTTTTTAGCATTCGTTACCTGAGTTAGCTAATTATTCTATATATACAAATTTGTTTTTGATAAAAATAATGAAAAAATAATAATAAATCGAGTGAAATAATGTGGGTCGAGTGAATGAAAAGACACTAGATGTAATAACAAATTTAAGGAAAGCAGGGATGTGTGTGTAATTTAAGAAGGAACGAAAATATTCGGATCTAGTGAAATATTTTTTATATAAATGCCAAAAAAAAAGTAATCAGTTGCTAAATGAGAAAGCAAGTAGCAGTAAATATATTATTAAAGCACCATTATATATATATCATAGGCAGCAGAGGCTTGTTATATATGTTAACAGTAAATATTTTATTAAAGTACTATTTTATATATTACAGACGGCAGTGACTTATTATATGCGTTAGCAGTAGTTCGTCATAATATATATGTTAAACGCAGCAATATAGAGAATATAGATCTAGGGCAAATGTAGAGTAGGTGAAGGCAGTGAAAGAGTGTGATAGGACAAAGATACCGGTGGGGAAGAGTCTAATGCTAGTAATAAGTAAAATAAATAAATAAGAAGAAAATGGAAGCAGAAAATGTTAGTATAGAGCAGGTAGATTTATCTAAAGCTTTGGAGGGACAAATGGACTTTAGTTTAAAGTTACGTGAAATATTTAGACAGAATAGAGAACAAATGAGAAAATTTTATGAGGAGGAAGCGAGAAGAAGAGATGAAGAATAAAAAAAAAGACATGAAGAAGAAAAGATAAGAGTTAAGAAGTATCAGAAAATTCAAAAATTTGTCTTGAAAGAGTTAGGAATGATAGCAAAGGAATATCAAATGACCCAAGTCAATAAAAAGGAAGAGGCTAAAAATATGGAAAATGAAAGGAAGTTAGAAAGATCTGACAAACCTATGATAATAGAAGAACAGACAGATAGGGTAATAAATGTAGATAAGTGTGAAAAGCAAAGAGACCTCATTCCAACAAATGAAGGCCCACAAAAACCATTGAATGAAGACAGCATGGAAAAGGAAACAAGCATATCCGGAGTTAGTAAAAAAGAAGAAGAGATCACAGATATGGAAAATGAATGGAAGTTAGAAATATCTGATGAACCTATGATAATAGATGAGCAAATATACCTCATTCCAATAGATGAAGGCCCACAAAAACCGTTGAATGAAAGCAGTAAAAAGGAGATGAGCATAGATGGGAATGCAAATATAAAAGGACCAAAGGTCATGGAAGAAATCATGAAAATGGACAATGGACACCAGAGCTACTTAGCAAAGATGATCCATATTAAAATCTTTATTAAAGGAAAGATAGAGGAAAATGGACAATGGACACCAGAGCTACTTAGCAAAGATGATCCACATTAAAATCTTTATTAAAGGAAAGATAGAGGAAAACCCTCAAACCCACTTAGAGAGCTTACAAAAGTTCTCCCAATTTTATAAGGAAGGACCAGATTTACGGATAGCTATGGCCTGTTACCATCTGCAAGGCTTTTCCAAAGACTGGTGGAATATGGGGAAATGGAAATATAGAACTATCCTATGTAATATGCTGCTAACCATCCAACAATTAATGGCAGGCAGTCAAATAAAAAACATAGAAGAAATGATTGAATTTCTTACTACATTGGATTTTAACCATTGGGCCAAAGAACCACCTGATAGAAGGCAAAAATTAGAAAACCCAAGGCTGCAATCATCAATGACAAGGGATAGATATTATCAACCTGACATGGGGTTATAAAAATAATTTAGCCTCTTAGGATGGTTATTAAATGTATATAAGAATATTAAAACAAATTTGGAAAAATGAATTTGGTTGAATGGAATTTACATTGGTTAAATAAGGTTTTAGATAGAAATTTTTTTATGTATTGTTCCAGTCGAAAAACCCACCATCTAAACTGCAAGTCAGATCCAAACTCAGTCGGTTCAAACTGAATTAAAACCCCAACTCAACAGCTCATATTAGTAGAAATCTAAATCGATGGCACATTGCTATGCACCAAGAAACTAGCTCAATGGTTGATGAAGATGAGAGACCCCTGAACTGACATTAATATATGATAATAAACTGACTAAAATAATTTTAAATTGAATCATATGTATATGTTCAGGTTGCCAACACAGACAGTGAGTATTAACATTAAAATAATTATAAAAGAATTATGAACTAAGAAACCAAGAGTGCTTAGAAAATATTTAATAATAATAAGTTGTTTAGTTGAATAAGATAATAATTATATTACTTACCTCTAGCCTTTAATATAGTTTAGAATTATAATAAGAGTGGCAGTCCTTATTATATGCCAATGGATATTATGCAATATTGGAATTCTATGTCTATGCCCCCAACAAGAAAATAAAAGGCAGATAAAAGTATTCATTAGTAAAGGAAATTTTTACTCTAATTTTATATGAAAAAATGTGATATTTATTTTCACATTCACAAATGCATTCATGAAGAGCAAGATACGTATTTTAGGGCCTAACTTTAATTTTTATTAGAAACCTTATTTTGAGATAAAACAAAGAATTTGTTGGACTTTAATTTAAATCACTTCATCATGAATTATGAGCATCAGAGTAGGCTTTACTGGAACAGAGAGGTAACGGTGCTGATGAATTATGAGCTATAAAGTGAAATTGAAAGACGATGGCTAGTCGATAATCGAAGTCCTATGGCGGCTTGCATCTGACAAGTCTTATGCCTTTTGACTAATATGAACAGGAGAGGAAGAGCTTTCTTCCTTGATAATTTAAATAACAGAAATATGATCACCGACCAGCCTAACGGAGCGGAAGATTGCCATACATCAGCAACGTTTAAAGATGATGACTTGATAGTCATCGTTTGAATACTAAAACCCATATAGAATGCTCTATGTGATGACTTGATCAATTAATTAAAGTCAAATGAGCTTTTAATGAAAACTATTTTAAAGTATTTGTAAATCATATTAATTATGCTCCAATCATCGTGCCCTTCCTGAATCTTAAATAAAATAACAAAGTTGCATTAGAATATATTTATTTGATTCGTTTATCGGCCTTTTGCAAAAACATTTTAAGATTATATATGAATAAATAAGTAAATATTAGTGAAATGAGAAAATAGCGATGGCATAGATTAGAGATGGAGCTAATAATTTATTATTAGCTAATGATAAAATAACAATCATTTAACAATTTCTTTTCATCCGATGATTGATCGAACTGTATAAATATAGTTCTAATGGGCGAGAATTAACTATCAGAATTTAATCTTATATTACTTGTATAAGGCAAAGGAAATGAGGGAGATCATCGAGTCAAAGGATTATTGGCATATAATTAAAAATAGCAACATTAATAAATCACACACTAAATATATATAATATAATAAATGAACCACCATAGTTATGAAGGAAAGTTAAATTTAAAGACTAGAGATTGAGAGAATTACTAATTTAAAATAGCATAAATAAAAGGTTTTACACAGAGTATTATTACATTATAAATGAATGAAAGAGCTCTTAAAGGGAGTGTAAAATAAAGTTTGGAAATTGGCCAGACGGTTTAGGGTTTATTATGGAAATATATTACTCATTTCTTTCCGGGGCTGGATCCCTTAGGTTGCACGTCCGAGTTGGTAAAATGTAGGCACCATTTGATTGATTACTTGAACAGCATTTTATTTGATTTTATGTTGTTACATTAATTTAAAATAAAAACTTAAAAGTTCGCAAATAAAAGTAAAAAACTAAACACCAAAATTAAAATGTTTCTCAAACGTATATACATTCGCACAGATGCCAAACTTTAAAAATATATTTTTTTAAAAAAACAAATAAGTATTTGAACGTACTTTTTTTATAAAAAAAAAGTACAAGATTTAAAAATAAAACCAGGTATTAATTAATGTAATCTGTAAATGGAAATGATTGTTTATGAATTATCGAAAACCAAGCTAGCCTTGGGCTCTTGTATGATTAAAATGATCTGATGAAAGATAGATAAGAAAATAAAGAGAAATTAGCTTGACCAATGGAAGCACTAAGCCTTGGCTCGGACCCTAATGAAAGTGATGGATTAGTGACGTTTTGTTAATTGAATCTATGTGGATAATATAAAAAGGGAAAAAAAGTTTTTTTCTGGAGTTCCAGCATTGTGTGTTTGAGAGATGCGGTAGGATGCACATACCACACTCTCTATTTAAAAAGAAAAATGAAAAGACTGTGATACCTTGAACCAGCTATTGCCATCTCCAGAACATTATTTTCCAATGGAGGCATCGCAGGAATTAAAAGCAGAAACCTGGACTCTTCTACCATAAGCTATATGAAATGAACAATTATTAAAATCAATTAAGAACTTTCGTCAAGTTTTATAAATTGATAAACAAGCCAACTTAAATGTTAAAAACGGACTCTTATCTGACTTTTGTAAGTTTTTAAATCAAATTAATAATGTTTAATTTTATATGTTTTCCGATTGATAAAAATCATTTCCATTTTTTTTCTCTTATTGTATAAATTGTTTGTTGTTTAAATTTTAAATGATGAAATTTAAGGTTGGGTATAGACGTTGCATAGATTCATTAATGGTTGATAATGTTGTGATTTTCACATTTGATTAGAATATATGTCAATGATATCACTGCAAGCATCTTACGATGAATGCTAATGGGATTTGTATATTCCCTATGCAAGTGATGCTTATCGATGACTTTGTATTTTGATCGTTTGTGTTTAATTTGGGATGTTTTTGACCATGGAATCTGTGCAGCTGATCTATACTCAACATTTTAAAACAAATTTTATAAAATTCATTTGTGCGAACGTATATAAATGTTAAATTTAAGTCGGGTGTGAATGGCTATATAGTTTTGTAAAGTTATATTAAGGGAGGGTAATCTTAGGTTATTCGTTTCATAGTTGAATTGGCTCTATGGATTGGATATATTTGTGTAATTAGTAGATGTAGTATGAGATCTGCTTCGGGCAGGATTGCATATACATGCCACACACTTTCTGTTTGCCTATGGATGGGTTTGTAAGTCGGCAGAAGATCGCAGTCCATTCCTATGGAGTTTTTTGTTTATTGTTCTACTCACCAACAGATGTCACATCCTGTTGGTTGAGAGTCAATGTCTTCTATATTTCTACTTATTGTGCAGATGTACATTCCTGACAGTATAGTATTTTGTGTTGTCATACCATGCTACATTGAATACATGAATGTATCAGATGGATTGGCGCCAGTTTGGTCGCAAAATTTGTTGCCTAAGGTTAAATCAGGGAAGAATATTTTCTTTTCAAATGTAGATCTATGTAGTCTATTTATACTTGACTATCTAAATAAAATATTAAACTCATTGAAACTTAGTTAAATGTAAAATTAAAAGTTAATATAAAAATCTAAAATGTTGAATTTGTTCCTCAAAATTTAAATATTATTTTATATGTGCATAAATAAATATTTTTATGTGTTAATTTCTGGCAGTGGCTTTTATTCTTTTATATTTAAGATATAAAATTTATAGATTTTTATCTCTGCGTTCTCCGCTGAGCTAGTGACTTGGGCTAACGATCGGAATATTTAAATAAAGTGGAATCTTAACAGCACGTATCTGCCTACTTTATAAATTTTTCTAGGCTCAAATGCCTAGATGGCACCCTGGTAGTTCCAGATATTGTTTTTGCTGTTAGATTCGATCCTCACTTTCATTTCGATCATTATAATTGTTGCCCAACTTGGGGCCTTACCTCAGAGATTGACCCTGAGAAGGGGAATTGATGATGATGAAGTTTCTGTTCTTTAATAAACACGAGTGCCCTGAGAATTTTAAAAGTGAATCATGCCCGTAAATTTTTTTTCTGTAATTGTATAAATATATTTGTTGTATTGATGTGGAGTTACAGTTTGAAATTTTGTCTTAAAGGTACTGCTAGTAAGAAAAAATGCGCATATGCAGAGATAAATTCGAGGAATAAAAACTAATAAATAAAATGTAATAATAAATCGAAATCATATTTTTTAAAAAAAAATCTTGTTAAATTAAAATCTAATTGTTCAAACTTGCCTAAGTAATAGTTAAAGGTAGGAGAGATGAAACTTGGAAGGGAGGGGGCAGAAATTTAGCTGGTAATAAGGAATCAACAGTCAATTTTTTTTAAATCATTATATTTGTGTGTAATTACTGTTTTGTCTTGTAAAAAAAAAAGTTTTGTCCTTTTGAAATTTTCATATATAATCAATTTGTGTAACGTAATTACTAACACTAAGTAAATTCTTTTTTTTTTAATGTTTTTGTTTTTTGAGGAAGTTTACTGATATGTAACGATATATAAATATGTCGTTACATTAATTTAAAATAAAAACTTAAAAGTTCGCAAATAAAAGTAAAAAACTAAACGCTAAAATTAAAATGTTTGTTAAACGTATATACATTCGCACAGATGCCAAACTTTAAAAATATTTTTTTTTAAAAAAACAAATAAGTATTTGAACGTACTTTTTTATAAAAAAAAAGTACAAGATTTAAAAATAAAAACAGGTATTAATTAATGTAATCTGTAAATGGAAATGATTGTTTATGAATTATCGAAAACCAAGCTAGCCTTGGGCTCTTGTATGATTAAAATGATCTGATGAAAGATAGATAAGAAAATAAAGAGAAATTAGCTTGACCAATGGAAGCACTAAGCCTTGGCTCGGACCCTAATGAAAGTGATGGATTAGTGATGTTTTGTTAATTGAATCCATGTGGATAATATAAAAAGGGAAATACAGTTTTTTCTGGAGTTCCAGCATTGTGTGTTTGTGAGATGCGGTAGGACACACATACCACACTCTCTATTTAAAAAGAAAAATGAAAAGACTGTGATACCTTGAACCAGCTATTGCCATCTCCAGAACATTATCTTCCAATGGAGGCATCACAGGAATTAAAAGCAGAAACCTGGACTCTTCTACCATAAGCTATATGAAATGAACAATTATTAAAATCAATTAAGAACTTTCGTCAAGTTTTATAAATTGATAAACAAGCCAACTTAAATGTTAAAAATGGACTCTTATCTGACTTTTGTAAGTTTTTAAATCAAATTAATAATGTTTAATTTTATATGTTTTCCGATTGATAAAAATCATTTCCATTTTTTTTTCTCTTATTGTATAAATTATTTGTTGTTTAAATTTTAAATGATGAAATTTAAGGTTGGGTATAGACGTTGCATAGATTTGTTAGCGGTTGATAATGTTGTGGTTTTCACATTCGATTAGAATATATGTCAATGATATCACTGCAAGCATCTTACGATGAATGCTAATGGGATTTGTATATTCCCTATGCAAGTGACGCTTATCGATGACTTTGTATTTTGATCGGTTGTGTTTAATTTGGGATGTTTTTGACCGTGGAATCTGTGCAGCTGATCTATACTCAACATTTTAAAACAAATTTTATAAAATTCATTTGTGCGAACGTATCTAAATGTTAAATTTAAGTCGGGCGTGAATGGCTATATAGTTTTGTAAAGTTATATTAAGGGAGGGTAATCTTAGGTTATTCATTTCGTAGTTGAATTGGCTCAATGGATTGGATATATTTGTGTAATTAGTAGATGTAGTATGAGATCCGCTTCAGGCAGGATTGCATATATACGCCACACACCTTCTGTTTGCCTATGGATGGGTTTGTAAGTCGGCAGAAGACCGCAGTCCATTCCTATGGAGTTTTTTGTTTATTGTTCTACTTGCCAACAGATGTCACATTCCTGTTGGTGGAGAGTCAATGTCTTCTCTATTTCTACTTATTGTTCAGATGTACATTCCTGACAGTATAGTATTTTGTGTTGTCGTATCATGCTACATTGAATACATGAATGTATCAGATGGATTGGCGCCAGTTTGGTTGCGAAATTTGTTGCCTAAGGTTAAATCAGGGAAGAATATTTTCTTTTCAAATGCAGATCTATGTAGTCTATTCATACTTGACTATCTAAATAAAATATTAAACTCATTGAAACTTAGTTAAATGTAAAATTAAAAGTTAATATAAAAATCTAAAATGTTGAATTTATTCCTCAAAATTTAAATGTTATTTTATATGTGCATAAATAAATATTTTTATGTGTTAATTTCTGGCAGTGGCTTTTATTCTTTTATATTTAAGATATAAAATTTATAGATTTTTATCTCTGCGTCTCCGCTGAGCTAGTGACTTGGGCTAACGATCGGAATATTTAAATAAAGTGGAATCTTAACAGCGCGTATCTGCCTACTTTATAAATTTTTCTAGGCTCAAATGCCTAGATGGCGCCCTGGTAGTTGCAGATATTGTTTTTGCGGTTAGATTCGATCTTCACTTTCATTTCGATCATTATACATATGTATATGTTCGTGTTGCCAACACAGACAGCGAGTATTAACTTTAAAATAATTATAAAAGAATTATGAACTAAGAAACCAAGAGTGCTTAGAAAATATTTAATAATAATAATTTGTTTGGTTGAATAAGATAATAATTATATTACTTACCTCTAGCCTTTAATATAGTTTAGAATTATAATAGGAGTGGCAGCCCTTATTATATGCCAATGGATATTATGCAATATTGGAATTCTATGTCTATGCCCCCAACAAGAAAATAAAAGGCAGATAAAGGTATTCATTAGTAAAGGAAATTTTTTCTCTAATTTTATATGAAAAAATGTTATATTTATTTTCACATTCACAAATCCATTCATGAAGAGCAAGATACGTATTTTAGGGCCTAACTTTAATTTTTATTAGAAAACTTATTTTGAGATAAAACAAAGAATTTGTTGGACTTTAATTTAAATCACTTCATCATAAATTATGAGCATCAGAGTAGGCTTTACTGGAACAGAGAGGTAACGGTGCTGATGATTTATGAGCTATAAAGTGAAATTGAAAGACGATGGCTAGTCGATAATCGAAGTCCTATGGTGGCTTGCATCTGACAAGTCTTATGCCTTTTGACTAATACGAATAGGAGAGGAAGAGCTTTCTTCCTTGATAATTTAAATAACAGGAATATGATCACCGACCAGCCTAACGGAGTGGAAGATTGCCATACATCAGCAACGTTTAAAGATGATGACTTGATAGTCATCATTTGAATACTAAAACCCATATAGAATGCTCTATGTGATGACTTGATCAAGTAATTAAAGTCAAACAAGCTTTTAATGAAAACTATTTTAAAGTATTTGTAAATCATATTAATTATGCCCCAATCATCGTGCCCTTCCTGAATCTTAAATAAAATAACAAAGTTGCATTAGAATATATTTATTCGATTTGTTTATCGGCCTTTTGCAAAAAACATTTTAAGATTATATTAGTGAAATGAGAAAATAGCGGTGGCATAGATTAGAGACGAAGCTAATAATTTATTATTAGCTAATGATAAAATAACAATCATTTAATAATTTCTTTTCATCCGATGATTGATCGAACTGTATAAATATAGTTCTAATGGGCGAGAATTAACTATCAGAATTTAATCTTATATTACTTGTATAAGGCAAAGGAAATGAGGGAGATCATCGAGTCGAAGGATTATTGGCATATAATTAAAAATAGCAACATTAATAAATCACACACTAAATATATATAATATAATAAATGAACCGCCATAGTTATGAAGGAAAGTTAAATTTAAAGACTAGAGATTGAGAGAATTACTAATTTAAAATAGCATAAATAAAAGGTTTTACACAGAGTATTATTACATTGTAAATGAATGAAAGAGCTCTTAAAGGGAGTGTAAAGTAAAGTTTGGAAATTGGCCAGACGGTTTAGGGTTTATTATGGAAATATATTACCCATTTCTTCCGGGGCTGGATCCCTTAGGTTACACGTCCGAGTTGGTAAAATGTAGGCACCATTTGATTGATTACTTGAACAGCATTTTATTTGATTTTGGCAGCCTGATTTGTCCTGAAAGAATTTAGCAGCTCCATTGAAGATTTTCAGGGGACTTCAGGAACCGATAGCCAGATTCTTGACATTTAGCCCCTTACCATAATCGAAACACTATTTAAAATGCACAGAGTTTACTGCACTTCTCTACAACAAAGATGGCTTCTTTTCCAAACTTTTCAGAGCTATATATACTACTGTATTTGATGTCTTTGGGCTAGTTCTTCTTTCATTATCAATGTTTTTAGATTTACTGGTTGTTTTTAGATACATTCCTTCAATAAAGCTTTCAAACACATTAACTTGAATTCATTTTCTAATTAGAAAATGAATTCTTAAAATCAGAAAATGATTTTAATTAGGAAATCCTTATCTTTTTTTTAATTAATAAAACTTTAACTGTTGTTTTTGGAAAGGGAAAATCTGAAAGCTTATCGAAAGAATGTAGCTATTAATCAATAAAACTTTAACAAATTATTTAAAAATAAAATCAAACATTCCCAACACAATGAAACTTTTAAACAATTATATATATTTAAAATTTACAAATATATATGCACAATCCACACACTTATAATATATAAATTCATGAATAATTCTATCATGAATTTATTAATAGCATTGATTAATTTTAAACTGAAACTAATTAATTTTAGTATGCATTTATAAAATAAGTTTCCTTTATGGAAATTAGCATGGATTGAATGTATAAAGCCCCATTGCATCAGAAATTTAAGGTTAGTATTGTGTGTTTGAAGTGGGCTTATGGCTAGATGTCATGAGGCTAGGATCGAACTCAGATCCGACTGCTTCAGTATATATTATTATTTGAATTACTATTACTCTAAGAATTTTTTTATACATTATCAGTGTAACTAATATAAGATTTCTAACCAGACATGGCCAAATTAGGCCATTTTAAATTAAACTATAAATTCTAAATCCGGGTATATGAAATATTCATTGCTTCATGTAATCTCTGCATTCTATATTTCTATATATCTGTAAAAAAAAAAAAAATTTTTTTTTTCGTATTTAAATTATGTGATGTAGCAAAATTTTTTTTCTCTTTCCTTACCTCCTTTGTTCTTCCTTAATTGTTCACGGGAAGTATGGGGAAATGAAACAATAAGATTCATATTCAAATCTTAAGTTTCACATTTTCCTATCGTCTCTCACTCACCGCTCTATCCTACCCAAATTTAAACTTTTTGGTATCGAATTGTGTGTATAGCAATATTAAAAATGTATCAATATATGTAAAATTCACCATAAACACACACACACACATTTCGATCTCAAATTTAAGGCAATAAATAAAGATAAATAATATAATTTAGATTTTATCTTTTAGTTATATAAAAATATATAATTTTAATTATTTATTTTGAATTGTAAAATTTGTTATTTATTGCTTTGTTTAAATTTCATTTAGTAATAATTTTAGAAATAGAGTATAATATTTAATTAAAAGTAAAAATAATCATATGTTCCCTTTTGTCTTTGAAATTTTAAAAGCATCGGTTGGTGAAAGATAATAGATTAATTAAAAAGAAAAAATCCCTAAAATGTAATTATAAAAATTAAATGCAAAATCTAAACATAAACAATAGAACGACAGTTTTCTCTATAATTAAACTAACAAAAATGCATTGATTATCCTCAGGGCAGATTAAGTGGAATCTAAAAATACACTAACAAAAATGTAAAAGAAAGGAGGCCATTTTAGACTTTCTAGAAACTTTCAGTTTAATAATAGCTGTGCTCTCAATCAGTTGAGAATCTCCAAGATCTTAAATTAATTTTACCTGCCACAGTATGGTCGAGTAAAAAGCCCAGACTATTCTCCATCCGGAGATGGCCTTTCAGATGCCAAACCTTCCATTGCCTTTCATAAATACAACCATGAAAATCTGCTGCCTAAAATAATTTTAAAGCTGCTGCTGTTAAATTACACGAATCATCTAAATGCTGTAAAGAACTGCTAAGGCTAAATTCATGAACAATTTGCTACTGATCACAGAATCGGAAAACTTCTCATAAACACGTACCTGTGTCCAAATTCTCTAAAGTACTCTACTAAAATCCCACTATAGCTTATTCATTCTTTATCTAACTTATAAACTATAAACTGTAAATTCTCGTTTGTAAAACTAAAATTAATCATTAAATTTTTTTAATGTAAAGTTCTTTAATAATCTGTCCTGCCTAACTCTAACTTTCTTGGGTGTGTATTTCTAAAATCTACATTTTATTATATAATTATCACATGCTCATAATATTTCTAAATATAAATCTACGATCGCTTGAAACAGTGGAGGCGTGTTAAATTTTCATTAATGTTTACTTTCATAAATAACTTCATATTTTCATCTAAATCAACATGCATTCAGTGCTTCATTTATTGTAATACAGAGGTCTAGTGCTTAACAAATGGCTGATGTATTAGTTATAATAATCACCCAGTTTCTGTATTGTTTTTATATTTTATTAAATTTGTAATTAATAATTCCATACAATTTGCATTTCTTTGAGAGTCACAAACATTCCTTATTAAATGTTGATAATGTAGGGCCGAGTTATAAAATATATTTAAGTCTTAACAGAATTGTCTGTACATTATACATGTGTTAGGTTTTAGAGACACAGTGACCCATTACAAGCCTTGAATATTCCTGATTCTATAGGGTTGAAATTAACCCCAGTCATCCCACACAAGCAGACATAATAAATGCTCCCATAGGGCTTGATGACCATCATGCAGCCATTAGGCAATTGTGGCAGGAACCACTTGTCCCTGGTTATACTTATGTGACACCTTACCTCTTTGGGCCTAGGGCAAATGCCAGCCCATTCTAAATTCATTCATGGCTTTGCAGTTTCAATATACTGCCACTGCAATCGCCTTTCTAAAAATACCATGTGTTTCTTTTATAACTTTATTATTCTATGTATAACTTACTCTCAAATAAATGTTTGCCCCTAGTTATTAGTATAGATCATTAATTAAATAAATATATGTCCACCGCTACTTTTATAAATCTTACTTTAGACTCTTGCATTGCAAAGGTATAAATCCCTAAAGGCATGCCTTAGAAATACTTGCTCAAGAATTTTAGGTAGCTAGATTATGTCATCAATAAATGTATTTTTCTTTGTAAACATAACAGTATCGGAAATACCGCTACTGAGATCTTAAATATAAACTATTATTGGTAAAATGATTTCATATAAATGTTACTAAATAAATAAATGTATTTCTTGAATATTACTCAATTTAAATATTACCAAATATTATTAGTAAATGATTTATTATTAAAATGTTTCAATAAATAATTTCAAACTATACGTTTGCAGTTACGTTTTATTTATTCTATACCCATTCTATATAATATTTCCTCGATTTTGTAAATATAAATGTTTAATTAATATTAGTGTTATTATTGGCTAACTCAAAATAAAATCATGAATCTCTTGCAACATCTCTGACCACCGTGCCTAAAGAAATGATTACTAATGTCACAACAGATGCATTGTTTTATAGATTGTATTGTGGAACTGATAAACTATGTTCACACTCAGTACTATGGGTGGCTTCGCTACCTCAATGGTGCTGCCGTTCTGTGTACTCTTATTTTGACTATTTATAGTCTCTGACAAATAGCAGATATTTGTGAAAAACTGCTGACTTGGTAGTTAAACCAATTTAATGCCAACAGCAGATAGTTAAAGAAAAAGGAAACTGCAAATATTAAAGTACTTATGAATTTTGTGATAACCAAAGGAGATGTGTTCTAGGCATAAGAAAACTTTAAAAAGTAAACATGAAAAATTGAACAGGAAGAAGCTTAAAAATGAGAGTGTAAAGTGATTATAATAGTTGTATAGTACATAGTATATATAAAGAGTTTATTGATTGTTCATTGTATGCAAGAAAAACCAATTTTATGTCAAAGAAAAGCTACAAAGGATAGCTACAGCATTGATTATTTAGATTGATTGATATGGAAAACTAACATTGTCCCAAATAATGGCAACAAAGAGGGGAAAAAATAATAGGACAGTATTGAAGTAAGTGAAGATTTTATTGGAAGTGATGCTTGAAAAAATTAAGAGATCTCAATGATTATTAAGAAAATGATTATTATATCCATTAAAAGCTGTAAAATTATATGAGCAAGCTAATCATATTAATCCCTTTTTAAAAAGGATTTATTACAAGAAAATAACCTATTCTTTAGGATTTTGCACACCAATAGAGTATTTCTGGGCTCACTTCATTATATTAATAGAATAATATCTAAAATATTGTAATATATATATATATATATATATATATATATATATATATATATATATATATATATATATATATATATATATATATATATATATATATATATATATATCAAATGATCACCATTTCTTATGCTTGCTCATAACTTATTAAAACAGGCAAAACTCTCCATACAGTAGTGCCACTCAGTGCAATCCAGAGTAATCAATGGTTTCCAGAAGGCTTGCACATAAAATCCCTATCTAGTGCCTACTCATCCAATATCCCCAAACTAGTTTCTGGCTTATGGTCTTCATCAGTGAGGAGCCTTGGATCTGAGAGCACTGCACCTAGATCTTAAGATCTAATGTAACCCTCCAGCAGCCACCTTTTATCTCTACTTAACTACAAAACTATGAAAACAAAATTGAAAACACAATATTTTCAATCTAAGCTCATTATCTCATATAGTCATATAGGTCTGAACTCAGTTTAGTACCCCTACATTTTGTGCATTTTGAATGGCACTACTGTATGGAGAGTTTTGCCTGTTTTAATAACAGTTATGAGCAAACATAAGAAATGGTGATCATGTGATGTTTAGTGGTTTAACATCACTCCTTCCTAATAGAATAGTGGTGGATATAGTTATTAAAGAACCAAAGACATCAAAACATATGGGTACTGAACTGAGTTCAGACCTATATGACTATATGAACTAATGAGCTCATATTGAAAATATTGTGTTTTCAATTTTGTTTTCATAGTTTTGTAGTTAAATAGAGATAAAAGGTGGTTGCTAGAGGGTTGCATTAGATCATAATATCTACATGCAGTGCTCTCTGATCCAAGGTTCCTCACTGACAAAGACCATAAGCCAGAAACTAGTCTGGAGATATTGGATGAGTAGATTCTAGATAGAGATTTTATGCACAAGTCTTCTGGCATCCATTGATTACTCTGGCTTGCACTGAGTGGTACTACTGCATGGAGAGTTTTGCCTGTTTTAGAAAAAAAATAGCTATATTAGTAAAGTTTTTCAGATATATTTTTTGATTTTTAAACTTAAATGTCTGTGGCTAATGATTATTAGTGTTGTAATGTAGATTTCACAATTCTAAAACATGAAAAAGAATTCTGAAAGATATACACACATTAGGATTGCTTGGTAAGAGGATAATTAATGACTGTAAAAATTGATGCAACAATCCATATTTTTCTCTTGTGACTGGAAGTGACATTAATGGCAGGAATTTATGACTAATGTAAGAAAGCATTTCATGGATATTGAAGGAATAGAATGTGCTTAATGAATAAACTAATCACTCAGTCCTTACCTCTTATGACTTTTGAAATTAAAAATGATACTAATCATGATAGATAAAGCATTCAGCTTTACCATATATTAAGATCCAGTGAGTATCAAAACAATTATAGGGCACAAATACTAATTTGTAAGATCATAGGACAAGATTAAATAAGTGTAGCATAAAAATTAAAAAATTAAATAAAAACATCAGAATAAAAGAAATCAGGGACATAAACTGAATCAGGCTGTAAACTCAATAGACATTTAAGTTTAAAGATTATTGCTTAAGAGTCACCAAATATGAATTGCCCCAACATTTGTTAACGATTATAATGCTTAAAAGAAAAGTTTGACCTGGCTAAAGCTAGTATAGAATCACCTCCATACCCAAATAATGCATTAACCTGATCCAGAAATGATTTGCTTTACTGCCTGAAAGTTTAATTGTGATAACTGATCTATGCCTACTAAGAAAACAAATCTGCAGGTAAACCTCTGGTAAAATCCCCTATGAGATTAAAAAATATCATATTGTATCAGGTGACTGAATTGGAAGCCATGTTGGAATTTTAAATTTTATAAAAAAAAAAAACCATCCAGCCAACTTCCTCAAACATAAGCTATATATAAGTTGCTTAATAATATGTGTATTTAACACTTAAATACTAGTAAGAAATTTAAGTATTTTTAAATTAAAAATTTTCATGAAATATTTTTTTTATAAATTTATACATTTTTAAGTTCATTTCAATATATTTAAGATAAATATTTATTGTAATGTTTTTTACTCTCTAATCTGAAATTGTGAAAGGAACATTCTTGATCCTTATTTAATAAATCCCAAGATTTCACAGAAGGTACAAATATGATTTTCTTTACTAATATTTAGACTATAATGTGAGTGAATTTGACTGATCTGCCAGATATTTTTTAGAACAGCAGAGCTAAAATATCCACTATATTTTATTTCCACCCCCCCCCCTTTTATGTACATTATATATCACATAAAATAGTTCATGTTTTGTCAATAAGCTTTGATTACAAGAAAATGCATATTGTTTGCATGTATATATCTAACACATATGCTTATATATATATATATACTAAGCATATATAAAATAAAAGTAAAATATAAACAAAATTTTTTTTAAAAAATGTAGTTTATTAATAATAAATAGAAGGAGCATATGTATATATTCAGTGTGTGTGTGTAACTTATTCATATTTATTCAAAAAGTAATTGTAAAATAACTTATTTTACGATATTCTTATTTTTTAAAATTTCATTGTAATTAAACATATTCTGGATATTTTTTTAATAACATTTTTTACTTGTGGAAATATTAGCAATCTTGTTATTAGTAGATTATTATATTTTAGTGGTTTTAATATTTATAAATCCATATTAACTTTGGAATCTATACAGTTACTCAAAATTGCTGTTTATCCAATTAAGATTCTCAGTTATCTCTTCAAAGTTCAAGTTTTCTGATGCAATACAAGAATATTATACTGTTTTTAAATCAATAACTTTCATTTATCACTATAGGAAAATGTTTTATAATTTCTTTATAATTTTTAAAACTTTTAGCACTATACCTACAAAACATTTTATAATATAAAATTCTGTACATCATATTCACAAAAGATAATAAAGCAAAAAATAATATATATGTGCTTTTAGTGGAAATTGAAAAAATTATTAATAAACATGACTGCATATGACTAGTAAAAATTGAAAAAATGACTGATGCCATTTAAAATTTATAACTTTCAAATATTAATGGTTTTTTTTTTAATGTAATCATATATGGTGCTCTGAAATTGAACAATGGCTGTTGTTATAATGTAAAATTTATTAAATCAATGAATTTTAATGTTGGTCTTTTGTTATTTTTGTTGATAGGGTTTTTGTTTATTGGATAGTGTATAAATGAAGTAGTATATACTGTAATAGTGTACATTGTAGCCTCTCTGTATTGAATTATACTAGATAATAACTCCATCATATTAATGGGCATCAAAAGTAAATGATTAAAATTGACCTAATATTTAGTGATACATATATACATATTTTGCAGGTTCATCCATGTTAAAAAAATTTTAAATATTAATATTCTGACATTTTGACTTGATCACACAAATTATCCACTGGGTGATAAATAGTAGAAAGACAGTTGTAGAGGCACTACAATCACTGATTTGAATAAATGTTAAAGTTTCCACCAATAGCAAAACTGTTAAATTTAAGAATGTTTTTTAAAAAAAATATTTTCAAATAGGAGGAACTTTGCATGTATCATCTTGCTTATTGATACAATGTGGCCTTTTAAGTATCTCAATGACTTCTCTAATTTTGCACTGGTAGAGATTATCATATCTGGATATGATCCTGGTACTAGAAAAATCAATTTTATGACCTGAATCTATAGTATGGAGTGAGAGTGCTGATCAAAAGATCAGAAATATAATAACCAAGCCTAAGCATTCAATCCCTCTTGAATCTCATGGTGTTTACCAAATCTCATGTAAAAATTGTAAAGCTTCTTACATAGGTATGAGTAATCATCGCATCAGTGTTAGGAGAGATGAGCATGCTAATGCAGTTAAACAACACTCATCATCATCAGCACTCTCACTCCATACTATAGATTCAGGTCATAAAATTGATTTTTCTAGTACCAGGATCATATCCAGATGTGATAATCTCTACCAGTGCAAAATTAGAAAAGCCATTGAGATACTTAAAAGGCCAGATTGTATCAATAAGCGAGATGATACATGCAAAATTTCTCCTATTTGGAAAGATTTTTTAAAAAAACATTCTTAAATTTAAGTTTTGCTATTGGTGGAAACTTTAACGTTTATTCAAATCAGTGATTGTAGCACCTCTACAAACATCTTTCTACCTTTTATCACCCAGTGGATGACTTGTGTGATCAAGTCGAAATGTTGAAATATTAATATTTAAAATTTTTTTAACACGGATGAACCTGCAAAATATGTATTTTATATATGCAACCCGTGAAAATCTTTGTTTCAACATATATATTTATCTGATAGGTTAACATAGTATATCTATAACCATGGTGCATTTATATCAATAAGTTTTGATATTTAGTTTATTTACTTTAATAAGTGTGATAGCACGATTTATATTATCATAAATATGTTTTTGAAAAATTAAGGTAGATTATTCTCATTCCTAATGTACAGAAATGTTTTTCAATTGGTTAATGAGTTGAGAGTAATTGGTGTGTGTAGTTAACTTTCTCCGTGTTTACATTTGAACTTCAAGCAATAGTAGAAGAATTAATAGAGATATAATAGCCCTAAATCTGAAAGTAGCTCTCAATATTATGGCCTCTACTAGTACAAAATTGTATTTATTTCCAATATTTTTAATGTTAGATGATATTGGAATTTATAATAAGTATTCTGAATGAAGAAGTCTTAATAGAACACAGTATTCATTTCAATCATTATCGATAATTTAAAAGTCAGTATTATAATTAAAGATTTTGAAGTTAGCAAAAGTATTAAGTTTATCTGATTTATATATTTACATCTGATGAAATATTGATGGCAAAATATAAACTTCTGATTACTCTTAAATCGTAAATCCTAGGAGTTGACATAAATCATCAGTAGATTACACGAATATCAGATACCATATATTTACAAATTTGGGCTTACTTTCATAACTTGGTCTTAACCTTTTCATTATATTTGATATACCAAAGTGTGATTAACAGTTTGGAAAAGTGAGTTATAATAATGTTACACAATCTTTTAAATAACGTTACTATTTACTTTATGTTTGGCAGATTAATGTAGGACTAACTCATAAGCATCTCTCATGGGACAAACTATATGACCTGATTATTTTATAATTAATTTTATCAAGTGTATTTTGAAGTTTCTTCAGCGGTAAATCTATGTGTGCACACATGTACAAACTAAATAAGAATAAATAAATCATAAAATAGCAATAAATATTAATATATATATATATGTTTGTGTGTGTATTTAGTGTAGTGGTGGAATTACAGACTCCCGAGCTGATGATTCTTAAATTAAAGCTCAACTTTTCATCTTCATTGGTTGATAGTTACTCCAGCGACTAACCATTCAATAATTTGTTCATTACAACAAGTACTTAATGACTTTAATTTGTGAAAATTTTGCAATATAAATAATATATTATTACATCTTAAATCTTTCTATTATAATAAATGTGTGCGTATGTGTATTGGTACTAAGATTCCCTGTACCTAATTAGTTAATCTTATGAAATATTTATTGATATTATTTGTAACGTAGATTTAGCTTTCTAGATTTATCATTTTATATATTATTCATTTGATTTTTTTTTACATACATAAAGTAAATTTCCTTAAAAATACTGTGCATAAAGTATTTAACTACCGGATTTATTTAAAGATTTTTTAACTATGGGAAAAAAGTACTTAAAAGATTTATTAAATATTGAAAAGTCATTCAAGCCTATGATTTACGCAATAAATATTCAGAACTTTGCTTTTAGCAAATCGGATCGAAAGAAAATTAAATCCATGAATTTGCTTTCTCGGGAATTTTATTTATTTATTATTATGAAGTTTTCTAGCTTTACTAGACAAATTTTAATACGTATATTATTATTCCTTAAGAGTTTACGATATAAATTAAATTATAAATCTATTTCATCGATTTTTCTATTTATGCCATTTATAATATCTTACAAATTAATTAGAGTATTTGAACACCCACTCCATTTTATATAACTGATACACATGATCACGTAAATGCAAAAAAGACAAATGATCTCCAAAATCCGTATTTCATGCTGAACCAGCACTCACCAGTTGGTCTAGATCATCATCTCCCACACGCATATATATATAATCAGTGCTCAGTTTATATTAAATTAAGATTGAAAAATATATATATTGGAAATTTTTTTTTTTTCGCATGCATGTGAAAAGCTTGAAAGTCTATGTTCAGATTCCCTCTAATTATATTTCAGTATATAGATTATACTTGTATTCAAATAATATAAAGTATGTCTTTCAGATTATTTATAACTACCATCGTTTTTCAGAACAGTAACAGCTTTTAGAACTTCGAATACTAGAAGTTTTTAATCAAAGTTTCCCGAACTCTAGAATTTTGATCTCATCTTCAGATATAGTTTGAGGAAGTTCTATTGATTTTTCTGGAAGGAATGGAGGAGTTCCATATAAAAGCATTTTAGAAACATTCTATGCCCATTTTATTTATATAATAAAAAGTTAAACCAATCGTTTTTGTACTTCATTCACATATATTTTACTATTCCTTAATTTCTTATCTATTTTACATTTTTATTTTAATTTAAATTTTTTTTTCATATTTTAATATTTTGTTTTGTTTCTAATATATAAATATTTTTTTAATTTTTTTTACTTTCCATCATCATTAATCATTTATGAACATTTTCAGAACTGTTCTGTCACTCCTTTGTAGATGATGGTAATATTCATATATCAATATTCACACACACATACACACACACACATATATATATATATATATTAGCATATATGAATTTAATTTATAGTCGGCTAAATGATAAATATTAAAACTTAGAACTTCAGCGATTTGGAAATAATAAATACTAACACTTTTGCAAAGCTAAGTGGAAAAAAAAAGTATGTAAGCAAAACCAAATGAGAAAATATGGAAATATATATATACTAAAGAGAAAAAAAAAGTTCATAAAATCAATTTTTAATAAAATGCTATGTTGGATTATTCATCTGAAGCCATTGTCAAATTTGTGTTTGCAATGATAATGATAAGTTACCATCTACCTAAGAATAATGATAAATCCAGTTCTAAATTCTTGACTGACAATCTGGGCTTGCTATCTAAAAATAAGTGTCTAAGTCTACTTGGAAAATGAAAATATAATTCAAATTTTTATCTAGATTCACTTCAGGTTATCTGTATGTTAGCTAAATACTCAATAAGATCTTTTTACTGATAATAGTTTTTAACTCCACTAAATAGTTGAAAAGAACCTATGGAACATCTTTGCTTCATGTAAAAAGTAATGCAGTGGTAGAGAAACCGAGTTGAAAAAACTAAATAGAATTGATAAAAGTTTAATTTGCTATTAGAGTGCTTTAGAGTCACATCATCTTTCTAGCAATTTGCCATGTAATCTAAAAAACTTTCTATAAGAATTTATAAGAGATCTTTGCCATTGCAAAAACATTTCTGAAGAAACAATTTGTGTTTTAATGTAAAACAGGTGTAGTTTTAGCATCACAAGAGATTCTAAATAATTGCCTATGTATATATACAAATAAAAATGTCCATTGTGATTTTGGCAATATTTATAATTAAAAAACTATTTTAAAAACAATAAAAATAATAAATATAACAGTAATTAACTATTGTATACAATCTTTCAAACTGCAAAAGCACTTTTGGTTGATTCCTTAACCCTCCTCAACTGACATTAAAGTAAAAAAAAGTGGCAGTTGAAGTGGATTATGGAATTAACCAAAAGTACTTCTGCAAATTGAAAGACTGTATATAATAGTTAATTACTGTTATATTTATTATTTTTATTCTTATTATTATTATATATATTATAGGTTTAATAAAAAAACTAATTTAGCCTCAGGAATTGTCAATTAATAATAATTGATAATTTCTTGGTAACATCAAAGGTTAAAGGTTATTTCTATTTCCATGGACATTATCTTCTCATTTCTATTTTTTATTATAATAACAATCCATAGAAATATTTAATTCAGTATATATAAAATCTAAACTGTATTTGAACTTTGATTTAACTTTTAATACAGATTGTGTAAATAATCATATTTATATCAAAACTGTATTTTAATCATTCTTTATCAATATTTTTAATATAAGAGCAAAAATGATCAGAAAAGTAGTTACATTACTCTATAAATTAGGAGATATGATTGATAAATAATTGGTTTAATGATAATTATGGTAATAATTATATTATATATTCAACTGTGCAGGTTAGCATGATGTGGAAAGTGACAGATTTAATAGCTAAAGGTTTGTTCCCAAGTGATGATAAAAAAACATTTTTATCAATTGAATAAAACTCAGCTTATCATTTGATATTTCAACTTTATATGAAGTTCACCGAAACTAATGCTGTTGTAATTAATGACACTATTTTTTTATATAGTAAAAAAATTGATTTCGGATTTAAAAATATATCAAAATTTAATTCAATAAAGTAACAGAAATTGGATGTATAGAGAGCGGTTAATATTTTTGCATTATATTCCTATATTATTTGTAAATAATATCTTAGATGATATATAATCTATTTCTTAGTGGGTGTGCAATTTAAAGTTTAGCTATACTGTGCCCGTTCGATCTCATTAAATTATAAATAATACTATATTTTATCTCCAGAGGAGCAAGTTCAGATTGAGTTTTTAGCTGGCGTGTAAACGAGGATAATTGTGTGTTGATTAAACAGCGACTCATCAAAAATACTCTTTCCATAGGAAAGTAATAATAATTAATCTATACATGTATGGATGTAAGGTATGGCATTACCAAAATAGATAAAAACAAAAGTATACTTTGAGATAGGATAACATTAAATCGATCAACAGAAATAACCATTAGGGCACTAACTCATCTTATAGGTTTGAAATAGTTTGAGCCCACTTCCGATTTTTTTGATAATTATAAGATCATATTACATTATATACTGCTGTTTATATAATTAATATTTTTAGAATTTAATCATGCATAAATCTTGGATATTTTTCAAGGCTTTTGAATGCTATAATTTGTTGCATATTTATTTCTACATAGCTTGTGAATCATCAATTAAAATAAAACCTAGAAATATGGTAATTTAAGAAATAATATTCGTTATTTTTAAAATTTTAAAAAGAATAGTGAGATAAGAAGTTAATTGTTTAAAGAGAAATACAATTTAAATTAGAAAAATATAATTTAAAAAAAAAATTAATAATAGTTTTTGTTAGATATAATGCTTAATTTTATGTTTAATAAAAAATTGATTATAGAATGTATAATATTTTTTGAAGAATAATAAAAAACTGTGTATACTGAAAATTGTGTTGTTATTATTATTCTGTAAATAAATTACTATTGATTATTGTTCATTTAAGTATTATGAGATATCAGTTTTTTATATATGAAAAATTGTAGGTCAGCATATCATCATCTAAGAGTAATTCACGTGATCCTTGATTTAGCCAGGTAATATAAATCAAGTGGAATATATTGATCAGATTAATTAGTAAATACTAAAATATTATGAAGAAAATTGTGACTCAAATATATTAGTATAGAATCACGATATATCCCTGAACACACAGGTATTGATGATAATCATGAACTCAACTTTGAAAAATGTTCATCAATGCATCATCGACCATTATAAAACATATATATATATATGTGTGTGTGTAATTAGTCTGCAACTTTAACCCTAGTAGAACTAATATCTGATTATCTTCATAATTGTTATTTCCAGCTTTTATTTTACAAAAACAATTATTGTTGCATACAGATAGCATATCTCTAGATAGTCAAATCATTTGCACAAGTCATTCATTAAGTGTATAAACACAGGTAAATATAATGCTACTTTCATCAGATATGTAAGATTACAGTTGTCATCAATATAACCAAAATCTTGGATTAAAAAGAAGGGGAAAAAATAAAAAAAATTTAATAACAATATTTAATTAATAATAAATAATACTAATTTGTATATTAATTATCTATTTACAATTGATTTTATGAACTGACAAAAATATTAAATTAAGAAAAACGATTATTAACAGAATGTTTGGAACAGATCATAATCCATTCACTAACTTTGATAAGATTGGTTTAATTCTGAAAGTGTTTAAATTATCAAAATTAAATAAGTTTGCTATAAAAATGATATTCTGGCTCGAGTATGATAAAATATAATTCAGGTAAATATTGTTTGGGAAAATAATTATTAAAAGAATAGTATAAATATTAATAATCTAATATGCATGAGAAATATTTAAATGAATGTGATTTTAAAATAAAGACTATTTAATAAAATATAGGAAATCCTAACAATAACATTTGACTTTCTTATATTATTATCCCTATGCTTCCAATAAAAGTTATCCCCATTCTTTTCTACAGCAATTTATTCTAAGCTTGAGAAATCAGCGAATAAAATACAATACAGAGTTTTAAAATTCCCCATTTCTAGACTAATTTCTGGTTTTTACTTTGTCAGTGAAGACTAGAATTCAAAACAAAAACTACTGCAAGTATATGTATAAATTCTAGACTGCGTTTAAAACATTAGAATTTTATAAACCTTCAAAGTAATGACTTGAAGCTGCAACTTTGAATATTAGACTTTACTGATGAAAATAAAAGCCAGAAACTATCCTGGAGATATAAATTTTATAGGTATATCATCTGATGTCTATTGATTACACAAACTTATAATAGATAACGCTATAGTAGGAAGAAGGTAACTTCTTGATAAAGTATAGTAAATAAAGGGTTTATATGTTCCTTAAAGATTATTATTTTTATTAAATAATTTTGCACACATATTTGGCAAATAGTAATAATTGTATTTAAAATTATGCTCATTTACCAAAATTCTCGTTTCTGTTTTTAATAGCAATTATTTTTTTAAAGTAATAGTCTTAGCTAGTTTCTAATTTAAAAATGGAGATTATAATTTTTAATGAATTTTGTAAATGTTATTCTATATTGATGGTAATAATATTGTAGAAACTTTTATAGCTTCTAGATTCACACGTGAGATGGTAAATGATAAATAACAATTACAAAACAGTAGCAAGATTCCAAAAGAGGAGTATCTCCCCAGTTATTTTATCAAGAACAGTGAAAATGAATAATAGTATTACCAGGTTCGTACAGGGTATTAAACAAACGGATTATTATCAACAGTAATTCAGGCCAACTAATTTCTCTTCACTTGTCTATATAATGCCAAAATGTTTTTTGTTACACTGCTTCTGTATCCAACTATCCAACTGACTTAAATAAAAACAAAATCAAATACAAAAATGTAAATACTGTATACATATAAAAATTGCACATACTAAACAATTTGCTTTTAATGAAAAGTAAAGTAAAACATCTAAAAGCATAAAATCAAAATACAAACATACTCTTAAAATATTCATTTGGGCATATAATTTGCAGAATTTTATCTTCTCTTCTGAAAGGAAAATGAAAACAGTCTTCTAAAATAAGCTTTATTTTTCACTTGGAAATGTTTTTCATGATATTAACCAGCTTTCAAAATGCCCTAAAATGCCTTGCATGCATATTACATTCTATGTCTATCAATAGGTATTTATGATAGTATTTTCATTAATTGACAGTTTTGCAGCTTCTCATTTGCAATTTCTTTTACTTGATATTAGTTTTAATTCTGTTGTCTGCTAGACTGAAAGTTAGAATATCATTATAAAAGTGTAAACAACTTAACTAATAAAAAAAATCACTTTGTTTTTGCTTTGTTGCTTTAGTTTTTTTTCTCTCAAAATGTAAATTATATTTCCTACTCAGCTATTCAATAAGATCCAGAAACATCTTGACCACATCTACCAATAGTGTTTGTCATGTCATTTTTGTTTGTTGACAGTTTTATAGATTTTTCTTTGGAAATTATTTTTTATAACAATGGTAATTAGTTTTATAACTCAGATTTTTGGATTTAAGATCATGTTTATTATATGCATGCAGCAGAATAATTAAAAAATAATATATATTTTTACTTCTCAAGTTAAAAATAAATAAAATAAACAAACTAAATTGATAAATTAAGCCCTATTAATATATCTGAAATTTTTGGTGTTCATTATATGCATTTGAATGTATTGCACAAAGCTCGATTTAATGAGAAAAAGTGCTTATTGTACAATTTAGTCATGCTATAAGCTTTTATTATAGCAGATTGCACTTCAGTTTTATGAATTTTGTTAGCACCAAGATTAGTTAATAAGTAGCTTCAGTCCATAAAGAAACTCTTATCTAAAAAAGAAACATGATTACAATAATAAAAATACTTAAATGAAAAAAGTTAAAATCTGCAATGGCTAAAATACTGCTCATAAGAAGAGCATTTATTTTATATAAATATGATTTCAAATTGGAAATTTTTATAATAAGCATTATTTACAATATATATTAAATCTATAAGTGCTTTGTTCACAGACAATGAAGCTTTAAATTTTATTGTGTTTTTACAAAAAAAATTTAAAATATAGCCATCAAATTGCAAAAATGAAATAAAAATTATTTTTGTTTAATTGGGATTGCTTTCTTATAGTGTTATTATAATAAAGTAAATTTGCTTTTTATTATTTTCTGCAATTAGTTACAATAAATTTTATAATTACTTGCTAAAAATGTGTTTAATATTGACTAAAAGAAAGGTATGAATATAGCTTTTCTAGCCAAAAATCATGCTCAGCTACTGTTAATAAATAAAGATACAAAATAAATCATTTCCTTAGCTAACATAGATAAGAAAAAGGATAACAACTTTCATGATAATAAATTTTATAATATTCATCTTAAAAAGTAGAAAAAAAAGTGATCATTTGAAAAAAAATATTTTTTTACAGCCATTTAGACTATAAATGGTATGAGACAGTGCTATACCAGAAATGGAAAACATAAAATTTAAACTGCATGAGCTAATTTAAATTAATTTGATTTTTGAAAAATAAAAATTTACTTAGGAAGATACTGAGATAATTTGAAAAATAATATGACATTAAGACATTTGAAAATTGATAGTGATACCACATTTCTTATAACTATAGTGGGTTCTAAAATGAACAGTTTTTCAAATAGCTTTAGAATTCTAAATTTTACAAATATATATTATATTTTATTTTCAAATAATACCAATAAATTAACTTTTTTTAAAAAATAAATAATAAAATCACATTGTAGAAAAGTAATATAATTTCATTTTGCCTTATCAGCATCTGCATTAAATCTATTATTATGCATACTTCAATTATTTATTTTAATCATCATCAAATGATTGTAATTAGTATTAATGACAATATATATATATATTATTATTATTATTTTCAGGATATTCTGTGTGGTAAATTAGCTAAATAGCTGGATGTTTTCTTTGTTAAATATCAAGTTAGATAAATGTCGCAATGAACAGATTTTCATTACTTAGTGAAAAATAAAAGCTCATTTAAAGAAATCATATATATATATTGTGCCAAGGCCAAATTGGCACATGTATAGAAAATAATTTTGTCTAATAAAAAAAAAATTATTAAAATCTTTTGTAAAAGAGTTTGAAATAAAAGTTAGAAAATAATTGATTAAAAGGGGAGAGGGGGAGTTTTGTTTAGAAAAGATAAAACTAAGAGTTCATAAAAGTTAAAGAGTGTTATTATTATAAATTAAAAGCTTCAAAATATAAATCTCTTTTCATTCGAATTGAATAAAAAAATAATATTAAAACTAGTTTTGATGTGTAGAATAAAATTATATATGTGCGTGCGAATGTAAAATAAATGTATCAGTATTAAATATTATAAATAAATGAAAATTGTATTTAAAAACACAGCAGTGAGCTACTCATTAAAGATATGAAAACAACACGCTTTGAAATGGCTACTACTAATTAAACAATCTTCAAAAACATGTTGTCATAGGATTAATTACTAAAGGAATTTTGACAACACCTATTGCACCTATTGCCGGAGGATATTAAAACGAAAACAACTTGCATATATAAATAGCCAGATTTTTATCAGAGTTCAGTTCAGCCTAGTTTCCAGTGATAGTCTTGTTTCAGTTCAGATAACAGTGCAGTTTATATTATGTATCTAGAAACAGAAATGCGGTGTTGAGCAGCTTTTGAGAATATACGTATTACTTCAGCCCTTTAGTCCAACAAGATCAGCAAGACCTGCCCATGAAATAATGTCTACTTAACAGCTCAGAAATCCTCTGTCAAATATTCAACTGTCTCCAAAAATAATAATCATGAAGAATAATAAAACTCCTCAAGAAAACGTCCCAGCCGGCTGGAAATATTCTCACCTAAAGCAATAATTAAAGAAAATGAAGTTCTATGTCCACGTTCCAAAAATCCTAGGTAAAACATTTTCATATTCTCATTTATATATAGTAGCCTCTGCTGTAATTCGTAAATCCTACAGAGACAAGTAATTTGAACTTTATAAGCTTGCATAAAATGAAACTATTGATGTGTGTGTTTGTGAATATTAGATAATTTAAATGTCAAAGATTATTTTTGCTTTTCATAAGATATATATTATAATGTGTTTATTTAAATGTGTGTGTGTTATATTAGTAAAAAAAAATTATAAAGATGTTTAAATTTAGTAAATTTATGTTAGTTAATAAATTGTCTTTAAAATTAAACTTTATTTGTCGGTCAATTCTTTTTATCAATTTTCTTTTATCCATCTCTTTTACCAATTCTTTTTTCTATATTTTATTATTGAATAAAATTTGACTGAGCTAGTTTTTGGGAGCATTTCAAGTGCTGGATTATGAGCCTACTGACCAAATACGTTGTTTATTCTTCTGAATAGATAGCTGGCACCCGGAGTTTACTCCAAAACAAATAAAGTGTTTGGATAGTAGGGGTTTGAATCTAGCAGCCGAAGTGGGCCATTGTTGATAGTGAAAGCTATCAATAATAACTCCCATTTTGCTCGAACGTGCTGGTTCGTTCACGTAACATTTATAAGTAAACAAGATTGTAAATGTATTATGGAGAAGTTTGAAACCAGCCAAAACATATATACGTGTAAGTAAGTGATTTCTGTGGTTCAATCTGGTACAATATATATATGAAGTGCCACTATCCTCACCCTGGAAGTGCAATGAATTAACCTACTTACTCTTGTAATGCCTAAAAAAGCCCCAATTATCCTACACTAAATGTATACATGGATCAAAAAGAAGAGCAACTGCAGAGAATGGATGTAATACTATTTCAAGTATGTTGCATAGGAATTCAATGAGTGATGGATATGAACCAAGGAGAGTGATCCAAGAAAGAGATAGGTTGTATCCATGAAGGACATTATTGCCAATCTCATGAACATTAACCAAATAATTTAATGAAAGCTCTGTTTTTGTTATGTATTCTTGTTATTTATATATTTGAAAAAATCTTTTTTATTTTCTTTCCACACTTGGAAGCATAAGTGTCTATAATTTGAAAAAGTTCATTATAAGTGAAAGCAGTAAAATGTGGGGAGGGGGGGTCATTAAGTTAGATAATTTTTTTTTTTGGTAAATAAAGTTTAGATCAGCTTTCCCTTCATAGTTAACTGACATTGTCATCATGATATGGGATAAAATAAGATCTTTAAAATTATCCATAATAATTATATACAGTTATTACAGGACAGTGTTTATGTTATTTGTTTGTTGATAACTGATAATCATTTATTTTTTTTGGTATAAATGACTAATCATCAGTAATTTGAATTGGACAATGAGGTTACTACAGATATATCTGCATAATATTGTAAATTAACTAGCTAGCTTCACGCTCGATTAATAATAAAGAAAATATTTTTATTTGCTTCATAAATAATTAATGCCATGCCATGTATTTCTATCATCGAGTAAGGGTTTGGATTCATGAATATATTTAATTGTTATGTTAAAGAGTTAATTTTTTTTTACTTTGTTTTGATATTTAATAAACATCAAATTTATTTCCATTAAACTGATCTCTAGTTTATCAAAATTATTTATGCATTCACTCATCAATTGATAACCGAGGATATACATACACACACCTTACTCTTATATAATAGTGTAGAAATATGCTTGGATAAATGATTAAATCAATTGTAATCTGTATAGAAGTGCAGCAGTTGCTATCCCATAAACGTTCATCACTGAAGAGAGTCAAAGGCAGATTTCTCCTAGAGTTTGAATACGGAGGTCTAACGGAATCCAAAGAAGGGGTGAGGTATGGATGAACTAGCACAAATTGTATCTAAATTCAATGTGTAAATACAGAGCTGTCCCATTGGAGGTAGATACAATCATAGGTTATGTACTTCATTGCATCATTGATATCATCCTACCAGTAGATCCTAGATCTGACCATAGTAAAATATTCCCCTTCTCTTGTGGTAAACCTTGACCTATCACATCATATATATATATATATATATATTGTTAATGAAAACTTATTTTCACATCATATATATATATATATATATATTGTTAATGAAAACTTATTTTTTTTAATGGTAAAACCTATAAACAATTTTAATAAAATCCATGAACAATGGTAATGCAGCAACATTGTTTTATGACAGTAATATTCCTTTGTTGGATGAGCCAAATGTGAAGGAAACTATTCTAATAATGAATAAAATATATTAAATAATAGTATACTACTCATCGTGCCAGATAATTAATATCATAAATAGACTTGACTATCATTAACTACTCTCAGATTAGGTAACCCCAAATGTACTAAAAATATTATAACTTAGCAGTAGTAGTTGGCATTCAAATTAAATGTGTTACATATTTTGGCAACTACCTATGATAAATATAATTATGAATCAAGTGTTTTTTTTTTCACTTATACTTTACATATCTGGACAATCTAAATATATTGAATAAATGTCATACTTAAGCAATTTAAAATATAATCAGTGAGTAAATAAATTGATCACAAATGGTTTTAAAATAGTCTATTTCTACTTATACAAGTGGACTCCTAAATTTATAAAGAGCACCAATAAATCCATATACATGCTTTTGACTGGCAAAAAAAATAAATTTATTAACTGTTTTATTGGAGAGTGAAATATCTCCTGAAATATACAATAGGGTAAGATAAAATATTTATATAATGTTTTATGCAGTAGTAAAACAAAACATCTATTGTTAATAACAACAGCAGAAATTTATTAAAATAAACATTAATTTAAATGTGATGGTTAAAACAAATGACAATTGTAACAGTAATTAACATCCTATAATGTACATTTATAATTCACTTATAGTTCAGCCTTGCTAAAATATAATTAAATGTGATATATGTTTTATAATTAAAATTATCACTACAACTATAAATTCCTTTCTTACAAGTAAAATAAAATATAAGTATGATTTATTAATATTATTATAAACAAAAATATATAACAATCAAGTAATATTTTATAAAATTATTTATAATTTTAAATTAAATTATTCAAATATTATTTATATTTGATTGAGCTTTTACTCTTTTACTTGATTATTATTTTTTTATTATCTAAATTATCAGATGTCAAACCAGACTGTATTGTAATTAACATTATTAATTGTAGGATAAATATTTTATAAACATTTATAAATGTTTCAATTGTAATTTCAATTGTTGTTAATAAGTAAGATTTTCTCTAAGCATCTGCTAATATTATTGCACATAAAACTTCACTTAAATTTTGTTTATCATATAGCATTTTCTTTGGCATCTTTGTGCTAACACACATGTACATAAATTTCCATGGGCATTTTAATCCTTAAATGTTGCCAATTGTTTTCCTTCATTAATATTACAATCCAAGTAGATTTTTCTGTTTTATGCTCATGGCAGTCAGCGTAACATTTTGTTAATTATTCCATTTTTAAATCATAATGAAGAGAGCATCATGCCCTTTTCTTTTTTAGGCTTCCTACTTCCAATTCATTTTATTTACTGCTGGTCCAAAACTTATTTATAAGACAATGTAATATTAAAATTACAAAACTTTTAAGAGAAATAAAGTATGTTTTTCTTTCTTTCTGAAGATTGTTTTATCTCTATAGTAACATAAACAATGCAGTCTAGATTTTTAAATAATGCTTTTTGAACATGTAATTTCTTTCTTTCAATTTTAATAAAGCATTGGTGGTTGAATGGTTAGCACAGCTACCTTACAAGCAGTTATCCCAGGGTTCGCTTCCTGGCTGACATTTTGACACATAAAAAAAGCATTGTTGTCATTGATAATTTAACAAAATATTTTTTTTATTTTAATAAATAAATGATCCATTTAGTCTACATTTATTTAAAACAAACATATTTTTATTAAACATTTGAACTTGAATATTTTTTTTATTTAGTAACAAATTATGACAATGACAAAATGAAGTGAGTGCATACCATATATTCCACTCCTTAAAAAAAGTAAAGAAAACCATTCTAAATAATTAACATAAAGTTATCATTACAAAATAAACATTCCATCAATAAATCATGGTTAATCAAAATTAAAGTACCACAATAATGAAATTAGTGTTTATATATAAGTAGGCATTTTACATACTTTAAAAAATCTAAACATTAAGATTAATAAGACAAATATCATACATTAATTATATTTATTGGCACTCTTACACTTCATCTAATTGGATACTTGTAAAACAAATCAATGATATCCTATAAGTTTTATGACATCTGATTGACAAGAGAAATTCCTTCATCTCTAATGAATATGGAATTTTTGTACCAAATAAAATCACAATTATAATAATCACTATAAACCAAATATTTACTACTATATTCAAATGATTCATGTACTTGATTGCAGTCTTGCCATAAACTATATTTTCTAAATAATTAATCTCACAAATGAAACATACATTATTGAATTTACTTTATGATACAAAAAATTTCTCATTCTCACAAACCATTTACACTTAAATGGTTTTATTACTGAAGACAAAATTTTAGATGTGTCATTACTATTTAAACTTGTGATGAAATTCCTTTTCAAAGAAACCTGCTCAATTATTTTAAACTGTACATCTAAATTAATACCATAATATGAATGATCATGTTTATTCTGATTTTCCAAACTTTGGACCCCTTGTTCCTTTCTATTCTGTACTTTCTGTGATTTTTTATCATTAATTTGTTGACATTCATTTAATTCAGCTTCTAAAATTTTATCTTTATTTTGAGATTCTAACTTATCTTATAATTCATATTGAACCTCTTCTATCTCATTGACTTTCATTTGCATTTGTCTTTGAGTTTATTCCATCTTAACCTCTAATTCATTAGATCTATTTTTCAAATCATTGATTTCTTGTTTCAACCTATTCTCTAACTCATATTGACTCTTTTCTATTTTAATTATTAACATTTCTTAGCCTTACTTCATTTCTAGTTTAAGCTCTTGTTGGCTTTGCTTCATTTCTTGTTTAAATATTTCTAGAATTTTGACACATATTTTTTGATTTTAATCAAGCTTATCCATAAAATCTTTTGATTATTTTTTCTGACTTTGTGCACATTTTTCTTGGTTTTGTCATATTTCTTGTTTCAATTCCTGTTTATACATTTTCTGACTTTGCTTCATTACACTCATTAAACTTTTTAACATGAATATTATAAGTTCATTTTGAGTACCTTTGAGTATAATAGATACATCACTTACTTCTTTGCTCTGTTCTATCATATCTGACTTTTTTTCATTTTTAATATTTTTTTTTATTTATAATTACTATCTTAGAAAGAAAATAACATTATTTTACTCTCAATCTAATATCTCAGATCAAATAAAACGAATAACTTGTTTTCTCTATGCTTCATATGCTGAACTCTATAACTTAATTAAACTTGTAATATACATTTTAACTCAATACACATTTCAACTCATGTAACAGAACTCTTAACATAATACCACAATAGTATTATTTTCAAAAGTGATTAATTTACCTACTACAACATTATTATACCCAAATTAACATATTACTTTTAAAATTTTACTGTTATTATATATAATGTAGCATAGATTTTGTGACCATGCTCAGAAGACTTTGCATTATGCTATTACTAATAGATCCAAACAATAAGCATTAATATTTTTATCTTGCAAAATAACTAAGATAAAATATCTTTAATAAATAAGCCAGTTTCAAATGTTATTCATTATTTATCTTATAGTTACTTCATAAGAACTATAGGTACTTGTCAGTTAGCTGGACCTTGTCACTAGGCAATGCTGCAGTACCCATCAAGAACCATACAAGTAATAAATTTCTAGTGAAGAAATTGCTGAAATCGCTGTAAAATTAAAATGCCTAAGGCAATATGAAGAAATCTCTGAAATCACTCTAAAATACAAATTAGAAAAACAAAAAATTGAAGAAAAAGCTATTTAATGCTACTTTCAAAAACCTATAAAATAAATCAAAAATTAAAATACCTAAAGCAAGATATCTTTGAAATCACTCTAAAATACAAATTACAAAAACAAGAAATTGAGAAAACGCTATTTAATTCTCTTTTCTAGAGCCTATGAAATAAATCAAAAACTAGCATATGCTAAATGCTATTTAATGCTTTTTCCATCACGAATGCTATTTTCAAAAGCACCCCCCTCCACCCTGCATGAAGAAATCTATATCAAAAACTATTTAATGTTTTTTTTTTCCATCATGAATGCTATTTTCAAAAGCACACAACCCCCCACTCCACCCTACATGAAGAAATTAATAAAAATAAGTAAAATACAAATTACAAAAACAAGAAATTGAAGAAAACGCTATTTAATACTTTTTTCAAAAGCCTATGAAATAAAACAAAGTGATAATTAGAAAAATGGTGATGAAAACTACATTTTTTTAAAAAAAAATTCCTCTGTAAAATTTTGTAAAAGGAAATCATTTTATTTTTAAATTACATTATTTGTTGAAATGGAAAGATTTTATTTTTACTACTCAATCTGCTGCTTCAGAATAGTCTTCTCTGTTTTTGCCAGCAACATTTTGCCTAGGATGGCCTCAAACAAGTCTTAACCTTTGTGGAGACCTCGCTGCACAAATTTATCCAAATAGTTCTTCATTGAGTGTCTTGGTGTACCATACTTTTTCTTGTTGGACCACTTGAGGACTCCCCAAAGGTGTTTGAAATTTTGTGTGTGGGCACCTGTGCTAGGGTCAACAAAGTTGTACTAGTTGTTGACTGTCCTGAAAACCGTCTGACTCTAGATCACAACTTCTATACCCCTTCCAACAGTCCAAATAGATTGTTGATCCAGGCTGTATATTTTTGGAGATGGTCTGCAGAAGGGTAGAGGCAGATCATGATAGAATGGCTCAATAAAGCAATTTTCTGGTCTCATGGCACAATATGCTGAAAATCCACTGTTGAGGAAGCTTTTGGCTTTGGTGATTCTTCCTGCATGTGAAAAGTGTCTTATCCACTTCAACTGTCAAGCCTGGCCCTCCAATTACATGTCAATGGTGGGATGTGATGCTCTCATGGCACAGTTTTCTCAGTCTATTGATCCATTGGATGACAGAGTCTTTGGAGAGTTCTATCTCTATGCATCCACATTCCATGGACAATTCTTCCCACCTCCAAAGGTACATGAGGCATAAGGCTTTCAATAATGGTATTCTTGAGCCTCAAACCAGGTTTGTTTTCAGATCAAACACTTACATCTACAGGAGGTGGACTTGCACCTGAACTGGGAATGCTCCTGTTTCATGGTTTCTCCACAAGTATATGTTTTTCAATGTGGCAGAATATTTTTCTCCTGAAAAAACCTGATGGCCTCATTTTCTGTCACAGGCAATTGCCAAAGATTTAATTTCTTCTTGCTGCATTCAGCCATTTTGTTAGTATCACAGAGATTCTCATGCAAATATGAATGAAGACATTATCACATGTCAACTTTATTTTCAAAGATACTTTCTGAATATTTCACCTTTCAAAAATGTGTAGGGAATCATGTGGACAGGATAACAATTTTTAGGACACAATACTATATCAGTTTATTTGTAAGATGATTAGTTGAAATATGACATTTAAAGAGTTATGATAAGTAAAAGTACAGCTACTCTCAGTGTAAGAAAGTTTAAATAGTTAGCATTTGGATAAACTGTGTAACAGCATACATACACAGAAAGAATGCTACTGGTCTGTCTAAACAACAAGTAAATGCTAAATTTCATCACATTTAAAAAATAAAAGACTTTCAACAGTAGTTTTGGGTAGGTTGTGAATATATATATATATATATATATATATATATATATATATATATATATATATATATATATATATATATATATATATATATATATATATATATATATATATATATATATATATATATATATATATATATATATATATATTACTTTATGATGAAACTAGAGAGGAGAAAGAATATTTCAGGCATTTATACATTTACAAATATGCCCATGGGATCATCCCTGGTTGTTATCTAACTAAGAGATATAATAATAATAATTTACAACCTTAATAACAGACTAATATGTATGTATTAAGTAATTAAATATAGATAACAATAAGTGCATAGTGATCTGTTGTTATCTTTTAGAATAGATTTCAAAGCAGCAATTTATATCAGCTAAAAAGCAATGAGAACATTACACCAGAGAGCTTCTAATTGTCTCTCCCAAAAATTTATTAAATTAATTAATATCTGCTTTGAAATTATGGCATATCATAACATATGAATTTAGAAATGAAATAAAATATTTAGAATAGAAAATAGGCATGGGCACAGATTATAAAAAGGTTAAAATAAAAAGTGATTACAGTTACAGGAAAAAATTATTAAAAAGTTACATTTATAGGCAAGACTTTTACAGTTACCATTTAGAGATTTTATTTTAAGAAAAATTTTAAGTAATTGAGAATTTATAATTTAATGAACGTTCATTATGCAGTGATGAAATATTACCAGTTTTTGTCCAGGCTGAGTTGTACACCATTTGTACTAGGTGGTTGAACTTCTCCATCCTGGTGAAATCAAATTTGGGCATTCCTAGATCTCTCAATTAGTGATGAAATATGGGATTTATATATTAAATTGTACCCTTGTTTTGCATTTTCTTATAAGCAGTTTGCAGCATAAAAATCCATTAGCTTGTTTTCAACTCTACTTTAATATTATAAAATTTAGCTTTTTATTGATCACATTTTTTTTCACTTAAAGTTTGTTATTTTTAAAATTAAAAATTAACATTTAACCTACATGCAATTTAAAATTTTAACATTTCATTATATATGTAAGAGATTCTTAGGAAAATTAAATATTTAAAAAGATAAATATAATTGCACTGTAACATAATTAAATCTATTACACATTACAGTTTGTACTCACTGTAAAGAATTTTGCAGAATTTGGGTCATATGACAGATTGAGAAATACAATATCAGGTCCCCCACAGGTAGATTAATTTGTACATTTTTAAAATCAACAAGGTATTTTTTTAGATTATCACTGACCAAAAAGTAAAAAGAAAATAACAGCAGTTTTTAAAAAAAGTAAAATAATCCATTTTCTCATTTTAAATTATAAATCAAATAATTTATATGTATATGGATTTTTTCAAAATATGAAAATAAAGATTGATTATGATGAGTTAGAAGTTAACAATTACAAATACCATGGTCAGATTATTAATACAAATGGAAACATAATGGAAGAAATTAATCATAGAATTAAACTTGGTTGGGGTGCTTTTGGTAGAAATAACTTGATACTAAAAGGAAACATGCCTATGTGTTTAAAAAGGAAGGCTTTTAATAAATGTGTTTTACCAGTTCTTACTTATGGATCTGAGACTTGAACACTTAATAAAAGAGCAATACAGAGACTTCAGACCACTCAAAGAAGTATGGATAGATGCATGTTATGAGTAACAAGAAGAGATGAAACCAATATATGGGTAACAGGTGTTAATGATTTCATTGAAAAAATTAAAAGACTGAAGTGGAGTTGAGCTGGACTTACTGCTAGAAGAGATTATAAAAGATGGACAATTGAAATCTTAAACTGGATTCCAAGTCATTGTAAAAGACCCAGAAAGAGACAACATGTGAGATGGATGGGTGAAATAAGAAGGTGTGCAGGGGTGATGTGGAGAAGAGAAGCTAAAGATTGGAGAAGATTGATTGAATTTGGAGAGACCTTCATCCTGCAGTGGATTGATAATGGTCAATGATGTTGGTGATTTCAGCCTAGTTTACAAAAGTGATATTAATTTAGCTAATTTATTAAATATTATTTAGTTTTCATATGAATACTGCTGTCTTCATAAAGCAATACCTCTTAGTATATGTGGATGTACATATAAATATTACTAAATAATATTTATAATGAGATATTATTTTATATAGCACTGTTTTTTATGTAATAGTGATATTAGTGATTAAGCCAATGCACATGTGCTTTAAAGATAAATTATAAATGAATTCTCTTGATTTTTCCAGACATAAGATATAGTATTTTAAAAAGAATGGAATGAATCACCCATTTTTTTGACCCAAATGTTTATGTATGGGCAAATCTTAAGCATGTGGAAATGAGAGCATGAAGGTGTTAAATGATCACTTTAAATTACATTTGTTATGTTTGAATGAATGACACTTGTGAAATCTTTACAATTTATGACACGTCATTCTTTAGTTGAAATTAAACATGTATAATGAGATATTATTTTATATAGTGCTATATAAAATATCTCATTATACATGTTTAATTTCAACTAAAGAATGACGTGTCATAAATTGTAAAGATTTCGCAAGTGTCATTCATTCCTATATAACAAATGTAATTTAAAGTGATCGTTTAACACTTTCACGCTCTCATTTCCACATGCTTAAGATTTGCCCATACATAAATGTTTGAGTCAAAAGAATGGGTGATTCATTCTATTCTTTCTAAAATACTATATCTTGTGTCTGAAAAAATCGAGAGTATTCATTTATAATTTATCTTTAAAGTGCATGTGCATTGGCTTAATCGCTAATATCACTATTACATAAAAAACATAGCACAATATAAAATAATATCTCATTATATATGTTTAATTTCAACTAAAGAATGATGTGTCATAAATTGTAAAGATTTTGCAAGTGTCATTTGTTCAAACATAACAAATGTAATTTAAAGTGATTGTTTAACACCTTCACATTCTCATTTCCACACGCTTAAGATTTGCCCATACATAAATGTTTGGGTCAAAAGAATGGGTGATTTATTCCATTCTTTCTAAAATACTATATCTTGTGTCTGGAAAAATTGAGATTATTCATTTATAATTTATCTTTAAAGCACATGTGCATTGGCTTAATTGCTAATATCACTATTAAATAATATTTAATAAATTAGATAAAATTAATGTTTTGTAAACTAGGCTGAAATCATTATCAACAATTATCAATCCATTGCAGGATGAAGGTCTCTCCAAGTTCAATCAATCTTCTCTTATCTTTAGCTTCTCATCTCCACATCATCCCTGCACATTTTCTTATTTTATTTATCCATCTCACATGTGATCTCTTTCTGGATCTTTTACAATCTGTTGCCTTCAATTATATCTTTATGATAGTTCTATACAACTTTAGAAAAAATCAACTACATTTCTAATCTTTTTATCAACTCTTTTTATAGTCAGGATGGGATGAGGAAAATTTATTAGCTCAAAATATTTTTCCTATTTTTATCAATTCCTATTTTTTCAATCCACTTTAATTATTTTAAAAGCAACTTTGGAATTTTATCAAAGTATGATCTACAACCTTTACTTGAAAACATTTTTAAACTAGATAGTGAACTTTTTAATTATCAGTAGATCTATTTTAATATAAAACATGCTTGTTTTATACATAAATTTCAAAATCAGAATTAATAAATTATTAATTAGATCTTTTTAAATGTTTATTTTATAACAAAATTTTATTTTAAAATTCAAATTTATGTAATCTCTTATTATTGTTTCAGTGCAATGTAGGAAATATCTACAAAAAAAATTTGTCTGTGTTTATTTCTACTTTTCCTTTCAATTTTATACATACGTGCATACACACTATTACATTGTTGTATGCCTTGACTCACAATAGTTACAATATATTGCAATTATGTAAATAAAGAATTAACATGAGGTAGTCAAAGCACATCATCACTATCCTTACATAATACATAAAATATAGAACAGACAGTGAATATATATAATAAATATAGAAGGAATAATGAGAGCATCCACATAAAACAATATAATTAGTTATACTAATAATAATTTTAAACTAAAAATTATCCAGCATTACACAAGACTAATAAAATCATCAATTAAGTATCATTTTTATGATAATATCTAAAAGAGATATATTGTAAACAGGCTAACTTAGGGAAAAATATAACAATCATCTGGTTACCCATACCTGAGTAATAATCTATTACCCATGATAAAAAATAACATGGGGATACTGATAATATTGATATCATCAATGCTCTGACCATATGTTACTATTACAGTATAGGTCAACTATAAACTAAATTTTCTCTAACAAGAAAAAATAAAATGCAGTGAAAGACAATTAAAGTGATAACTTTATGCTATTTTGAAAACAAGAACCCTAAGGGACTGTGGCTGTGAACAAGAGAAAGTATAAATGTATATGTTTGTTTTAATTTAAATACTTTCACTGGAATAATTTACAAATCACTAAAACATTATGCTATAATAAAATTTAATCATACACACTGGGTATTCATAGACCAGATATCTGGAAGAATAAAGATGTTGATACTACAATTTTAACAATTATTTAATAAATGAACTAATAAATCATTAACAGAATTTTAAAGAAAGATAATATGAAAATTGCAAATTAAGTACATTTTAATCATCAGCATGTAATTTTATATAACAAATATGATTAACCAATTGATTTTTTGCTAATTCACTTATAACTTTAAACAAATTTATTTTTTGCTTCAATAATTAAAGTTATAAAACATTTCAAAGATAAAAAACAAATTAACTTAAACCTTCTATCTTTTGTCTTATAAAAATGACAAGATTTTTTATAATGAAATTTTGGAGGGGAAATAAAATAAAAAATGTGTGTCAATTTTTAAAAATACTAACAATTATTTACTACCATTAATTATTATTTATTTAAAAAATTATTTATAAATGTAAATATAATGTGAACATTAATATACATTTTTACCATGGCTTTATTTCTTTTGAATCCTTCTTTGGTAATTGCAATTTTCTGTTTTTTCCATTTTGATTCTTCTCCTCATAAGCTTCTCCATTAATACATATTTTAAGGGTACTGTACACCAGATAAATTTCTTCATTTTTGCAATAGAATATTTTCAGGTTTCACATAAACTGAATGTATCCATTTTTTTTCAATGTAATAACTTGCATGTTGGGTTTTCACCACTTTTTCCAATTAATAATTTTGAAGTCAAGCTAGTTCATAGAATGAATCTACTAATTTGGAAGTTAGACTAAAACAAATAATGAATTTATCCATTTTTTAAATTTACTATTTTCCAGACATAAGAAAAGAGCTAGAAAGAGTGCTCTTGGATGGAGACAAGGCTTGTTGCAGATTACTTCATGGCTATTCTTTTTTTAAATTTTCTTTAGTGAACAGATTACATAATGAGGTTTGATGATTCTTGTGATGCTCAGCTTCTTGCTAAAATTTAGCACATGGTTTTCCCCATTCTAAAATTTTACTTTTTAAGCTTGTAGCAAGATGACACTTACTTCAGACTAACAAACTATTTATGACTGTTTTTCTTATAGCTAAACAACTGCTTCTAGTTTTTTCAATAGCTAAATCAAGACTAACTGCTCTAGCTGTTTTCTTTAACAGTCTTCTCAAGAAAAACGAATCTTTACTGTTCATATCTTGATAAAAAACAGTAGGAAAAATATTTAATCTTGATTCAGCTATTGAAAAAACAGAAGCAGTAGTTCAACTGTGACAGAACATGGTAGTCTAAAGCAATACCCATCTCACTACAAGCTAAAAAATTAATTTTAGAATGGATTAAAGAAAAATAATGTGCTAAGTTTTAGAAAAAATCTGATCATCATGAGCATTGTTAAGTTTCACTATGTAGTTTGTTCACTAAAAAATGTAGAAAAAGATGAATAGTCTTGAAGTAATCTGCAACAAGTATTGTGTCCATCTAAGAGCATGTTGTGTTTTTCCATATCTAAAAAATAGTAGATTAAATAAATGGATAAATTAATTATTTGTTCTAGCAACCTGCAATATAGTAGATTTATTCTGTGTATTAGCTTGACTTGAAAATTATTAGATTGAAAAAAGTGGTCAAATTCATTATATATGTTAGCCTTTATTACATTAAAAAAATGGATAAATTCAATCTATGTAAACCTGAAAATATTCCATTCTATAAATGAAAAAATTTAGCTGTGTACACCCAAGAGAAATAAATCCACGGTAAAAAGGTATTTTACTGTGCATATTATATTTACATTTATAGATAATTATTTAAATAAATAATAATTAATGGTAATGAATAATTGTATTTTTTTAGTTGAAATATGTTTTTTATTTTATTTTTCCTCCAAAATTTTATTGTATAAAGCTTTTTCATTTTCACAAGAAAAGGGAAGGAGAGTTTAAGTTAATTTAAATTTTTTTTATCTTTGAAATGCATTATAATTTTAATTATTGAAGAGAAAAATAAGTTGGGTTAACAAAAAATCAATTGATTAATCATGTTTGCTCTATGAAATTATATGTTGATAACAAACATACTACTGCTATTATTGATTCATATTAATAGTAAAATATCTCAAAATTTACATCTAAAGTCATATACATTTTTAAATTAATGTATATGCATAACTAATATTTTTACCATGCATTCTGATATTGTTTTACTATAATTATTTTTTCCGATGAAATAAGTAAATTTAGCTTGCAAACATAAATATTAAAATATTTTTAATTTAAAAATTATTACTTTATTTTATAATTTCTATTTTTATATATCCTTTTAATAATATTTATGGGTAATAAGCTAATAATAAAAAAAACATTTTAACACTGTTATTTATATAAATGTAAAGTTGATATGTGATATATCAGTCACATAGTATAAAACTTACTTTTTTTTTCAGATTATACACAGGCATAGAATTTTTTTCAGATATTCAATCCAAATAAACCTTAAATAATTGGTCTATAAATAACTTGCCAAGTTATTGTTATGAGAAGAATAAAAATCTGATAATTGGTAAGGCTGATGGAAAATGTCATTTCTTTCACTGTTTATTTTTGATGGACAGAACTTTTAAAGAAAGTTTGACTGCAGTGGATTATTTAAAGCTGTTTATCTTTAATTTTTATTATTATTAAATTAGTGACTAATAAGCATCTAAAATAACAGACAGCAGAGGTGTTTTAGTGCTCTAGGTGTCTCACTATATAACACTTTTAATTTGAACCATTCATTTATTTAGGCAATAATTTATTACTGTATAAATTGGTTAACCAAAAATTTATTAGCAAGAAATCTCCTTTCATTGAGTTAATGTTCTTTGTCAGTTTTTACACAATCTGTAGAGAGAGTAAAAAAAATAGTGTTCAGAACATAAGAAAGAATTAGCGAGTGGATTTCTAGATGTAATTTTTGCAGTTTGTGTGTGTGTGTGTGGATTTAGAAACCTTTTTTTTTTTTTCTGATTTTGTAAATGCAATAAAATTTTGGATATGTCAAAATTTAAAAAGTTACGTTGTTTTTTTTTTATTATTCGTTCACAGTCTCAAAGGTAATATCACATTCTGACTAACAAAGAAAGAAAAGTTCATTTCTGGATAAATTGCAGAACTCATCATTCTGAGAGGATGAAGTGAGGGATAATGATTTCGGCGTGATGCTAAATATATGATTCTTCACAATGTCTTCATATGTTCCCAGTGTCATTTGTCGACAATTGGTTGAAAAAGAAAGTATATGTAAAATGGTTGTTTGACATCCATTTTTTTTTTTTATAGTTTGATTATTTAACTGGAGCTTTGATGCAGAGTCACTATTTTTTTAAAAAGAGTACTTTTTAAAATATATACAAACATATTGTGAAATTAGCTAAAGCGAAATAAAAAATGAGCTATCAAATATTTTTCAGAATAATTCATTATTAAATAATACTTGAAGTATTTTGTTATTAAATAATATTTTATAAAATATTGAAAAGTTCATTTTTTATTTCTTTTTTTTTTTTTAAGAAAAAAAATTATAATTTAAATAAGTAAATGTCACTTTTCTGGTTTTACTAGCTTGAGGATCAATAGTTTAAAATAAATCAAAATATATTTTACCACAAGTTGACCGTAAATTTTCCGTTTATTTCTGGTTTTAACAAGATATTAATACATTTATTTCCTACATTTAAATAATGAACCCAAATATAAAGCATTCTAAATATTGGCTATTTATAGACTGGGCCTAGAAGCAATATTATAAGATATTAGTATTCCTTTGATATTTTAATTAATTTTGCTTAAAAAAATCATTTTAAAATACAATATGTGAATATTTATAATTGAAACATGTGCAATATTTATTTCTGTCATAATTCATTTTTATTAGAATCTTTATATTCTCTTAACTTCTAAACACACTTCAAGTATTGTTAACAACAATCGTCCATTCACTAGATACATAAAAAAAATATTAGCATTGTAATTACAGTCTGTAAAAAATTTTGGAGTATTGTTCTTTTTTAAGTAGATAATGATATTAATATTATATTAAAATAATTATTAGTAATAAATCTTACTCGCTATTTCTAAACATTCCCTTTACTCTTTAAATACTCATAACTATTCCGTATTTTAAAATAGATTAATATCTTCTTTTTCCTCTTTTTCATTTTACATTAATCATGGGCAAAGCAACTTGGGAAGCTACAAATAGACCTTTACGACTTTCTTAATGGCACAATTTATGAGATTACACCAACCAGCATAATAACTTGTATAATAAAACTTACATGGAATAATTCTACTTTGGTACAATCTGTACAAAATATGATATATGTGAAAATTTTCTTTTTGTATACTTTGTATATAATATGATACATTTTTTTTTTTTTTACACTGCTGCTTGAAAGAGATTGTCTCCTTCTGCACATTAACGTTGTTTTTTTTTAACTATCTCCAAGTGTATGCTTAATCCAATTCTTTTTTTTAACAGTCAAACTCTCTATACTATTGCCACTCAGTGCAAACCTGAGTAATCAATGGATTCCAGAAGGCTTGTGCATAAAATCCCCATCTAGTGCCTACTCATCCAATATCCCCGGACTAGTTTCTGGCTTGTGGCCTTTGTCAGTGAGGAGCCTTGGATCTGAGAGCACTGCACCTACATCTTAGGATTTAACACAACCCTCCAGCAGCCACCTTTTATTTCTACTTAATTACAAAACTATGAGACTTAAATTGAAAATACTATAATATTTTTAATACAAGCTCATTAGCCTATATAGTCATATAGATCTAAACTCAGTTCAGTACCTATACATTTTGGTGTTTTGGGGTTCTTTAGTAACCATAGCCACCACTATCCTATTAGGCAGGATTGATTTTAAGCTAATAAACATCACATGATCACATTTTCTTATGTTAGCTCATAACTGTTATTCAAACAGGAAAAACTTTATACTTATTGCCACTCAGTGCAAATTGTGATCATGAGATGTTCTTTTTTTAAAATAAGTTTATTTTTACTTACTGTTTTCAAAATTTCTACAATTCCCTGCTGTTATTCTTATATACCTTTGCTACATAAAGATAATATTTGTCTATTATTAGCTAAAGAATGATAGTCTGATATTCATTTGAGTGTTGAATCTATGGTTCACATTTCAAGCCTCCAAGCTTTTCTATTTACGGATTCTGCTTGGTTTACAGGGATGAGAATGATACATTCAAGGATTAAAAATTCCCAAAACAATGATAGGCTGAAAAAAGTATTAAAAGTCTCAGTATGTTCAAGTAAATGGAATTCAGCATATCATTTTAATGTGAAAGTCAAGAGTCCAATGCAAGAGATCATACAATGATATTTTATTTATTCTATTTAATGGGAATTCTGTTTCATACAATGTTGCACTTCGAATAAAATATTTATCAAACTTTTTTCTTAAATCTAATTTCAGTAATTCATTGAACAATTTTCAAATTATTACTAAGGCATGAATTTACACTTAATTAAATGAATCTATTAAAAAATTAACAAATAAACAAAAAACAAATACTTTGAAAATTGTGCTATATAGAATTTTGTTTTATTAAAAAAAAAGAAAGGAATTATAAAATGGTATAAGATAGTACCTCCTTAATATGAAATATAAACTCTGCTACTACTATGCAACATTAGTAAGGTCTTTGGAATAGAATAAAGATTTGGCTTTATATTATATATATATATATATATATATATATTTATATTTTATATATATATATATATATATATATATATATATATATTGTAACTGGATTGGGACCCCACCTATTCTGGTAGTCATTTATTTCCTGATGAGCATATTGCAGGAAGGAAAGAATGATTGACATTACTCAAGGCTGATGTCAATCCCCTTTCTACAATAATATTTCCTGCTCATCAGAGCATATGGCACTAAAGAGAGTGACAACAGCTAGAAATTTATGTTTAGTTTCCCAAATAGCATCACTAGAGTTCCAGCTTATTACAACCTTACTCACCCAGATCAAGTTATGCCATACATAGTTCAGGAAACATGAGATTCCTGTGAACAAGTACACTGATTGATGAATGATGTGAAATGAAACTGACAAGATATATTAGTTTTATGTAACAATTTATTTAACTAACAGTACTTTGGATAATAAATCCTTCAAAAAGTTCATTAACAAGTAAGCTTCCATGGATCAATTAGTCTATTCCATTGGTAACTTCTCTGATACTTAATTCCCTCACTGATACCCATGCAGTGTCGCTCATTAATATAATAGGTGTCTTCATATGTCTATCCATCTTTGCAAAGGCTACGTTCATATTTTAGGCAACCCTTGGCCAATAATCTCTTTCAACCTGCATTCATATAATAGTGACTTACATATCCATGTGTAAATTGTGGACACTTCCCTTAACAGTCTATAAGTTTAAATTATCATTGTATGAGTTTACATTCTACTTGTAGGTGCATATATATATGGGTCATAAATATGGGTTAATTCTCTATGGCAGTATACTTCTAGGCCAACTCGATTTATATTTGAATCAATCCTTTTCGTTATATTCGAATATATTCACATGTACAATTCCTGTATACAGATGTACATTCTTTTTTTGCATGTAATCTCTCATATATAAAATATTTCTTTAGCAATTGCAATTTAATACTTTTATATGTATTATTTTATCTTCTTCTTTCTAATAACACTTGTAGCAGTCACATTATTATCTCAATACGAGATTAACTTGGTTTATAACTGTTTTCATATAAACACTGGGTTTTATCCATTATTTCATTTGTTTTTTAACTTTGATTTGAATATTTCATCATTTTGTTTAATTAATTATTTGAAATAACTTTATAACTGTTTCACTTTACCCTTTTCAAAATGCTTTCTTACCACATTTGTGTAAATATTATTAATTACTTCAAATGTCAAAATAACTTTTTCATATAATAATGGATATGCATTATTATTAAATAAATAAATATTGGCAATATCCTTATATCATAGCACACTTACATCAACCTTAACAAAACATGTTTTAATAACTAGTTTTATTACCTTTTTAAATCTCCATGATGATCTTCAAGTTGACATTAGAGCTGGATGGCACATTCTTCACATTAAAAGGGGATTGGTCTTTAGAGCTGAATGGTTTACATATGGTCAGTTAGACATATTTCTTCATCTTCACATCCTCTTCTATTGTGTGGGAAAAAGAGTGAGCTATTTCTTACTAGCTAGACATTTTAGCGTTTATCATATAAATAAGCTGCTTCTTCATATTACAGTTTTATGGTAACCTTGGGTTTCTCTTTAACTGCAGCACTTCTTTAATTACTGGCCACAGTGGTTCCAAACTTAGTTGGTTTCATTATTTAACCTCTTCACTGTAGAATGACTAAATACTGAACTGCTATTTACTGCAAAGCAACTGTTACAATCAATCAACTGCAACTCTGGAATTGATCGATTGCTCACTTTACATACTCCAGCTTCCCATAGTTTTATTCAATATCCTCTTTCATCTCACCCATGCTGACCAACATGTTTACTTCCTTTGCCTTAGGCAAGAAAGTAATGCTATTATTCTTGATGAATTAATTACAACTTTTGTGTACTTTATTTTGGAAAACATTCAGCTTTAGCAAATAAACACATTATATGGATCACATTTTAATTTGAAACTGCAAAATTTTTAATGTTTAAAGATTCGTTAAATAAATGTGTAGTTTAATTTTTAAATGTAGGTTTTAAATATTGATTTTTCCTTTTCTTTGTTAAAGAATTTGATTTCACACATCTTGTTTTATAACGTGAGTGAGGAAAAAAAGATTCTAAATCACTCAATTATTTATCATTTCTAAATTTCATTCACTGAAATGGCATCAGCTTTTATTTAAATTTAAACCATTTTAAAATGGGGGGGGGGACTTCAATATTATTTATCATTTCTAAATTTCATTCACTGAAATGGCATCAGCTTTTATTTAAATTTAAACCATTTTAAAATGGGGGGGGACTTCAGTATATATATGAAACAATGTGTCTGTTTCAATATATATATATTATGGGCAGAGATGTTTTTATACAATCTTAATTTACATGTTGTGATTGATCTTTGATGTATAGATTTGCCAAGGAATAATATTATATTTCATTCTAAATTAACTTTACTTTTATTGTAACAATATTATTCAATCTTTCATTAAAATAATATAGTTCCAAATTTAGTTAATATATACATTAAATATATTTAAGAATTGATAGTAGAGTAATTTTACTCATCTGAAACATTGTGGAAGAAAACTACTCTTCACACACTACCTACAAAGGGTATATACAGGGAGATATTCATCATCACCATTAAAACTAAATAGTCATTCATAACAAAATCACTGTTTAGTAATAATATGACCTCATCAGCAATAATCATCAAAAATTGTCAATCATCCTTTGTAACTGGAATTAAAAGAGTTACTATGTAAAACAGGTTAATCATCTAGCCAATGCCAAACATAGAGCATAATATTATAAAAGCAATTAATATTTTATCTGCATGCATATATTTAAATAATAAAATTATAGTAGTAATTCTACATCAAAATTCAGAGATCATTGTATTAATACTGATCATCATCAATGCTACTTTGAGTGTATTAGTCATCAACTGTTTATAAAGTCTACAAAGTGAGTGGACTTTAAATGCGATTTTTATGACCATAGCACCATTTAAATAATTATACAAAGGATCATTTGAAGGTTCACACTCATATTCTTATGCACATATATTGCAAATATATTATGCCTGAATTAGCTGTGTAATTGCAAGAACAATAGGAACTGTGAACAAGAATTAATATAAATACCTAATTTGTTCTATTATTAAATAATTTTAATCTTAAAGCAGGACTCTTTGATGAAATTAAATTGTTCATACACAGACACAAATATTAGTAATTCACAGAACTTATAGCTAAAAGAATAAAAACATAAGAAAATACTTAATTTCAGAAATTATTTAATAAAACTAACTAATAACCAAAAGAATAAAAAATTTAGAAATGATAATATGACAAGCTTACATATCGATCAACTGTATTCATACAATACACATATAAATTTATACAGCATATATATTTTCTTCTGATATTTAATTAATTAATATTTAATCTAAGTGATCTATTCTCTTACAATAACCAAACCCTAAAAAAATATTTCACAATAAAAACAAATTAATTTGAACTTCTCCCGCTTTTCTTTTGGAAATGAGGAAGTCCTCATACTATTTTAACCTAGTAAAAGTAAAAACATCTCATTCAAGAAAAGCAACTAAAAAAAATTAATTATTCAATATTTCAAGTTCAATTCCTACAAAATAATATTCATAAATGTTATAATGCAAACCTTCACTTTATTATGGATGTTTTTCTTTTTTACACCCTTCTTTTGTAGTTGCCTAGTTGAATATCTCTTCTTCAGTTTAATAATTATTTTTACTTTAGGTTAACATAAATTGAGCCAGAAATTTCTCTCAAATATTTTTCTGCTCTTACACTCTTTTTAGTAGTTACAAGGCTGGATCAGTAATGATAGCTTTTAGCAAGAGTTTAGCATATTATACTTGTAAACAGAGTCAAATCAATTTAGCATCAGACATTCAAACTGAGCTTCAGATTACTGAATCTCACCATTACTGAATTCCTACTATCTATATATTCCTTTGTTATTTAAAAAAAACAATTCAATATTAATCTTTCATCCAACTCATGACTATCTCAGAAATTACTGCATTAAACCTTCATCAATTGATTATCTTTTAGCTAGACAGATTAACTTTTTAAGCAAAATTCTATTTATATACTAATTTGGAAAACAACTCTTCTTTTCTTCAGAGATAAAGATCCTAATCTCTTCTTATTTTAGTTTGGTTTAATTAGTTGATAAACAATTTTGATTTTTTTCAGAGATAAAGATTTGTCACATTATCATTTATTGTATGTAAATCTTCTACCAAATTTAATCTAGCTAAATTCCCATTTAATAATTAGATTCTCCTATAGCTAACATGACAAATATTTTTTTCTCAATATGTATTCATTACTTATTGTGTACTAATATTACTGAAGTCTTGATATGTGAAGATAAAAAATAATATATAATATCTATTTATTAATATGCTAATATTTTAATGTATTTTCATGTATTAGTATAAATAGCAGTTGAATGTGCACTATTTTTTGTAATAATGAAACTAATGTATTGTGAGCATTATTATTACTTAACAATGTTGTGATTATGCTTAAATAATTTATTTAAGTCTATTTTTTATTTAGTGCTCTTAATTTCTTTTGGAGACTTTAATTGAGCAGATCATATTCATAATGTCTATTTCCTGCATTTTCTTACTGCAGTTGCTATTACTATGCAATTATTCATATAGTAAATGAAAATATAAAGAATATTCACCAACATACATTACTTTCATGATAGGTTTATTGGATTTTATCTCTGAGTTTAAAACTTAAGAATCATTATGCTCTTTCTTTGCAGATGTTTCATAGATATTAATTAATTATCAATTGTGTTTTATAAGAAGGTAGATGAATATGTGTGTATGAATGCTTATTGTCATATGAATATTAGTCATGGTAGACAAAAATAAAGTATGGCCTTTATACTTGATATCTGGTCAAGTCAATTGTTGCCAACTGAAGAGTAAGACTAAAAATTATGAGAATGAATTTTTATTTAGATATTGTCAATATTATATCACTAAGGATAACTATATTAATTAAAAAAATAAATATCTAATATGAAATAGAACATTGTCAATTACTTTATAGTTAAAAGAAAAGGTGGAAAAACTACAGATTTGAAATATATTTTACTTTCTGCAGACTCAAATATTGTAAGACTAATTAGAGTCAGAATTATTGTAAATAAATAGTGATAGAACAACCTTGTGAAAATAAATAGTATATATGATAGAGTAACAAATACCAAATGCATATAATTCAGTTTAATGCCCCCAACAAATTTTTATTTTGATCAAAACTTTAAACTTTTATTGACATGTACAAAATATTTTTAATCTCACAGAAAAAAATGTTATGAAAGATTTTAATATTGGTATTAGAAATAATTCAAAGATCAAAGTCTTATAGTTAAATTTGATGTAGAAACAAATTAAACAAAAAATAGATTTGTAAAATTTATTGAACAAAAAAAGATTGAAAAATCCTATATCGACATGGAAGCATTGAAATAACTACAGAAGAATAGATGACAACTTTTCTAACAGAAAATATATTATTTCAACCTTGTAATATACTTGATAGATTACACATAAGAAGTTATAAAGGATTAATAAAATGTAAATTATGCATTAAAGAAAAGCTAAAAAAATAAAAGTTTCATAAGAAAAACTGTGCTTTCAGTTGATATCACTATTCAGAAATAGTCCAGTGAGTTAAACTGAAACTAACAATTCGTTTAAAAATATTAATAGATTTCAGATGGCCCTAACTTGAACGAATTCATTAACAAGATGACTGATATTCTACTAAAAACTGTTTTTCATAAATAGCTGATATTAAAAAACTAGCCATAATCTTTCATTCGAGATATGTATGAAGAAGAAAAAATATTAAAGTATTTTAAAATGATTCATTTAGATGTTTCGAATATCTGGATTTTGTAAAATGTATGAAAAAGAATTTATGCTAGTATTAAAATACATAACTGTGAAGTAATAAAAAAAACTATATGAAACAATAAATTGAGAATTAAAACGTCATTATAAAATTGGTAAGAAAAGTTGTTTCTGCAATAAATAAATTTTAAAAAAATTTTTTTTAAAAGAATAACTTCATGTGATTAATTCTAGAAAAATATATACTGTAATAAAAGGATGAAACAATGCAATTAGACATGCAATTAGATCTATGAAGAATGATTTTTGCTTTAGAAAATGATAGAATTATTATATCTTAAAAAAGCAAAACTATATGACAAATGTTTAAATGATAAATATATGGGTCAGTTGGTTGGAAAAATACGGTAATTATATTATAAGAAAACGAAAAAAAAATTATAAATTACAGATCTATCACTCTTTTATCAGTTCTAAGCGCGATCTTTATTCAACTCCTTACAACATATTTTACAACAAACTTTGTACTCAAACGAATCAAAATAGTAATCTGGATTTAAATTTTGTTTTAGGATAATAAATCATATTCAAGTATTAAAAAAATTATATATATAAAAAAAGTATGAGTTGCCATTATACTTTGAATTTGTATATTATGGGAAGTATTTGATTCTCTGAGCATTTGTGAAAAATTAAAAACTTTGATCCATCAAGATATAGATTTAGAATATTTGTTGTATTCTAAAGAATATCAAAATTCAACAGCAAATATTAGAATTTATAGGAGTGCTAATAAGTTGAACATTAGTAAAATATTTTTATAACAGTTTTACATAAACTATTACAGAGTTTAAAATGTGAGGCTAAGAGAATGCAAATGAATATGATTTCTTTTATAAATAATCTGTTTGATTTTTCAAATAATGATTGACATCTTTTGCAAATAAATAAAAGCAAAAAGACAATACCAGACATAAATGCTATAGAAGATGAAAATAATGTTCAGTGTCTTTGTCTGATCATTAATACAAATAGTAACGTATTGGATGAAATTATCAAAGGATTAAACTTGAATGGAATGTTGTTCCTATGTGTTTGAAATTTTTTTTTAAATAAATAAATAAGTTAATAAAAAACAAATACAAAAATTTTAGACTACACTAGAATCTATGAAGATATGTATGCTGAGAATAACAAAAAGTGAAGAAAATGAAATATTTTGATGGAAAAATAAGTAAGTATCAGATATTATTAAAAGAAGGTTAAAATGAAGGGGTGGTAGACATGTTTCTTGAGAACTCATTTGAATTTTAAGATATTATAATAGACCTAAAAACAAAACAATATATGACATAAATAAAAAAGTTAGCTGAAATGATGTGAAAAAGAAAAATTATCAACTGGAAAAACTGGATTTGAATGGATAATGGTTGATAAATGATGATATTCTTTGTTATAAGTAAATGTACTTGATCTGTTTTAAAGTTCAAAAATTGTAGCATTACAGTAGTATGTCATAGCAAGGTAAGCATTGGAAAAGAAATTGTGTTTGTACAAATGTATATGTAAATTCAAATCAGCACAGAAAATCAGACCACTCTCTAATTATGCATCCATTTCATAACTATCTTTACATTTTAATAAGGTAGCTTGAACATAAACACACAAAATAACATATAATTAATCTATTCATTCATAATACTGAATGTTTACTATACTAAATAGAGGGATTTAAACTTAGGATACTATCTATATTCATACTCCACTCCATCTCAAACAATAGTACACATGACCACACACATATGAAAAAGATAAATGATTCCCAATATACATATTTCATGCAGAACTAGCACTCATCAGTTGGACCTGATCATAATCTACCACACGTATATACAATCAGTGCTCAGCTTATATTAAGTTAGCAATTTCTTAAACTTTAATGGATAGGATTTAATCTTTTCAGCCCTCCAATAATTCATCTATGCATTTTATTAAGGATTAAATACTGAAAGCTCTTGATGGATTAATATTGTAGTCATACCCATGTAGATATTACATCAATCTAACCCCTCATATTATAGAACTATTGTGGCTGGACTTATATTATGATATAACTTATTACCAATGCAATATCTAATTAACCTACTCATTTAGTATACTAAATGTATATATGTGTGGAAAATTATGATGTGGCTCAACTGATGAATGCTGGTTCTGTGTGAAATACATATATTGGGGATCATTTATCTCTTTCACATGTGTGTAATCATGTGATGGAGTGGAAGATAAATATTGACTACCAATTCTAAGTTACAATTCATCTATTTACTATAGTAAACATCAATATATTGAAAGAATAGGTTAATTACATATTGCCTTGGAAATACATTACATCATAGTATAAGTACGGCCATCCCTCTACTATTAATATAAATGGACACATAATGGTCAGATAACATGAGGGGTTAGATTGGCATAATGTCTGCATGGGTATGATGGCAATATTAAATCCGCCAAGGGCTTTGAGTTTTCCAAAATTGGCTTTTCAATAAAATGGATGGAGGGATGAGAAGATTGTGTCTGTTCATTAAAGTTTGAGGAATTGCTATCGTAATATAAGATGAGCACTGATTGATTGTATATATGTATCGTTAATTATTATCTGGGCCAACTGATGAGTGCTGGTTCTGCATGAAATATGTATACTGGGGATCATTTATCTTTTTTACATGTGTTTGGTCATGTGTATAGGTTCTTTGAGATGAAGTAGGGGATGAATATAGTCTGAAAATTTAAGTTCAAATTCCTCTATTTATCACAAAATAATATATATATTATTAATTTTTAACAGGTGGTATTATTATTCAATTCAGACAAGGCAATATATGAAGAAAAAAAGAAATATGAAACTATTTTAAAGTGTTCCATTTAGATGTTTCAACTATCTGGATTCTGTAAAATGATAACATCTGTTAAAAATTATTAATTTCTAACATTCAACTCTTGAATAAGGAAAATAGAGAAAGTTGTGAGATTTTATTTCTTTAAACATGTATATGTTTACACTAATATTTTATCTCTATAAATATCAAAATATTGCATATAAAAAAGAATTTCCCTTTTAGATGCAAAAAATGTTTACAGTTTATTGTTTTCATTGGTCACTGTCTACATCATCTGATTGTTTCTCAAATAAAATAGAACAGATATTTCCATGTTTTTAAAATATATATGTGTGTGTGCGTTTAAAATCTCCATTATGCCATACAAGATATTTGAAAAAGACAAATGATCTCCAAAATGCACATATCATGTTAAACTAGAATGCATTAACTACCTCAATCCACAATTTATTCACATGTTTTATTGCCTATATGTGAGATAGATAGATAGATAGATAGATAGATAGATAGATAGATAGATAGATAGATAGATAGATAGATAGATAGATAGATAGATAGATAGATAGATAGATAGGTAGGTAGGTAGGTAGGTAGGTAGGTAGGTAGGTAGGTAGGTAGGTAGGTAGGTAGGTAGGTAGGTAGGTAGGTAGGTAGGTAAGTAGGTAGATAGATAGATAGAGAGATAGATAGATAGATAGATAGATAGATAGATAGATTTTAAACAGTTATCTACTGCATGATAATGCTATCTCCAGATTTAGTCCAGTTTTTCTGCTCAGAAGTCTCTCTTCTGCACAAGACACCAGTAAATATTATTTCGTCAAATGATTTTACATAGGGCATTTTTCTAGGTCTATGGCAATCCTTTGGAACCCAATTTAAAACTTCAATTGGCCATCTGCATCTCTTCTACCAATATATCTATTTCAGCTCCATATCATTCTTAATTATTTTAATGACGTCATTGATATCTGTTCCTTCTCTCATTTATGTATTTTTTTCTATCTCTTTTTTTGTTCCTAATATATATCTCTCTATACATCATTAAGTAATCTGAAATTTTAGCATTGCTATTTTATAAAGTGTTCAAATTACAGATCTATAAATAAGAAATAATAAAACGCATATACTAAAAAATCTTTTCACACAGCTAAACATATTTCGTTTTAACACTAAGCTATTTCCAATATGAGTATTCCATTCTATGATTAATTTTATTATTAAATTTCCTTCTATATTAACAATCTGACTAAGATATTTGCAGTAGTTAATTTCTTCTAATTTATTATTATCAATCTTTATTTACTTCTGGGAAAATTTATTGAATATTACTTTAGTCTTTTTTTAGCGCTTATTTTAAATCTTAGCATTAATTTTAATTCTATTTTCTTAATTTCATCTAATAACTCTTACAACATTTTCTGAATTTCTGGATTATTATTTGCAAAAATAATAACACAATGTCTGTAAAATACAGATGACTTAAATAATGTCCATTTACTTATACTCCCTTAGTTTTCCATTTTAATCCATATAATCCTTTTTATAACGCTAATATTCTAAAAAAAATTGGAAATCTGAAATCACCTTTATCATTCCTTTAACAGCTTTTGATAATATCTCAGGTCTACATCTTTATGATCTCAAGCTTTAATCAACATGAAAATACTTAAATAATTAAATGCCTTTTATAATCTACAATCTAAAGCAAACTGAGCAATTCATATTTTTTCTCAATATTTATGGCTAAAAACACTTTAAATTCAGCTTGTTGTAGACAAATTGTAATTATCTTAGCAAACAATTTGTATAGAACATATAGAAAAATAAGTTCTGTAGTCTAAAATCTTTTTTATCATATTTCTTAATTATTAATATTACCATTATATCTTCCAATCATACTATTACATTTTTCCAACCACTTGATACATCACTATTATTTAATCATTTGGTATAAACAGACCTGCCACATGACTAAAAAGTACCTTTGTGCAAAGTAAATTTTACCATCACCCCCTGTCCCATTCTATGAAATAAAAATGTGTAAACTAAAAGTCATTTTTTCCAGGGCTTTCACAAGAAAAACTTGAAAATATAGCTTTAGTCATTTAACTTGTTTTGTAAATACTTTATGTGTTTTATTTATTTATTTTTATAAAATAAACATAGAGAATTAAATGCATGTTAAAATAAAACATATTAATTAGACTTACCATATCATCTTGATTTAAAAAATCTTTCCATTAAAATCTTTTTTTCTTTCCAAAAAAGGAGACTTTATTGAATATAAAATGGTTTACAAGGTAAATATTGATTTACATAGTGTAATATGAAGATTTGAAATGACACATTGAATTTTTTTGTCCATAGCATTTCCAGAAATTGATCAACCCATGGAAACTCAAATCATTAATCCACAAGAAGATTAACCATTAAAGACAAGTGAATGTTACAATTAGGAATTATTTGTAAAGTCTAAAGTTTAAATATGAATAGCATTTTATGAATACAATATTGAAAAATCCAATTTGCAATAAATAGGTTGAGAAAATGAAAACACTTGGGAGATAACAACATTGGAAATAATAAATTTAATTAGAGTAATCACTTGCAATTAAAATCATTAGGCCAAACTGCAGCTTACTTTGCAATAATACTTGGATAAAATCATTTATAACAATAACACTAAAAAAACCACTATGAATAGTGTTTTTCTTTCTTGTGAATGAAAAAATCAATGTTGGTAATGATCCCCACGGCACTCTGATCCAAGCCTTTCCTGTCAAAAGAACCAGGATTTAGGCATCTGGGGACCCCTCCCAACAACCAGACATTCTCATCCAATCAGCAAAGTTGAGTGTGATGAAAATTTTAATTAAAAAGTACAATTAGGAATTATTTGAAAAGTCTAGAATCCAAATATGAATAGTGTTTTAGGAGTCCAATATTGAAAAATCCAATTTGTGGTAGATAAGTTGAGAAATAGGAAAACACTTAAAGATAACATAAAATATGGACTAAATCAGTCTACTGTACAGTTTTTCCAAATGACCTTGAATATCTTCACAAGAGAGCAATCCCAAATACTTTGGAAAAATTGTGGAAAAACTATGGAGATCAAGGGAAAAAATCCAAGTTTTAAAATGTCTCTGCTGAAAACCATTCTAATCCATCATGAAAATCACATGAACAGCAAAAGGCCAGCCATATATTGAAAGTAATAAAATTAAATAAGTTTAATCACTTGCAATTAGAATCATAAGGCCAAACTGCAACTTATTTTGCAATAATATATTCTACCGTCCCCTATTAAACCTTGCACCGGTTCCCTATTAAACCGTTCCTAAAAGGAATTGTGAGCTCCAAAACAAACATGATACAGCGTAAAGATTTATTTATTTTTTCTTATATCAATAGTTGTTCATTATCAACACAAGAGGGCGCCAGATACGATGATTTGATTTACAATTTAATTTCTCGCATCACCTTACGTCATATCAAAACGATTTTGAAGTCTAATCCCTGCCCATAAGCTCGAACTCCCAGCATGGACCAATAGGGGTCACTCAGGGTCACGATGAAATTGCCTTCAAGACTATTATTCTGGCAAATGACACAATATTAACCAATGGATAAGAAGATCGGTTGATTGACAGATCGGTCCCCGCATTGGACGGGATCATTGGTTATTTATAACTAATACGAATGTTCGGTTGAGGCATCATTAGAATAAACAACTTAGACGCTTATAATATCATCCCCCCTTTATCATACAGTCCAATAAATTTATTTATACTAGCTCTATTGACATTTACTTATATTTATTAATAATAGGCCCTCCCAACTCTTAAATCTATGTTAACTACGTAATAAGTAAACATCGTGACTTACGGCACGATGTTTATGAATGAAATTTAAAAAAAAATAAAAACAAAAGAAAAATATAAGGAAGACAAATTTAAAAGTAAAATAATTAATTGTATGAATAAATGCTAACAATAATAATAACTTCAAAAAAAAAATATATTTAATTATAGAAATGATTTGAGGAATGCTCGACTAGTTTAAATTAAAAAAAAATTTATTGATTATAAAAAATGAAACATTGATTAATAACTTTATTTACACGCACATACGCGCATTCTTGCACTCGCACAGAAAAGAACATATTATGCATAATAAACATGGCTGATAAAATATATTTCCTCTTTATACATTTTGAAAATAGGTGTGTGTTATAGTTTATCTGCGAAAGAAAATAATAATTAGGATCAAAGTTCATAACTGGAAAAGTCCTAAGATTTAAATATGAGGAACTATGTAGCATCTGATATTTTTATTTACGAAAGTTGAAATTAAAATAATAAGATTTAAATATGAAAGATTACGGATCATTTTATATTTGATTTACGAAAGTCGAATTTAATTAATTATGAGATTGCCTTTTAAGTTTACGTAAAGAGTGAATGGAAGCATTATAAAAAATGTTTACCTAGGATTTTCTTCTGCTGCTTCTAATTTGGTGAGGGTTCGAACCTGATAGATGATGTTTCCATAATACGTGGTTATTCATTTCATATAAGTTCAGCATAGTATGTTTGGACGGTTCATGTATATTAAACGGAACAACGTCCTTAGACTGATTGGAGCACTATGTTCGGACGGTACTATTGTTGTTCATTCATAGCTGTGGAGATGTTCTGGCGGTGGAGCGTCGATCAATCACTGAAGGGTTTCCTAGCCCATCCTGACGATCGACACTCTAAATGTTAATTTCACAGTGATCATATTGGATAAACGGATAGCAAAAAAAAAAAAAGTTCTAGTTGTAGCTTCCGGAGGGATCTAGGAAAAAACTATAAGCATAAGCATAAATTAAATTATTTTCTTTTCGATTTAGATTCATATTTATATGGGTTGGTTATTATCTGAGGATCGAATCTCCACCCAGAGTTCAATATTCTTTTAGTTGTCGTTGGGGTCCGTGTCCTACGTAATGTCCACTCAATCCATATGCTTGAGGCAATCTTAGGTTTAGGCAATCTCATGTTGCAATCTCAGTTAGAAAAATTCATACTTATTCACACCTTTTATGCATACATGTGTGCGTGTTTTAAGAGAACAATTTAAATTACATTAGTTTAAAAGTCGAGCATTTAATCTGTCTCAAAATCACTTCTATAAGCTTTTAACTTTCACTACAGTTATAATTTAAAATAAACCCCTTTTAATTACCCCCGCGGCATATACAAGTAGAAATCACTTATTGAGATTTAAAATGGCATATTAGTAATACTTTATATTTTATTTTTTTTAGAGAATATTATTATAGTAGATTATATGAAAGCCTTAAACTATTTAATCAGAAATATTAACATTTTATTTTACAATGTATTTTATAACGCATTGAAAGAAAACTATATCTATTTTTTATCATAAGTTGAAAGTGAAAGAAGAAAAAAATATAGAGTGTTTACATTGCTCGTGTGTGTGCGTATATACCTGTACCGACTTTGTCTCGGTACATATCCCCGCGATCCGTCTAAAATTAAAATGCGAGGCTTGGCATTTTAATTTTCACAATAAAATTCCTTATTTTTGACCCCGCTTTCCCTCCGCATGGTGAGGGGTTCGAACTTCATTTACTAATTTCAAGGCCTGGGCATTATATGTCCCAATCCTCTGGGTCCCTTCATACAATATGAAGGCATTGTTCCCGTATGCGCGTCCTATGACATAAGGTCCCTCATATAAGGGTTGAAATTTTTTATAAATGGCCTGTTCTGGCCGACTGACCGGGTTTGTCTGTACCATGACTCTGTCTCCTTCCTTGAATATTCCTACCACGATTCCCTGTCTTTTTTTTCGAACTTGGCTCATTTTCTGTAGTTGCCGTTTAGCTTCTTGGGCATCCCTTGTCCGATTTATTTTCTCCCTCTGAGGCCAGGGTCCTTGGGCATATGGGTATGGCCTCCTTCTCCCAAAGTGAAGGCGGTCAGGTTCAAAACCAGTTGACTCATTCCGGGTTTCGTTTATCATGCTCACAACCCGGGGCATTTCCTTTACCCATGCCTTATGGTTTCCATGCACATATATTCTGAAAAGTCGAACCAGTTCCCACATCACTCTCTCGCATGGATTGGCTTGAGGATTTCGAATTGACGTGAGGGCATGCTTAATATTATTTTTTTTTGTCCATTGTGCCCATTCTTTGGATACGAATGGAGTTCCATTGTCTGACAAGATTCTTTTTGGTTTTCCCACTTCCCTAAATTGCCGATTTTCCAGAACCCGAATTGCCTGCTTTGCATTTGCTTGACTGATCGGAAAGGCTGATACCAATTTAGAATATAAGTCATATGCCACCAGCAGATACCTCCTCCTATTTGACATCAGCAGTGGCCCGTAAAAATCAATAGCTAGTGTGTCATTTGGCTCATACACGAGGATGGGTGTCGATACTCCCTCATTTGATCTATTCATTGGCTTTGTTTTGGCACATGTCATACATTTCTTTATTTCTTGTGTCACATCCCGGTGGAGATTTGGCCAGTAGAACCATTGTTCAATCCATCCGGCGGTCTTGTTGCCCCCGAAATGTTCTCTCTCATCATGTACCTGGGCTATAATATTCTGTCGCATTGCTCTCGGTATTATCACCCGATAATTCTGCCCATTTCTTGTTTGTCGTTGAAGAAGTCCATTTCTGACAACGCATTTCTTTCGATGGGCCCATAATGTATTTCCTCGACTATTTGGTATCGCGTGGTACCTGCCAAAATCCATGACCTGTCTACACTCTCTATCTTCCTGTTGTGCTTCCTTAATTTTTTGAAGGCTATAATGCTCCCTGCTTTGGGCTCGTGTCGTCGCTATGTATGGCCCCTCGTTTTCCTCAAGGCCTCGTCCTATTGGGATATCGGCTAAAGGTATCTGCTATTATATTGTCCCTCCCCTTACAGTATTCTACCGTATAATCAAATTCCTGAAGGGCGAGGCTCCACCTTATTAGGCGGCTATTTGTCAGAAAACTCCTGTTCAGAAACTCTAAGCTTTGGTGGTCAGTCACGACCACCACTCTTGATCCTACCAGGTATTGCCTCAGTTTCTTGAAAGCCCATATGATGGCCAAGGCCTCTCTCTCTGTGACCATGTAGTTCTGCTCGGCCTTCGTGAAAAGTCTACTTATGAAGGCGATTGCTTTGCTCTGCCCCTTGCTATCCTTTTGAAACATCATTGCCCCCATTCCTATCCCACTGCTGTCCGTTTGTACATAAAATGTACATCCAAAGTCTGGGTGTGCCAACACTACGTGTCTTAAAAACCCTTCCTTTATTCGGCGGAAGATAGCCTCCTGTTCTTCTCTCCATGCCCATGGTGTTTCTTTCCTCAGAAGTCTGAGCAGTGGTTCTATCCCTTCTGAAAAATTTGGATAGTATTGTTTAAAGAAATTACACAGTCCAAGGAAAGCCTTGACGTCACGCTTCTTTTTGGGCTCTGGAAATTCTTGTATGGCTTGTATTTTTTCAGGATTAGGTGATACCCCCTCTTTACTGATAATATGCCCTAAAAACTTCACCTCGGATGTCATGAGCCTGCTTTTTCCCAGGTTTATTTTAATTCCTTTCTCTCGACATTCTTGAAATAATTTTCGAAGGCATTTAATATGCTCTTTATTATCCTCAGATGTAATGATGATGTCATCAACATACGTAGTGATAAACCCCTTCACCTCCTCTGACAGCACTCTATCAAGGCATTGTATCAAGCCTGCTCTGCTATTTTTCAGACCAAATGGTATCCGGTTGAACTGATAGGCGATGCCATTATATCGAAATGCCGTGTACTGGCGGTCATCTGGGTGTAGGCTAATCTGCCAGTAGCTGCTGGTCATGTCTAGGGTAGAAAAAACACTTTTCCCATTGAACCGATTTATTAATTCGCTCATGGGGGCGGAGCATTTGTGTCCACGATCGTGATTTTGTTGAGAAGCCTCGCATCCAGACACAATCGTACCGAACCATCCTTTTTCTTTGCTACGACAATTGGGTTGTTATATGGTGAGGAGCATTTTGAGATTACTCCCCATTCTAGCATGTTATTTATCTGTTTGCCTATCTCTGGCCGGTATTGAAAGGGGATTGGGTATGATCTAGATTGATACGGTTGATCCTGAATGAGCTTTATCCTGTGTTCATAACCACTGATGACTCCAGGTATGTCTGAGAATACATCCTTGTATTCCTCAAGGACATTCCCCAATTCCATCTCTTCTTTCTCTTGCTTTGTTCCGATCTCCTTCGTTACCATTTTCTTTTCTAACTCCATACTATGTACAGCCTGTTCCATGTTTTTTGTTTGATCTTGTTCTATAAAAGGTACCATCTTTCCTGAGATCCGGGCTTGTTCTGTTTCGTAGTCGATGCTACATTTGTATTTTCCCATAAAATCGGATCCTAATATAACATCGTGTATTAATCCCTGCATTACCAGCATGATTTGGTTATGCTGGTTTCCTGCTATTTTTATGTCTACCCATGCCTGTACTGCTTCCGCTTGGGCCCTTTTCCCATTTGCCAAGGTTATGCGCATTATCTTAAGCGGTAGTGTTTTGAGGTTTGGTTCTTCTTGGGTAAATTTGCTGAATGTTTCTTGTGACAGAACTGATACTTGACTCCCTGAGTCGAGTAGTGCGTGAGTTTTCGTTTCCCCTATTTTCACCTCTATTTTGGGGCATTGAGGTCCACTTCTACTTCCTCCCTCTTCCTTTATGATCTTTCCTATATTGGCTATTTGACTTTCTCCCTCTTCCTCATTTTCATCCTTTATCTCTTCTAACCTCCTTATTACCTTGTCCATGTTATCTATCCCTGTCAAAAATCGTTTTGCCCATGCGGGTAATCCCCTTTGTGCTATTCTGATCAACCATTCCTCAGATGGTGCGCCTAAGTTTATTTGTCTTAGCTGTGCCATTCTCCTACGAAAAAATCCTTCCATCATTTCTCCTGTTTTCCATTCCTCATTTTCTATTTCACGTAAGGCTCTCATTTGTCTTGCTTTCCCCCAATAGCTCTCCTTTATCATTTCTTCATACTGCCTAAATGTCTTCGGTTTTTGTTGTATCAATTTCCACCAATCTAGAGCCCCTTCTCGTATGTGGCTGACTGCTATGGCTATTTTACCTTCTTCATTAAGTGTTTTGTAAGCGAATAATCTCTCTAGGCTCTCTATGTGTTCATTTGGGTCCTCATTTCTCTTTCCCTTAAATGTTTGTACTATTTTTCCTATTTCACTTTCCCACATATTATCGTTATTGCTGTCCATTTATGATTTAATAAAGGAACAAAAAAAAATTTTTTTTATTTATGATAAGAAGTGATTAATCGACGTCCGCGCCCCCATCTCCCGCTATGTTTTTTTTTTTTTATTATTTATTTCGCTCCGGCTCCAAGTGTTTTATTAAAAGATTTGCGATATTGTGAATCACTGTATTTTGTTCCGTTTGCTATTTCCCTTTTCCTTCCCTTTCTATTCGTCCAAACTTTTGTTTACGTGAAAAAAAAAAAAAAGATTTTTTCTTTTTTTCAGTTTTGCGTCTTTCACGAGGTTCGGCCGCTTTTGGCTAATGTCTTGATTTGCTTCTCTCCGAAACATGATTTATATTAGCCTCACATTTGGAAGCGCCATTTATCTACCGTCCCCTATTAAACCTTGCACCGGTTCCCTATTAAACCGTTCCTAAAAGGAATTGTGAGCTCCAAAACAAACATGATACAGCGTAAAGATTTATTTATTTTTTCTTATATCAATAGTTGTTCATTATCAACACAAGAGGGTGCCAGATACGATGATTTGATTTACAATTTAATTTCTCGCATCACCTTACGTCATATCAAAACGATTTTGAAGTCTAATCCCTGCCCATAAGCTCGAACTCCCAGCATGGACCAATAGGGGTCACTCAGGGTCACAATGAAATTGCCTTCAAGACTATTATTCTGGCAAATGACACAATATTAACCAATGGATAAGAAGATCGGTTGATTGACAGATCGGTCTCCGCATTGGATGGGATCATTGGTTATTTATAACTAATACGAATGTTCGGTTGAGGCATCATTAGAATAAACAACTTAGACATTTATAATATCATCCCCCCCTTTATCATACAGTCCAATAAATTTATTTATACTAGCTCTATTGACATTTACTTATATTTATTAATAATAGGCCCTCCCAACTCTTAAATCTATGTTAACTACATAATAAGTAAACATCGTGACTTACGGCACGATGTTTATGAATGAAATTTTAAAAAAAATAAAAACAAAAGAAAAATATAAGGAAGACAAATTTAAAAGTAAAATAATTAATTGTATGAATAAATGCTAACAATAATAATAACTTCAAAAAATATATATATTTAATTATAGAAATGATTTGAGGAATGCTCGACTAGTTTAAATTAAAAAAAAATTTATTGATTATAAAAAATGAAACATTGATTAATAACTTTATTTACACGCACATACAATCATTCTCGCACTCGCACAGAAAAGAACATATTATGCATAATAAACATGGCTGATAAAATATATTTCCTCTTTATACATTTTGAAAATAGATGTGTGTTATAGTTTATCTGCGAAAGAAAATAATAATTAGGATCAAAGTTCATAACTGGAAAAGTCCTAAGATTTAAATATGAGGAACTATGTAGCATCTGATATTTTTATTTACGAAAGTTGAAATTAAAATAATAAGATTTAAATATGAGAGATTACGGATCATTTTATATTTGATTTACGAAAGTCGAATTTAATTAATTATGAGATTGCCTTTTAAGTTTACGTAAAGAGTGAATGGAAGCATTATAAAAAATGTTTACCTAGGATTTTGCGTAGTCTTCTGCTGCTTCTAATTTGGTGAGGGTTCGAACCTGATAGATGATGTTTCCATAATACGTGGTTATTCATTTCATATAAGTTCAGCGTAGTATGTTTGGACGGTTCATGTATATTAAACGGAACAACGTCCTTAGACTGATTGGAGCACTATGTTCGGATGGTACTGTTGTTGATCATTCATAGCTGTGGAGATGTTCTGGCAGCGGAGCGTCGATCAATCACTGAAGGGTTTCCTAGCCTATCCTGACGATCGACGCTCTAAATGTTAATTTCACAGTGATCATATTGGATAAACGGATAGCAAAAAAAAAAAAAAGTTCTAGTTGTAGCTTCCGGAGGGATCTAGGAAAAAACTATAAGCATAAGCATAAATTAAATTATTTTCTTTTCGATTTAGATTCATATTTATATGGGTTGGTTATTATCTGAGGATCGAATCTCCACCCAGAGTTCAATATTCTTTTAGTTGTCGTTGGGGTCCGTGTCCTACATAATGTCCACTCAATCCATATGCTTGAGGCAATCTTAGGTTTAGGCAATCTCATGTTGCAATCTCAGTTAGAAAAATTCATACTTATTCACACCTTTTATGCATACATGTGTGCGTGTTTTAAGAGAACAATTTAAATTACATTAGTTTAAAAGTCGAGCATTTAATCTGTCTCAAAATCACTTCTATAAGCTTTTAACTTTCACTACAGTTATAATTTAAAATAAACCCCTTTTAATTACCCCCGCGGCATATACAAGTAGAAATCACTTATTGAGATTTAAAATGGCATATTAGTAATACTTTATATTTTATTTTTTTTAGAGAATATTATTATAGTAGATTATATGAAAGCCTTAAACTATTTAATCAGAAATATTAACATTTTATTTTACAATGTATTTTATAATGCATTTAAAGAAAACTATATCTATTTTTTATCATAAGTTGAAAGTGAAAGAAGAAAAAAATATAGAGTGTTTACATTGCTCGTGTGTGTGCGTATATACCTGTACCGACTTTGTCTCGGTACAATATGGATAAAATCATTTACTATGATTACATTAAAAAATTGCCATAAATAACATTATTTTTCCTATCTTGTGAATGAGAAAAACCAACATTGGTAATCATTACCACAGCACCATCATCCGAGCCTCCTCCCTCAAAAGAATTAGGATTTAGGCCCCTGGGAGCCCTCCCAACAACCAGACTCTCTCATTCATTCAACAAAATTAAGTGAATTGAAAATTTTCATTAACAGGTAAAATCTTTGTAGAAATCTTTTGTTAATTTCAATGTCTGTCATATATTTACATAGCATTTTTATTACATTTAAATATCAGCCTTTCCAGCTAATTGTGCATGCACTTTTCATGAGTGTTAATAATAAATGAATACTTCCATTCCCAATACAAGATATAATATTATGAAAGAATAAAATGAATCCACTTATTCTTTATAAAAGTTAAAATTATTCTTACTTGTGATTACATTATTGATATAGCTTGTATGTGAAAAGAAAGCTAAGAAATTCCCCTTGTTAATAGGGATAGTTTTAGAGAAAATTAATTCCCTAAACAAAAGGAAACGAAATGGAGAGCCAGAAACAGTGTTAGCTGGAGTCATTGGCTCCCTCTAGTGGACTTAAAATCTTTTTAAATAAATCAGTTCACATGTAAAATTAAAATAATAGTAATTAAAACATTGCACTGTTACTCTCCTTTTTTTAGGCTGGATATGATATTATATAAGTAATTATATAATATATAAGTTACTTACTTGGTTATTCTGTAATTCAATACTAGTACTATAAATGCATAAACACAAAGCTAATAATTATATCTTATTAAACCATAGGCTAAGCACTTTCAAGAGACACAGCTCTCATAATCATAGCTCTTTGTGAAGTAACTGATTGTCTAATGTTATGCAAAGTTCAAGTACTCCATTTTCTGGATATATTATAACACATTTCTTTTCTCGTAGTGACATTGCTGTCTATTGCATAAAGCAGACCTCTTTTATCCTTTTTTTCAAATTGTTTCCCTCTCTGCAAACTAAGCTGATCATTTGTAGTTCACATGGATGTCCCACAAGATTTTGGTGCTGTGCAAAAATGAATCCAAAAGCTTGCAGGACATCCATGCAAACTGCAAATAATCAGCTTAGTCTGCAGAGAGGGAAATAATTTGGGGAAGATAAAAGAGGCCTGCTTTATCGCAATAGACAGCAACACCATTAACAGAAAAGAAACATGTTATTCTGTATCCATGAAATGGAATACTTGAATTTTGCATAGATTTGCCCAACATTAGACAATCAGTTACTTCACAAAGAGCTATGATTTTGAGAGCTGTGTCACATGAAAGCACTTAATCCATGGGTTAATAAGATATTAAATATTAACTTTGTGTTCCATGCATTTATAGTGCTAGTGTTGAATTACAGAATATTAACAAAACTTGCAAAGTTTAAAATTAAGTTTTTAATACTTGGTTATTAAAAATATTATGTATATCAAAAATATGATTTTTTGAAAACTCTACCCTTTATAGCAAGGAGCAAAGAGAGCTTGGCACCTGGCTTATCTCCATTATTTTTTTCTTAATCAATATTTAGATCAACTTTAATCAGCAGGTCAATAATTCATTAAAAGTAGTTATTTGTTTGGAAATCCATTGAAAATCTCTCATACCTAAACTTATTCATATTTCCTATTAACAAAATTATATTCCTGCATTAGTAATATATTTGCACTAATACTACTATTTTATTTTTTATCTTGTCTTATTACACTTTAAAGACCTATAATTTATTATATATATGTATATCCAATCTTTTAAATTTTCTTAATTACATTGTTTATATTTTATTAGAATCACCAAATAAGATCAATTTTAAATAATACAGCTGATATGACTTTTACATTCTATTAACACCTTCTTGTTAAAAAGAAAGTTCTTTGTTTTCCAAATCCATTCGTTATTTTTAAACCAGAATCTCCCTGACACAAAACTTATTTACATTTTTTATTAAGAAAAAAATAAACCTCCAGTTTATTAATATAGAAATAGTCTATTTAATACAATAAAAATACTGAAGCACTACCAACATTACATTTTTATAGATACAGAAGGGATTACATAAATGCAGAAGACATATGCTGGTTATGTAATAGAGAGACTGAGACACAAGAGCATTTTCTTTTTACCTGCCCTGCATTTGATAATATTCACTGATTTATACCATCATTGTACAAACAAAGAAATTGTGACATTCAAACAATTTTACAATCATTTGTTAAAGGTAGCTATTCGAGCAAGTACTTTTACATTATTTTTACTATGATATGCAAGATGCTCTTTCATGTATAACAATAATCCAAGAAGACATCCAAATACATTCTGGAATAAAATGGGACTACTCCACTTAAGGGATGAAAAAATTGTATCCCAAGAGATATACACAACCACTTGGTCCATATTGCAGCTATGCTTAAAATTATAGCATGAAAAAAGACTAATAAAAGAGAGAACTGAGAGCCTTGTCAGTATATAAAACTGATTGGATGTGTATATAAAAAAAATGTAAACTCTAATTTGTAAACCACATGCATATCCTTTGTTTTTGTTGTTTCCCTTCCCCCCAAATTACAATTTTCAATTTGTTTATATTAACTTCAATTTATCTACATGTGGTAAAATAGTTATAAATGTAACCTTTTTTATGTTATATGCAATAAAGTCCTTTTGAAAGTAAAAATACTTTCATTTGTTTTTTCATTCAATAATAAAACTTTACATGAAATTTGTTAAGAATTAAAATTTATGCCATCCAAAAATATCTTTTTAAAAATTATGTTTTCTACTCATTTTGTTTTTCTTAGATTTGAACTGAAGTGTTAATCATAGATGAAGTGTGAGTTTTTAGTTAAAGAATGCAACCAAGAAAAATCTGTTTAGTAAAACATATAAAAAAACAATACGCCATCTAAAAAAAACAGATAATACCATTATTATAAATAGGAAAAGCTATTTAGTAAAATGTTTAAAAATATAAATATGGGCTAATAAAAACAAAAAAGAGGAAGATAACACCATTAAAAAAATGTTAGCACAACAAAGCATCAAACCCAGGTCTGATATTTCAGAGGCAGATATACTATCAATACTCCCAATTAAGCAACATCCTTAAAATTTATAAAACATTATTGATAAAGATAATTTAATTATTTGCAGAATTATTGTAATTATGAGGCAATATTTTCAAATGTTTTATTTTTAAGCAAATTAATAATAATAATATGTTACTTCTTATATAAATTAGGATATTTAAATAAAAATGATTTGGAAATCTAAACATTTTTATTTACATATGAATTTTATTAATTATAGTGATGAAAGGGCATTAGCCTATTCAGTTTTGTGCAATGGTAGAGTATATATAAAATATATTTTGAGGCTAGAGCAACTTCCCCAATAACTTTATATAAAGAAATATTTCTCTTATATTTAAATAATAAATATTTACAATCAGAATATGTTTCTACAAATAAAGTTATTTGAAAATTTAAACATTTACATATAAGTTTTATTAATTATAATGACAAAATGGCATCAGTCTATTTAGTTTAGTATAAAGATAACAGTATATATGTAGTATATTACAAGTTAATTGTCACAAATAACTTTAAGTAAAGAAGTATTCCTCTTATATTTAAATAAAAAATATTTGCACTTAGAATATATTTCTAATTATGAAATGATTTAAAAATGTAAACAATTTTATTTACATATAAATTTTATTAATTATCTTGGTGTCTTGACATTCTAGTAATGAAGTGCCTTTGTGCCCTGCAGAACCTGCATGCCCACATGTGGTGCCTAGTTATAAAGTTTTGTAAACAAATTTTCTCCGTTTTCACTTGCTTTTTTTTCAAACATCAATAATAAGTTCTTCATTTTCTGAAGCTCTTCCATTCTTTATAGCATGTCTTACCTCTTCTCTTCATCTAAAATATTTGGGAATTCAGAAGTTATAGTGATTGCAAGGAATACTTTATTGTCATTTTTTTAAAACAATATATGATTCTTTATAGAACTTTTCCATACATCTCATAAATCTTTTTTTTAGTAATAGTTCTATTTTTTTTCTTATTGCTTTATACTTTTGAGATTTTTATTCTATTCGATGGCTTTACTTGCTAAATCACAATGCTATATTCTTTTATTATTTTTAACTTTTTTGTAACATTTTACTAAATTCTAGATATTTTAATTATTCTTAGTAGATAATTTTTTGAGGTAGCATATATATATATATTACATACATGTGTGCTTGTGTGTGAAATAATTAATATTTATGAAAAGAATCAAATCTGATTTTCAACTGTGTTAGCATTTATTTTTACTTTGTCTGATGATCAACTTTAAATAAAATTGTTAATAAACAACTTAAGATTAATAAAAATTTATTTACTGCATCATATCAAGTTTTATTTCTTGTGTGAACCTTATAAAGATATGTATATTTAATTATCACACAAAAAGTCAATCTATAGCAACTTCTTATAATAGTCATCATTAAAAATATAATAGATTTACCTAAATCAATAAATAAATGCAAATTTTTCTGTTTATAGTACACAAATCAAAGCTACATAAATATTTTAAAATATTTTTTTAAAATTTTCTATCATCTAATAACGACCATTTTCCATAAAATTGCATTAAACCCTTAAGGCATGTTTATACGTTTAGATGGATTGAGTTTCGTAACATCTTTTTTTTTTTTTTTTAGAGTTTTTTATTATTTTTTTTTCTATTTTTGTGCATTCTTCTCACATTTCATTTTCCAAATGTTATCTAAAAAAATAATATACAGTTCTGATTTTGTATGATTTCTTTTAATCATTTTATTGTATTCCTTATTTCTTTCATTTACAGTTTTTTCTGGCTAAGCTTTTAAAAAAAGAAAAAATACAAAACCAATGCAGTATATTCATTTTTTATATAACAATCACAGAATGAATTGTAGAAAGAATGTGCAATTGATAAAATATATTAAAGATTATAAAGAAAAAAGTTGTTATAAGACTGCACCTTCAGGAAACTCTGCATAAAATTATAAACTTTAAGACATGTTAGGCATACAAATTGCAGTATGCTTTATTAAATATATTTCCTCTGCAACATTGACAATCTATAGTTACACACACAGTAAATAATTCAAATTTGTATATATTTGTAATGGTGTTGGTTCTTTTTTATGACCTAAAGCTGAGAGCAATTTTGGTGAAGTCCACTCTAATCTCTCAGCTTTAGTTATAAAGAAGAAAGAAACCATTTCATTATGCAGATGAACAAATGTATGTAAATTTAAATTACAATATAAATGAAAATAAAATATTTACTCTAAACTTTTTCACTTAGAAAATCTAATAAAAAACTTCCTTAACTATTTATCTTCCTTATAAATTAAGGATGTTGACTTCTCTCACAAAAGAAGAGGGATATAACATGGATTTTAATTCTATCATAGATTATCTTGAACAACAGCAAGCAGCCATTTGTACTTCCAATAAATCTCATTGCATCAAAATTCAACAAGAAACAGAACCATAAAAAATCATTTCATGAGTGAAAGCCATGATATAAAAAAAATGTTAATCACTGGGAATCCCAACATCAAATTTCAGAAAGAAATTCCAGAAAACCAAAGTACAGAAGGGATTGTTGTAACAAAGGATAGCCCTTCTTCACAAGTCAGTATTGATAAAATTTGCTCATAATTTATTAGTGTCTAAGCTTAAACAAAAAAAATCTCAAATTAAACCAATTCCCTCGAATGAAAACATTAATATGAATAACATACCACCCTTTCTGAACCTTACCCTATAATCTAATAGTAATACCGGCAGTAATAGATGCACTGGGGAGATTGTTTCAATTGATGATTATCCAGAATTAGAAACTAACAAAATTAAAAATCTACATAACACTAATAATAACACCAACAGGAAAATTACAACTGATATTAAGAACCATAATAAAACTACTAATCAATTGCATATAAGAGTAGACACCCCCCTTCTAACCAGACTCTTCCTGATTTGAGTCCAGCAAATGATATTTTCATACTCTGGAGCCTTACTTAGAAATACTAACAGACAGAACACTTACTTTAATAGGGTACCAGAATCAACAGGACATCTTCAATATGTTTGAGGCTGAAGAGCCATTGGCTTACCAACTTATTCCTGCCAATAATAAGTTACTCAACACAAGTCTTGATCAACAGACATTAAATAATCTTGTCAACAGGTTTAATGTGACTATACCCCCACAATTGCACTGGTCTTTTCTCAACTATAGCTGTGACAAGACCGTTATTTTTGCTGTCATAAATCTCAATTGTGAGCTTTTCAATTTTCCTGTGGAAGAATTCTGCTGTGAACTTTTTAAAAAAGAAATTGTGGAATAGTGTATACAAATTACTAAATTATCCCAACAGCAGATCCCAAAGACAATTTTTTTTAAAAAGTTGATTAGTTTATTGGAGACAAAGTTCTTTGTATAATCAATATGGATAGACCAACAATACTCAATGGCCAAATCTGAAACTGCTATCTCAAGTTTACAGAAGCTGATCTTCAATGGCTGCTAAGACCATATGGTGCAGTTTCAAACTTCCAATACCTCATGGAAAGAGGGGCCAAAACCTCAGTCCTGATGAACATGGCAGTAATTACTATCATACTCAACAAGGAAATAACCCTAACCACTATTCCCATGATGCACCTTGTGGAATCTGTCCATCTTATTATCTCTTTTAGAAGGTACTACCATGGTGTTTCCATTGTAAATTAAGGACCCACCTGGTTAAAGCCTGCCCAGCCTGGATTTGCCAATATGGTCGCATGAAAAGGAAAAGGCTGCACAATTGCAGACCATTTGCAATTCCTAGTAATACTCACTTAATTTCCCCTGAAATAGATACTTTGGAAAGTAACCTCAGAGTGACAATTCACATGACAATGTAATCAGCCTCAACCTGATGAAACTTTCTGGCACTGCTGATGTTGAGAACAGTTTGGTAACTATTACTTCTAACCCATCCTCCAGCAGCAGCAGCAGTTCATCACTAAGGCCAGATATTATGATTACAGATAGCCATTCCTCCAAACAGGAAAAAAAGTAAAAGGGAAGTCTAAAAGTGCTAACAATGGCAATGTGGATTCTTGGGGTAATGAGCAGGGGGAAAAGTTCAGTAAGAGATCATCAGAATGTGAATCACCAAAAAAGAGAAAAGAGCTGATATAATCAAAGACCCTGACACACCACCTGATGACAGTAGTAAGGAGATTGTTCCAGGGGATGGTACCCAGTAAATAGCCCAATCTGAGCAGCACAGACCATCCAAAGTGAAGTTTATTGGGAAGACCCCTCTAGTGGTACAAATCACAAAGTGGATGCTAGGAATTTCTAAACTATAACCAACTCAGTGCAGAATAAATGAGAAGTGAATTTAGATTCCCTCCAATTTCTTAACCACCCATGCACTCTTTGCTTAATTCTGACAAAGGTCAACTTAACTGCTCCAGTCCAGGCCACATGAATCTTAAATTTTCTGGCTTCAATCCATGGCCTGAACTTAATTAGATGAATAGAATCAATTACAAATTGGATTAACCAATTTCAACCTCATATTATCTGTCTTACAGAAACTAAACTACACTCACTCTCAAATCCACATTTAAAACTTGCCAATATAGGGTCCTTTCATCACTCAACTTTGACTCACCCCTCTGCAGGTATTGCTATCCTAATTTCTAAATATTTGCCATTCAAATCATATAAAATAAATTTCATCAATCAATATCTACTAATCACAACATTATCTCACTGTTTGGAGATTTCAATACTACTTACAGTCACTTCAATTCCAGATACATTCATCTCTTAAACACCCACTTATGTGTGCAGAGGGCTTCTTTCCCACTGAAGCCTTCTACTATACTAAGCAATATGCAACCCTCATAGATCTGGCTTACTATTCCCCAGACCTCCATTTCATCATTGATACCTCCCTCCAGCTTGTTCCTTTCTCAGACCCCCTGGCACTAGAGATCCATTTATCAATTGACTAGTTTGCACAACTATATGAGCACTTGAGTCATCCACCATCATCCTACTCAAGACCACTGCCCCAAAAGCAATCTTATCTGAGTGTTACATATATTTCAGGAAAATTAACATCCTCAGATGATCTCCTGCAGAGGCATAGGCATGGTTCACATTTATCAATATGTTGAGTACAATAATTTCTTTTTACACAGCCAAGAATAAGGGTTCCACTTCCCTTCTCCACAAGATGGATTTAATCAGCAACACCTTGAAACAGATACCTGCACTCCCTGATTCAATAGAGTTAATCCTTAAGCTTAAGCAACAATACAAAATGAATCAACAAGCTATTGAATACATCTCAATAAAAAAATCCAAAAATCTTCCTAATCCAGCCCCATAACTGGTCCAGTGGTTACATTAGGTGGGATCTGTGCCACAAGGGTAAATTAAATACTCCCTCTTCCATCATAATTGAAAATAACCTCTATGCTGGTAACATGGAATAACTCAACTTCATCTTTAAATTTTTTAATAATATATAATATATTTTAAGATATACTTAAAATCGCCTCTCCATCATCTACCATACATTCTCAAAATTTATAAATAAAGATATATAAAGGATTGAAATGACCATTCTGGTTCTTTATTATGTTTATTTGGTATTGTGCAACAGATGTCTTTTATCTTCTACAATGAACTATTCTTTCCATATCTAATAGTATCTTAAGTTATTCCATATATTTATGCATGATTAAAAAATAGATTTTTAACTGAGATTAAAAGTTTATATCTGGGCTAGAGATAATCCCTAATTTAATAAATAATTAATAAAAATTCTTTAATTATTTATCTGAAATGAAGTGTTTTTGTCAAAAATGTTAGTGCAGAAAATCTGACACTTATAAATCAAATTGAAATAATTTGGTATAGGTAAATACGGAACAAGGGATGAAGACTGAAACCATTTATAAATATTAAGATCTGGACTAATTGTCTTTATTAATATGTCCTAATAATGTCTGGTGGAGTGGGAATTTGCTGACCATCAACAGGAGCACAACCACAGATTTGAGCCATCTAAAGCCGACATCGTATGCACAGAAAGAAACCATGTCAAGAGGAAGATCAAAAAGGGATGTTACATCACCAGCGATGCCAGGTCAATAAATAGAAAGAACACATGCTTCGCAGTTTCGAAAAGGTGGATGTTATAAGTAATTTGCATGCATTTGCATAAAGTCAACAACCTAAAAAAAGGACTATGATTATGGAGCTGCAAGGGCTCCGAAAGTGCTAAGTCCATAAAATAGCTTACTAATAATAAACTTAAAGTTTCACCTCAGCTATTAATTTTAGCTTATCAGTAATAAATAACTATTATAATAAAAAGAGAATTAAAAAATCACTTCTTTTTTCTAAAAATTATATTTTTAATAAGCCTGGTATTATTAGATCTGGAGTAAATAAGCATTTGTGATTCCAGAAACTCTCATCATGTCATTTTATTGTTTTACTATTTTGTTTTACTTTTTATTTAATCAACTTTACTTTTAATTAACAAATTTATTTAGCAAATGATATGATTTTATATAATTGATTTTGTCTTTATAACTTTTATAGGAATTTTTTGAATTCAGATCAAGATGTGGAATGATATGGAATCATGATTGGGTTAGCATTCCACTTGTATATACTCAGGTAATTATTAATATATTCAGATATATATATATTAAATTGAAGATTTTCACAGACTACAGATATAAATAAAATATCCAGATACATCCATGTATAATTTATTGAAATATATATATATAAACCAAAATTTTGATCAGGTCACACTGGTCATCAACTGGGACAAATATTGTAAAATAATTGTAGAGATGCTGTAAATACTGATGTATAACAATAATGAATGTTCTATTAATAGAAAATATGAGAACTTGTTTAGATTAATGAATTTTTTTAAAAAAAATTCCAAATAAAAAATAATTTGCATTATCATCACATTTGTTGATACAATCTGGCCTTTTAAAGATCTCAATGACTTCTCTTGTCTGACATTGTTGGAGAATGTCACATCTGCATAATATTCTCATATTAGAAAAATCAATACTATGACCTGTATCTCTAGCATGGAGCAATAGTTCTAATGATGATGAGTATTTTCACTGCATTAATATGTTCATCACTTCTAGCATTGATGCATTGATGCAATGATTATGGAAGTTTTACAAATGTTACATGGAATTTCAGAAACTCCATGTACTTCAAGAGAAAGTGAGTCTTTTAGGCTTGATTATAATATTTTAAATTTTTTAATAAGTGACATATATTGTCTTTATATTATAATGTTAATAAAACAGGCAAAACTCACTATATGTATTGCCACACACTGCAAGCTAGAGTAATCAATGGCTGCCAGAAGACTTGTGCATAAAATCCCCATCTAATGCCTACTCATCCAATATTCCCAGACTAGTTTCTGGCTTGTGGCTTTGGTACATTGGATCTGAGAGCTTCTAGGTGTATTACTCTCAGATCCAAGGCTCCTCACTAATAAAGGCCACAAGCCAGTAATTAGTCTGGGGATATTGGATGAGTAGGAACTAGATGGGGATTTTATGCACAAGCCTTCTGGCATCCATTGATTACTCTATCTTGCAGTGTGTAGCAATACATATAATGAGTTTTGCATGTTTTAATAACAGTTATAAGCAAGCCTAAAAATGATGATCATATGATGTTTATTGGCTTATATTATAGTGTCTTAGAATACATCCAATATTGTCTGTAGTTTATTTTATATAGCAATACTAACTCTAATAGTTGTTTTTTTTTTGTTTTTATTATAATTGTTTAGGGCTTGAATTAAGGCTTGGCAGCATATTGCTTTATTATTATAGCCATTAGCTGATAATTCATTATTTATATGATTTATTTCATCCCTGAGATTAGATTTATCTGATAGAAAGTTAATAGTTTTAGTGAAAGGAATTTGTGCAATCGAAAAAGATTTGTACTGGATGGTGATGTGATGAAAATTTTAAATATTTATCAGTGTGTGTAGATTTTCTGAAAATTGAAAAAGATAAAAGATTATTCCTTTTCCTGGTAACAAATGCATCAAGAAAAGAAAGTTTCCCATCAGTTTCTGTTGCCCTTGTAAATTTAATATTAGGATGTATATTATTTATATGTGTGAAAAAATCATGTAAGTTGTTTTTACCATGTTGACAGATGATAAATGTATTATCTATGTATCTGAACTAAATATGAGGTTTTAAAGGTGCTGACTCTAAAACAAAAATTTCTATATATTCCAAAAATAAATCAGCTATTTCTCCTGAGATAGCAAAAGTCTGTTCATAATATTGTCCATTATACCTCAAATAAGTATTTTGACGGCAATGTTTGGTTAATTTAATAACATGGTCTGGTAAATTGCATCGTTTAGAAATGATATTTAAAGCTTCGTCAACTGGAAGATTTATAAATAATAAAATAATATCGAAACTGACTAGATTATCATTTGTATTAATTTTTGTATTTTTTATTAAAGAAATAAAATGTATAGTTTTTGAGATGGAATTGTAGGTTTCATTATATCAGATAAATATCTTGCTAAAACGTGAGTGAGAGATCCACTTGCGCTCATTATTGGATGAAGGGAGTATCTATTTTGTGAATTTTTAGAAGTCCATACAATTTTGAACAAACACACAATTTTTCAGAGAAATAATTTTATTTCTATATAGTTTTCAAATGATATTTGTTAATAATTGCTTTAGTTGTCTTTTCTAAACAAGTATTTTTGATTTTTTATAAATGTTATTAAATAAAGAAAGGATTTTATTATTATAAACATCATTGTTTATAATAACTATAGCATTGTCTTTGTCTGCTGGAAGAATGATATTAGATTTGTCTGTTTTTAAGTTGTTTAAAGTTTGTCTTTCTTTTCTTGGAAATTTTGATTTTTTAAAAATATTATAGATTCGATTCTTGCTATATCAGCTATTGTAGGATCTAACGTTGGTTTATATATATTTCAATAAATTATACACTGATATACCCAGATATTTCATTTATATATATCAGCCATTCTTAAAAGATAGAATAAAGTATAAAAAGTTAAAGTTTTGTAATAATTACACAAAATTAAATCATAAAACTGTTTTCTTAACAAAATTAAATCATAAAACAATATCGATATATATTAGAACTGTTTTCTTAGCAACTTCTTTGACAAAAATCGTTTACGTCAAGCGTTGTTAGCCGAGCGGTTATCGCAGCCGCATTGCAAGCAAGTAGTTGGTTGCAGACGTTTGTGGATTCGCCTCCGGCCGATGCTATGACATATGAAAAAAAAATCGTTTATGTATTAAACGACTTCAATGTCATGCTTAATAGTAGTTTTTCATTATATTTTATCCTGTTTTTCCAATAAATTTAGTCAATATTAAAACTCTTTATAGAATCTTTAAGGTAATCTTTTTAAAAGTGAACACAATCTATCTTTCTCGTGAAAATTATAATTAATTCATGAAAAAAATGTTTTTCAGTAAGTCTTTTACATTTAATCCATTTCAGATATCCTATTTAATGAAGATATGACTTTCAAATTATAGATTCAATATCATTATTTCTAAAAAATAAAGACCATATATACTGACTGGTCTTATGATCTTGTCATAATGAAAAGAATTTTTAAATACCATTTTCCTAATGCCTTTATGTTAGTATGGGTCATTTCTTACTTTTATACAATAAGTTTGACAAAATAATCCCTATTTTCAAATAAATTTAGTTGAATTAGTTATCTCATTATGATAAAATACCTCATCTTTTAACTTGTTAGATGTAGTGGTAAAACATAGAAGACTGTTCTGCACTTTGACATTTAAGTTTTTATTTTATTTAAAAATCATTTTAAATATATGATCCCATTTTCAAACTGATTTAAGACAAAAATTGTCAAAGATGAGTTTACAAACAGTAATTATCAAATTAATTTTTTTGTATGTTTATATAAACAGTAAGAACTTTCTGAGATTGTTCTTAAAATTGCAAGAATAATGTGATCATCAGAATATTCTAAATTTAAAAGTCAAGAAGTTTTTGTTTATGAGTTTAATCAATTCATATTAAAACTTTCATAATACCTATGCCTCTTGGTGACAAATTTATGAATCCATTTATCCGTGAACATGCACATATGTCTTATTTTATTAAAGACTAAGTTAAGGTGTGTGTGTGTGTGTATGTGTGTGCAAGCTTAATGTTACAATACTCCAGAAATAAAATGAATAATTAATTATGCAGGAAAAGAAAACTTACTGAAAATGGCAACAAGCTAATATTTGTATGCAAAGAAAAGTTACTTTATGCAAATTAGTAATGCTGATAAGAAGTCTGTAGAAGGATTAAATGAGAAAAAAAATAAAGTTGTGTGTAAAAACTAGTGGAAAAATAAATTAGTGAAAGTGAAATTGTTTTGGATATTAATAAAGAAGAGCTCTAGTCAAAAATCTAATTTGACTATCTCTAAATTAATGTGTGTGAGCAATAAGGTACTAACAGAATTGTAGAGTTATAAACTACTGAGTTAAAGAGACTTTAGAGGTATTAAATCTATAAGATTTAAAGAGATCTGAGTTATCTTTTTCTCAAGTAGCAAATTAGGAAGTTGAATTACTAATATTTTACTAATAGCATTATTATTATTATTCAGAGTAAGTTTTATTAAAGTTTTGTTGTTTTCATATTTAAACAAAATATAATTATCTAGCTGCCAACTGACTGCATGACCCTGGATATATTATATTTATAATCTACCCCATAAAAAATGGAGCTAGTAAATTATTATAATATGATAGCGTTGAAGTAAATATGCAGTTAATAAAAATTTTAAATAATTAAAAAAGTGAAGGTAATATACATCTCGCTTTCAAATGACTCGGATTTCATGCTAGCAATAATAACTTTCTCTCATATTATTATGTATTCATTGTATATAACAAATAAACTTTGTGGAATACTTAATTTCAGCACTTCATAAACAAATCAAAGCAATATATGTATGAACCCTACCATTGTCCATAGCTAGTAACATAAATTAAAACTATAGAATTTCTGGATTCTCTGAAATCACATAGAGTCTCTAGTCTATTCAATAAACCCGGTTTGCTGCATGAAGCAAAAATCTTTGAAAACATTTTATTAACGAAAAATTTTCTTCAAACATGTAGAATAGATGAGGATGCAATAAATTATAGGTATTTCTGTTGCCATGCAAATTTATTGTTAATAAAAATGATAGATTTAGTTATCAAAAAAAGCTCTAGTATTAAAGTTCTTTGACTCCAAAAAAGCAATAGAAATAAGATATTATCAATTTACATACATTCTTCTATATTGTAGCAGTCGATCTTAGCCCAAGATTGAGCTCCACTATTCTACCACTTAACCCACTGTCTTTTTCGCCACATGTATATAAACTATACGTATATTTCTGAGAAGCGTCTATAAAAGCTTATAAATATAAATCTCAAATAAAAATTTTCTTTAATTTTAAACATTGACTTTTATGGATGCGACTCAGATATATACATATATTAACGGAGCTTTTATATATATAAAAGCACAAACAAATCAATAAATAATTTTGTATTTTTCTTAACTATTTGTTATTTATTTTATAAATATTTTCTTCATATAAGTATACAAATATTCAAGATGGAAGATGACTATCCAAGAATAATTAAAAAGGTGGGAACATTACTTTGTTTCATGATTAAAAAGGAATTTATAAATTAAAGTAAAATTTAAAACAAGGCTAATTAATTTTAATTAGAGATTAACATTTTTTACCAAATCTATTTCCAATCTGGAAATTGATTTGAAATTATTTTTGGACAGTTATCTAACGATTCCATCTCCACTAACAATAGCTAAAATATTTCTGTTAATTAAAGATAAGAAATTTAATTAAAAAAAAAACATTCTTTGAACACCTCAGAGTTTTGTATAAATAGAGCCAAAAACCTATTGTGTTGGAGAGTTAGGTCAATAGTCTTTAACCAACTTCACGTCTGTGTAATTTTTGAGGGGCTTCAGCCGCTTTCCCTCCATCTTCCGCTCCAATCTTCCCCGTGCATGATGTAGCTTCTACTGTTCAAGTGTGCCCGTGCTGTCAAAGAACCGCCGAGGCCAAGAGACATGTCAAATTATGCTGCCTGCCACGGAAGATTCGTCTGTATTCTATAGAATGCTGAGGTAACCATATTACCTGAATTATAACTTGTAAACTCTCTTTAAATCAAGGTTTTCTATATATTTAATCTTTTTTAACTCGCTCATCGGCGAGTACATTAAAACTAATAATTATTTCTTTGGTATCGATTCTCTATAACCCTAACTAATATTATTGTAAACTATTTCATCCAACTCACGCTTCTTATTTTTATATATATATAATTTGGTGCGGTTATAATTTATTTATTTATTTATTTTTTTCATGTGTCATAGCACCGGCCGGGACGCGAACCCACAACCGTCTGCAACCAACTTCTTGCTTGCAAGGCGGCCGCGATGACCTCTCGGCTAATAGCGCTTGACTATAATTTATTTTAAATGATATTTTTATATTTTTCACTAAACTTTTATTTTTAAATGCAAATCAAACACGGTTTTACGAACTTAGAAGGGGGGAGGGGATTAATGCGTTCATATTTAGTTATTTCTAAATAGTTCGTAAGTCTGAGTTTTTCTTGTAAAATGAATATATGCTTTTTTAAAAAGTATTATACCGTAAAATTATACAAAATGTATAAATATTTTTCAATCTGGGATGGATATTGGTATACGTCGGTTTTATTAATTTCTTTCTGATCATCCTTGCCAAAAGAGCTGGTGAACAAATCTATTTTATTATTTGTACTTTTAAGTGCATGAATTTTAGTTTTTTTATTATATTTCAAGAAAATTGTATTGATTCAAGAAGGGGGAGCAATGCACACTTCATTAATTATAGCGTTAACTTTTAATAAATGATTTTATCTCACATGGGTCATTATTTTAACACTTCATTATGTATTTGTTAAACTATTTAAGGCTTTATATTTAGTCTTTAAATCCAGTGATTTTATATTATATTAGTGTTGTTAGCATAGGCCACTTTTTCATATGTTATTAAGATTTATCTAGAGACGTGCGTCATCTCATCTTCGTTTCATGTCGTAAACAGGGCAACGAATGTCCCTAGACCATATCTATATATATATACTCACGCAAGGAGAGCAATGCATGGGATAATTCCGGCAAAGTTCGGCCCATTGTATCTCCGTCCGAGAACCTTTTGTCAGTCTATTCCACAAAATGTGGGGTGGCAAGTCAGATAGACTATTTTCTTCTGTACTATGATAAAGCACTTCAAATATTGGATCCGCAAATATTCGGCCATTATGCTAACACTGCAATTTCTTATAGTTCGTTTTTTTTTAGCCTGTTTGACAAAATAAACCGTAATGATATGTAATAATGAAACGTTTTCTCTTTGTAATATTTTTAGTTGGAGTTTAAACCCAACCTCTCATGAAGCTACCCTCCCCTTTATTGAATAAGCCATTCCCTGTATTGACAAAGTTTCGCAATATTTTCTAGTTAAATGTCGAAAATGTTTAATAAATAAATGTTTTAAATATATACTGATCAGAATGTATTCTCATTTAGTGTTATCAATAAATGCTGTTAATTAAATAAAGTTATGTATCAAATGCCAAGGGCATCCCATTAAAGTCGTCCAAACAGCAAAACTTTATTATTGTCAAATCTTTATATGTGTTTTAATGTACAAACGTCTACCAATCACCCAGATAAATTTATTTTTTGTAACCTTAAATAAAGGCCTATTTGAAATATACGTCAGTATTGTAACCGCCACACTAAATTGATATCTATTGAAATAAAATAATTGTACCAAGATCGTCAAATATTTGTAACCAAAATTAAAGTTTTAATTGCGCGAAGTTGAATATATATAAAATCTTGAATTTTTGTCAAAATAAATATTTATATATTTTTAAACTTAATTCAGTTGTTCGAATCTCCTTAATAATATTTATATTTATGTATTTTAAACTTAATATCATGGATTCACTCAATCTCTCATCATCAGTTGAGTCTCATGCAAAACGATGTAGCACCAGGCCCGGAAATAATTAATTTATGTGGTATCACTATAGAGTGTTGTCCGTAGTGTGATTTGGGGAATGGGCAAATAGGTTAGAATTCATGATTGCTCCTGACCTATGTATCTCGGGCATGATTGGATTCGGGGTACTTTTGCTTAGATTCCAAATCTTGTTGAATGGACATACATTTTTGACTGGTACAATATGCATTAATAAATTTATAAAAAAATAAATAAATCCATCTTTTTTTTGAGTAGCAGCTTCCTTCTTAAAATATCATATGTTTTTTTATTATTGTTACAATGCTTATTTTAAATATTAATTCTTATTAAGTACATATAAGGCTTTAACTATTTAAGTACATATAAGGCTTTAACTTACTACTTTTCACATTGAATGCTCAATTTTACCACAAGAGTGACCTCTACAAATCTTAACACAAGATTACAACTTTATAAAAATAAGAGTGGCCATTTTATCTTCAATCTACTTTCTAATTATATAGGCAAATCTAAAGCATTTTGATTTGAGAGTATGAAGCTAGTAAGTTCTTTACTAATTAAGTCCACTACCTTGTTGAGAAATCAACATTATCATGAAATTTTTTGATTCAAATTGAGCACTCAAGGTGCATAGTAGTAAGGTTAAAGTCTTTTATATATTTATGTGCTGACTATGCACAATACGAATTAATATTTACAACTTTAAATTGATATGAAATATTTCTAATTATAAGATCTAAATATTAACTCGCTGTGAATTGAAAGATTTCATGAATGTTGATTTCTAGATGAGGTAGTGGACTTAATTAGTGAAGAACTTACTAGCTTCACACTCTCAAATCAAAATGCTTTAGATTTGCCTATATAATTAGTAAGTAGGTTTTAAGATAAGATGGCCACTCTTTTCTTTATAAAGTTGTAGTCTTGTGTTAAGATTTGTAGAGGTACCTCTCATGGTAAAATCGAACACTCAAGGTACATAGTAATAAGATTAAAGCCTTATATATATTTAATTCTTACTTTATTAAAAGTAATCAATCTTACAGTTTTCATTGACCAAGATTTATAGTAATTGAAACAATAAGATTCATTAGTTTTAATGAAATAAGCATTGTAACTGTAATAAGAAAGATGGATTTATTTAATTTTTTTAGAAATAAGATACAATGCTAATGATTTTTAATAGATATAATTTGCACATATTTCTTCCTTAATGGTCCTTCACAATGACGATATAAATTGTGTTTAATTTATTTTCATAGATAATAAATATTATTAAGAGATTCCATTGTCTAAAATATATTATAATAACTATGATTAGGAAACGACTTAATATTGCTTATATTTTTTTACATTAAGAATAATGATACAAAAAAATTAAAAGATGTTTTAAAGTTTTTCATAACCAATTCTTTTTTATCATGGTAAAAAATATCTATTTTTATAAGTGATATAAAAAATTAAAATTAAAAACGAATTCGAAGGAATTAAATCTGAGTGATGAAACTGGAATTTTCATTTAAATTAAATGATATACTGTAAGTTCATTACAAATCTAAAAAAGTAAAATTAAGCACTTGTTAAATACAGTTAATGATAAAAATTATGGTATGTTTTAAAAAAAGTCTTTAAATAGCCAATACAGGACAAAGTTCTCTCCAAAACTCCTTCTAGGGGAACAGTGAAAAGAACATAGTACTCACTAAGTATGACAATGAACTGGTAGTGAGTATTTGAACATTTTTTTTTATAATATGGTTTTTTAAAAAAACTATATAGAAATGAGCAAAATTTAAATAGATTTACCTGCTGCTCTGATATATGCATATTAAATCATTTAAGTTTATATACACCAACTTGTAATTATTCACATGAAAAAATTAAAAAATATGAAAATATTATCAGTCTATTTAATTGAGAGAAAAAAGTGTAAACATTAGAACTTCACATTCTTTTTTTTTAAAGTCTTTTTTTTCTAAGAAAAATCCTTTCAAAGATAAAATTGATTACTTCTCTTTATTTTTTGTAAATATAAAAATACTGCTAAGAATATTTGAAAACAGAGACAATTTTATTAAAGGTGGAGATATCAGACTTGAGTAATGTCAAGAATTGTTTAATAACTATTGAAAAAAATCACAAAGTAATAAAGACATATTCTAGCTGGAATACTTTAGACATTAGAAATTAGGTAATGTTTTATTACATACTAAATATCTATATTATACTTCGGGGAATTTATAAGGAGGGGATAGGGTTTTAAATTACAGTATTATCAAAAAGAAAGTTAAGAATAGATGGGATGTAAGAAGTAAACAAAGGGTAACTGATTCATATATAAATATACATGTGGAAAACTAATGTTTACAAATGTAATAGAAAAAAAGACAAAAGAATTTATAAAAGGGTAATAAGAAAAGAAGAAATTGTTAAAATTGGAAATTTGAATATGCAAGGTTGTAGGAGACCAGAAAAGTGGCTGGAATTAAACAATGCAGTTAAAAATGAAGAGCTTGAGGTATTAACAGTAGTGCAAACACATCTTAAGAGAAGAAGAAGAATCTACACTGGAAGATTTGTTATGGTAGAATATAAATAGAAAAGGAAAAAAGGATGGTAGTATAGGAGTTGTGGTTTGAGAAAGGGTTAGGAAGACAAGAAATGGATGGTGGCTATAGTATATATAGCCACTGGAGATAGTTAAACTAGAATGGATTGGAACAGTAGCATATATGAATGCCTAGTAAGGATATACATAGTTTCACAAAAAAGGGGGAAGAAAATAATGCTTGTAGTAAATATGAATGGCAGATTAAAGAAAATGATGGTATAGATAAGAAGAAGTGACAGTTTTTGAAATTTTTTTGTCTGAAAATGAATTTGAACATTGGAAATTTATCAAATATTAATGAAGAGCAATACACATGGTCTAGAACAGTGGACTTCAACCTTTTCACACCTGCAGACCGGCAAAAATAAGAATAAGATTTCGCGGACCAGCAGAAGTTTACAGATAAATTTTCTTAAAGATGTAACCTGCTTAGCCTTAGATAAGCATAATTGTTATAACTGACCAAAACAGCATACTAGTTATTATGTATTGTAATGGTGTTGCTTACCTTCACATGTTGAACACCCTTTCTCGGGTTGCACAGTCATACTGCTACAGAAAACAAGTACAATAACAATCGTTCTCATTAATGTGCTTGCATTTTACATTTATTATTTCATTGTTAAAACATGCAAAAATAAAATGTTATTCACCTGAATGTCGAAAAAGTCAAAAGTTTTGATCTTATTTTATTTATTTATTTATTTTTTTTTTTGGGGGGGGAGGGGAGGAGTGGGTTGAGAAATACATTGTCATCATTGAGACAAAAGATAGACACCAAAGTTATTTTTTGTTTGTTTTTATTTTTAAAAAAAGATAACAAAGATTGGTTTTAAAAATAAAAGTTTTAGTATTTTAGTGATATACAAATAAAGCCAAAAAATATATCGCCTTATAGGCCAAAAAAAAGTGGGTGTATTTTTAAACAAAAAAAAAAAAAAGAAAACGAAACTTGAAAAAGTCAAAAGTTTTGATCTTACTTTATTTTGGGGTGGTGCGGGTGTATTGAGAAATACTTTGTAAAAGTTAGAAACAGAACTTATTTTTTGGTTTTTATTTTTAAAAAAAGGTAATAAAAATTGATTTCAAAAATAAAGTTAAATCCAAAAAAAAAATCGCTGTATAGCCAAAAAAAAAACATTAAAAATGAAATATTAAAAGAGAGAGTAGAAAAAATTTAAGAGATCAAAAAAAGTCACATTACGTTTTATTGTTTTAACAATGCTGATAAGCGGCTGTGATTGGCTATCAAAAGACAATCGGAGTTTGTATAATAAAAAACTTTTTTCTACCCCTCCCCCATAAACGACTGTAATAAATAGAAAAACAAATTAATTTATATGTGATTGATTAGATTTTGTTTTTGTTCTGTTTTTTTTTTTTTAATTGGGTAAAAATGCGATGAAAAAATAAATAAAAATTGTTTATATTAATTAAAAGTTTAAAATCTTAATATTTTGTTATTATAAACTTTCTTCTTAGTCTTGTGCGTGGATCAGCAGAAAAGTTCTGCGGCCCGGTGGTTGAAGACCATTGGTCTAGAAATAATATATTTTACACAATAGATTATGTAATAGTATAAAAAAATGAAATAAATAAAATACAGAAAATTAAAATGGTTGATAATAAAGAGAAAGTATGTAATAGTGACATAATTTCCTTATAATGGAAATGATTAGTAATGTGATGGCAAATAGTAATAAAAGTTTGTGTCTCAGATCTTGATAGATGAATAGAAACAGTGTCAGTTTAATGTTGCAACTGACCTTTCTTCAAATACACATCTGCTTTTGCTATGGGTGATGAAATTTGGTACTTCCAGTATGACTCAGAAACAAAATGGCAGATCATGCAATGTAAATCCTCTGATTCACTGCATCCTAAAAAAGCACACATCACACTCACAGTTTAAAACGATGTTGGTGTGTTTCATTGATCACAGGGTAATAATAATTCACCAAGAATTTATTGTACAGGGACAAACAATCAATCAACAATGTTATTTAAAAGAACTTCAGAGATTCTGAGATTCTGTTTGAAGAAAAAGAAATCGTGCCCTCACAAGTGAATCATTTATCTTGACAATGTACCAAGTCATACTGCACTTATTGTGAGAGATTTTTTGGTCAAAAATTAAATACACAATCAGACCATCCTACCTTTTCACCTGGTGTAGCTCCCTGTGATTTTTGGTTATTTTTTTAAATTAAAAACTGTGCTGAAAGGATGAAGATTTTCTACTATAACTAATATTCAAAAGATTGTGACGTAGCTACTCAACAGTATTCTTGAAATGAGTTTCAGGATGGGAACCATTTTTTATCAGTGTATAGATGCACAAGATGATTATTTTGATGGTGACAGATACCATTAGTATACACTTCCACATGTATATTTTATAAAAATGCATTCCAGGAATTAAATTATTCCACCTTGTACATTCGCATTATAATATATTATTTGAAAAATCTTTCACTTTTTTTTTCTATTTACTAATGTTATATGTTTAATTATTTTTTTTACCTACTGTTCTCTTTATATTTATTTTTTGTAAACAGATATTTTATTTTAAATAATGGCAAATCTTATAAATTAACGGTTATTAAAAATAATCTTAATATTTTTTTGTTTTTAACATTTATTTATTAATATCTTATTCTCTAATCTTATAATTTTATTAACAATATTTTTTTAAAAATTCTAACCAACATCAATTCTTAGACAACTGTAAACAATATATGCATATATTAAATTAAATATTTTAATGAATTAATTAAGATAGTAAACAAAAGAATATATGGGAACTTTTCATGTAATAACTAAACAAATATATTTAACAATGATGTATATAACCACCAATTAATATTTTTGTAGTATAATTTTCAGTACACCACGCTCATGCATAATGAGGATTGGTTTCTATCAGATTTTAACACTTTGTGGAGGGTGTAATCATAAACATTTTTTTCACATGTCTTTGGTCATATGTTTATCATTACACCTCCCACAAGATATTAAAAGTGGATAAAAACCAATCCTTAACTTGCATGAGATTGGTATAGTAAATGTCACACTACAGAAATATTATATATTGAGTTTCTAATAATTTTAAAGTTTTAATTATGATTTGTAACATTGGAGACATTTTTATCTTTCTAAACTGTTTAATAATGTTAGTATTTAAGTCCATGCTGTGGTCAACTTCTCCCAATAATATTGAATAAGTGTCTAGGGAAACATTAGAATATGTATCTCCAAACTGATGTCCAGAAGAAAATAGAGAACTCATATTTATTGAAATTTTGATCTAGAACTGATTACTAAATCTTTTATTTATCATTACAGTTTTAAAAGGTATGGGGAAAAAGTACTTTTTATCAATACTTTTAAGATTTCAATATTTCTGATCAATGAATTTGATCCAATGCAGAATAAATTGTAGCAGTAATAACAGCTTTATAGAGGTGGTTTAACTGTAGCCAATATATTGCTCTACTGGTTGAATAAAAATAAAAATATTTATGTAATTGCAAAAATTTGAATCTAAAAAAATCACAAAAAATGGAAAAGATTTGGATTAACTTGAATTATTGATGTGCTATTTATTAATACTATTTTTATGAAAGAGGAAAATATGAAAGTTAAACAGAATTAACTGATATTTTTAATTGATAAACATAAGAACATAATATTTTGTGTAGATTAGTAACAAGTCCTACTTAAGGGGAAATGTTTATTTAATGCAGTATACAAATCTAGCATTTTTAAAAGTAATTAAATAATATTTACAGTTTTAAATTATGACTTAGTAGAAATGAAAATGTAATTCTCAAACAATTTTCTCTAGAAGAATTTATTAAAAATAGCGTATATTTCTTCTAAAATGCCAATGTTACTTACATTACCTTTTTTTTTTTAATTTACTGAATTATCAAAATCCAGTGATTTTTATTTGAGTGAAATATTGCATTTGGCAGAGGAGAGTTGATTCATCCAGTTTTAATGTTAATGTAACTGAAGGACAGCTGAAAAAAATTATTGATCCCCAAGCTGCATTTTATGCTGAGCATATACTGTTCATTTAGCCAAAGCCATATTTTTTCACACATGTGTGTTTCTCATGTTTTCCTGAAGGTTTGTTATGATGGTGTTTTAATTGTACTTTTATATTGGACTATTTCAATCATCTAATATGAGTATTGAATGTCGTTAGAAAAATTTAACTTTATTTAAATATTCCAAATATATTCAACTGTTAGTAATAGCACATCAAATAGGTTAATATATGCACAATGTTTTGAGAGATATTATTATCCCCTCTTCTTTAGGTGTTTCTGGCCTGATCAGTGATAGTACTAGCATGGGAATTGAACCTGGACCCTTATATTCTTGAGTATTGAATTTTAAGGTAATGCTCTAACCAACTAACATTACTTTAAAATTTAATACTCAAGAATCTAAGGGTCCAGGTTTGATTCCCATACTAGTACTGTCACTAGTCAGGCCAGCAACACCTGAAGAAGAGATGAGAATAATACCTCTTGAAATGTTGTGCATATACTAACCAGTTTGAAGTGCTATTACTAACAGTTGGATGTATTTGGAACATTTAAATAAAGTTAAGTCTTTCTATAAGACATTCAATACTCACACTGGATGATGGGAATAGTCCAATATAAAAATACAAGTGTGTTTCTTGTATTTATATTTAATATTTAAAAACAAAAACAGATTTATTAACATTTAGCTGACTTTAGAATTTATATCTGGATTATAAATAATTAATTATTATAATCATTAATGTACTTTTCTAAAATGAATGGTGTCAAGGTGTGAATGTAAAAATTTTAATACTGTAAATCAAATATGTATTTAGTCTGTGCAGTATATATATATATATATTTTACAGGTGGTTACCATAGCAACATATGCATTTTTTGCTACTTGTCTCGTTAGTAGACAATACCTAGATGTTACTAAGAATTATCCTGGTCATAATATGGATTTATATATACCATTTTTTACACTGTTGCAATTTATATTTTACATGGGATGGTTAAAGGTAAGAGTTAAATCTGCTCTTTTTATATATGTGTGTGAAAGCGTGCTAGTGCATCTATGGTTAAAAAAAATGAGGTCAACATCATCTCGGAGCAATTAACCATATGGTTAATATTATTATTTAGATCTTTTTATATTTTAACAATTAGTGATACCTTTGTTGACGTTTTATAAGTTAAAATTTTATGAATTAAATTTACAGAATGATAGAAAATTAAGAAGTTTGCGGTCAATGAGAACAGGATTGTTAATAATTTCTTTCATAAGGTGCAGATATTCATTTTGATGTAAATTAAACAACTAGCAAAATATTTATTCCTATTAAACAACAAAAAAAGATTTACTGAATTTTGCAGTAACCAAAATATTTCAGCATTTAAATACTATATTGAGTTGTTTTTTTAGAATCTGTGAATTTTGTTAATTCGGGAGTTCAGAAATGACCGATTAAGTTATTACGATTCAAAAATTTTGGAGTTTTTAATCCTATCATTTTCCCACTATATTAAAACACGTGCGAATGGGAAGTGGTGCAAATTTCATTATTTAAATACGATCTAAAGAACACCCAGTCATTACTTATATGTTTAAAAAGCAGAAACAAAACTTCCAAAAACCATCTGAAGTTTTATGTTTACGTAGTATATATCAATAAGTTTCTACTGATTCATTTAAATAAATTTTTACGTTTTCATTCAATGATTAAAATAGTGTCTTAACAGGCTTTATATAAGTATATCGAAAACCAAATTAGAATACATTTATCTCAGGCTTTTCAGTGACAAAGATCAATTTTTGTTTTGCCTGTTTTTTTAGATCTAAGTGATTTTAATAATCACTGTATTGTAAATACGACGAATGTCTTTAGCTGCACTTGCGTATTTACTTTATTTTTCCAGTCAATGGGGAAAAATATTCATCCTGTCGACTGTGCCAATTCTATTGTGTTTGGTCTAAATTGCAGGTTCAAACTGACAGTTACAAAAAGTATGAATACTCAAAGTTTAATTAGTATAATTTATTAGTAACAAATATATTTGCATAGCTTGCCTTGCGAGTTTTAAGTCGGACTCTTCCGGCTGTAATAGACAGCTTGTATTGAGTCGGCCCTAGTCTTTGCAGCTTCCAGTTCTATCATGGACTTGCCTCACTGTGGTAGACTTATAGTGTAATGACTACAATACAAACATTCACTATTAGCAGTGGTTTCAATTAAAAGTGCATTCAGTCATCTTAGACAGACTTTCTTTCTTTACATCAAAAAAGACTGACTGCTTGTTACCAGATCCCCAACCTTACTGGTAGCCATCGGATTCTGAGAGCATCACTATCTATTGGTCAATACTAACCATTGTCTGTGTTTTATGTATCTGTTTACACATTGGTTAGTGGCAATGAATGCTCAATGCAATCAGATAAGGAAGGAATCTGGGCAAGTCCACTTCTGATGGCAAGGTGAGATATGACAATAATAATATGGTGTATTAATTCTAAAAAAAGACGTAGAATAATAAAAAAATTAAAATGAGTTTGAGATTATTTTACAAATTAACTATGAACTAACATCCATATTTGTGATCTCACATATAAGATATGCTTTCTTGCTGCTATTCTTTTAATCCCTTCTGCTGCAAACTTTGTTCTAAAAGCCTTCAGTACCTTGCGTAATTGAAGTTATTCATTGTATTCTATTTTTGATCATATCTTCACAATGAGAGCTATCATATTGCACATTTTTCACGATAAAATAATTTTAGAAAGAATATTACTTTTACCTGCTTTCTACCCAATCCAATAACATTGTACACTTACAGATATATATTTTTTTAATATTATTATTAGCAACAAGCTAAAAAAATACCATTAGTCTTATAATCTTATCAGTATTACAAGAATATTATGAAGCATCTGGAAATAAAAAAAATTTAGTGTTTTTATCTTAAGGTGAAATTTTTGTTTTATTTTTACATAATAAATTTAACAGAATAATAGTCTGTTAGAATATTATGGTAACAGATCTTACCTTTTAACTTTTTAAATTTTAGCAATAGTCCACGCAGTTTGTGATATATATCAATATTCATGTTTTTTTCCTCTTTAATTTATAAACACATTTAAACTATTTCTTAGTACAAATTAGTAATCATTTAAGTGAAAACTTGTTGATATTATTTTTTATTGATTGTTAAAATGCCCGAATTTTACTAAAAAAAAATATCAAAACATTCTTAGTTAATTCTTTCACTAATAAGGAACAGCAATTAACTTCCTACTGGAAATCTAAAAGTTATGAAGATGAAGTTTTTGTTTTTTTAATTTACTCAAATTAAAATCTTCACTACCAAATCTATGTATAATTTTGATGCTTGTTTCATAAAGTTATGTACAAACTATTTCAATGATCAATTTTATAAAAACAAAATTTGTTTTAAGTTCAGTTTCCATTTCAGATGTTTTAAATTTTTACTACCAGCAGTAATCTTGATTCTTTTTACATCATACAGCAAATGTATAACAAAATATATTTTTATATATGTAACTGTTTTTAGAACCCTGCTTCAAATCTTCTACACTAATTAAATCAAATGTTTTCATCAAATTGGTACTTGAGTGTTAGTCCTGTAATGCAGGGGAGATGGGATGCCTTATCACATTCACAATAAATATGTAATCTTGTGGTCCACATCAAATTAAAATGAAATAAACCCTGTACTGTTACACAATCTCATGTGAAAATATGTTTTTCTTTATCAAAATGTGGTCTTTTTTGTAATATTTTGGCATTTTTAGTTATTGTCCAGATTTTTTTCTGATAACAGCTATTGCATTTTTGATCTTCAATTGTGTTTTTGATTTCAATTGCATTTTTATTTGTGAAGAGTAAAAAATGATGAGTGTTTGGAAATTTCCAACTACCAAAATGGATGTTGTGCTATATTATCAACAAGGCATTCTGCCATCAGTAAAAATGTGATTGAATGGACATAGGTTGTTTTTTTTTGGGGGGGGAGGGGTCTTTTTTTTTTTAAAAAAAAAAGTGTTTATTAGCATTTCTGAGGAATATCCTGGCATACTGGGCAATCATGTGTTCAGTAAAACTCCATTTTTGGGAGGAAACTTTTCATTTGAGATCTCCATTTTGTGTGGTAAAAGTAAATGTCAGCTTGCTTGTTTCAATGTGAAAATTCCTGTTATATATTAGACAGTAAGTAATGTATGTGCATATTTTATGTATTTTTGTAAATAATATTTAAAATAATAATAATTTAGTGATTATTTTGTGTATATTTAAAGTAAGATTTGAGAGTCGCATAATGGTGGTATTTTACATATTTTGGGGAACAAGAAAATGTACTTTTTAAGATTGCAAATTAACTTTTTTTCATGTAAAATGTTGTTTTAATATCAATTTATATATTATTATAAATTTTAAAGTTTTTAGTGTGAAAGTCATATATATTTGTGTATGGCAAATCAATTTTTTTTTAAATGGTCTTTTTAATATCCATTTCTTGCTCAAAGGCATACATAACTTTATTATTTTTTATAATTTTAGTTGTGTATAAAAATGTTATTTTTAGTCCTGCAATACAGAGCATGTATTAGACCTGCTATGCCTTTTCACATCCATATCAATCTGCCAATAACTTTGTAATAACTTTTAAAAATATCATGTACAAGAACCATGTACAAGATCTATGTACATATTACTTTTTTGCAAATATTGTAAAAATACCATGTATAAGATCCTTATACATGTTATTTTAGTCAGATCACAAGATTACAAAGTTATCAGCGGATTGATACAAATGTGAAAAGGTGCTGCAGGTATAATACCTAATCTATTTTGCAGGACTAATACTCAAGTACCCAGAAAAATAAAAAAATACACTCCATCCTAAAATTGTGATCAATGGAAAGTGTTTGTGAACTGCAAATTTTAACTATGCCAATATTTATATTATATATACAGTAAATTTATCATTTTACATCAGACTGTTTCATTTTGCTTAATTACATAAAAACTTAATAGTCCTATATGTAAGCATCTCAGATTATTGTACCTCTTTACATATTAAAGTCTTATGCACACCCTTGGAGATTTTTTTTGGAGGAGAGGGGGATATTTTTGTAGATCTAAGTAACATATTGTGGTAGAGATTGATCTCATCTCAATACTCTTCTCTTCTCACAAAAATTTTATCTTTCATTTAAATATATTATTTATATAAAGTATTTTACTTTTTTTTTTTACTCCTTTTTTTTTTTTTTTAGATTTATTCTTGAGTCAAAAAAAATTCATAACCTTTTTAGCTAAAAAAAAATTTTGATGCTTTTTTCTACTTTCATTTCAATATAAAAAGAACTGTTTAGCATGCCATATTATTCTGAACCTATTACAAATTCCAGGTGTGTTAGCATACCTTTCTCCCAGGCTTTTTTTAATGCTTTAGAATTAAGAATGAATATTAAGATACTCATTGCTTATGCAGTACATAAACAAAATCTAAAAACTCATCTTCTAAATGCAACTAAATACCAAGCCACATACTACTCCTGTGGTACAACAACATAAATAACAGTACTAGGAATACCTCTGTTAATATAAAAATATTATCAGAAATTTATAAGTGAAGTTATGATCCAAAGTGGTGTGAGCCATTCCCTCAATTTGAAATTGACATTTTTTATAATGATATAATAACTACATATACCCACAGCTCCACTCTCTAAATAAACAGATGTCTGGAAAATATGTACTTATATTAATTAACCTACTCTTTCAATTGATTCAATTAACTCTCACTGCAATCTATTTTCATCCTTTTCAAACATCATTTGAGAAATGTTGCACTCATTATTTTGAACTATCTTTGAAATCGTTGTTTATTCTCTATTTTTATATTATTAATTACAGTTATTCAAATAATATATCTACATAAGCAATATAACTCCTTCTTTTAATTATCCATACTTATCACCCAAATATCAGAACATAAATATACATGTTAAACAAAATGTCCTGACAATTTACAACCATTAATCCTTATAGCATTTTTTCATTTCCACAATTCCTAAAATGATTGAATGAATTTAATCTTTTCTGAATTTAAACTAGTGGATATTCTGAAATGTCATCTTTCTTCTTGTGCCCTCTATGGCTTGAATTTGAATTCAGTTCTGGTTTAGATGATTCTAAATTTATTTATTTATTGTAGATGTGAATCCAATTTGAAATCTCAGTTCACATTCTACCACTCTAATGAGTTTTATTTTTTTGTTGTTTACTTTTATGGTGTGGCATAATGCTTTTTTTTTGCCTTTAGTGTAAGTATATTTTGGTTAATATATCATTTCTATTGATTAAATCATTTATAAATTGATTAGTTAGTTCATGTCTGGGTTGTTCAAAAAATTGAGTACTTGTTTAACAGTCTGCTGATAATATTGATAAGCATTTGGTTCTCTTTATCTGGTAAATGTGGATGCTGTCAGTTCTTTAAATTTAGCCACCTCTCTGTAAAACATGTTATATAGATCTTTTGCATTTTATATCTTTTCTGATTCTTTCATACAATAATAGCTTATTTCAGCTTTTCTTTACTTTTGGTTTATATCAGGTTTGTTGAGTAGAGAATATCAATGTACTTGTGAGATGACTATGTTCTATTGCCTTGTTTGATATTTAATTTAATCTAAAATAGGTTCTAAGCTGTTTAGATCCTTTATTTAGGTTCTAAGCTGTTTAGATCCTTTATTTGAAAATTCACTTGATTGCCTGATAAACACTATAATGATAAAAAAATCAATTTGTTATCCTATATATATAGTCAGTGTCATCAGGGTTTAAACCATATATTTTCAACCTCTCTCTTTATTTTTTAGCATAAGTGATCTCTCTGGATATAATTTGAAGTTATGTTCTTGAATGGACCAAGTCTTGATTCTTTTTCCCATCTCTTTTTGATCAACTTTTAGCTTCTGATTAATTTATGCTCATTAAACCTTATATTCACTATCTTTAATACACGGATCTTTAAATGGATTTTTTAATCAGCATTCTCACATTAACTTTTCTTAGCTTTTTCCACACTCTTTTTTCGATGCCATTTTTTTATATTTTCTACAATCTCATCTACATCCTTCTGTGTTTGCAATATAGTGTCTTCATTTTCCTATAACTTTTGCTTTTTTTTTTGGCTGTTTTGGTCCCCCCCCCCCATTTACTCTTTATATTTATCTCTCCCCTGTTTTATCTCTTCAATTACTTTGCTATTTTTTCTTTTTTAATTTTTCAATCTTGCTTTTCAGTTTATTTATAATTTACTTCTGAATTTCTTGAATTGTGTATGCCATGATCTCAAATAAGGTGTGATTTTCTTATTTTCTCTTATATTTCATTTAGCATTTTTTGATTTTCTATTTACATATTTTTACTTCTTTTAGAATTTTTAATTATTGCTCTTAATCATTTTATTTATCATTATTATCAGAAAAAAAAGTTATTAAAACTTAAATAACCAATTTTTTTGTTTTGTTTTTGCTTATGACAACAATTTTTAAATGATTGATATTTCCCTCCATTTTATGGTAATGTATAATAATTAGTTCTTGTAGCAATGTTTTTGACGTATAGTTGTATATATAAATTGTCAATAATTGACTTTTTAGGTAGCAGAACAATTAATAAATCCTTATGGTGAAGATGATGATGATTTTGAGATTAATTGGTTTTTTGACCGTCATACTCAGGTAAAAAACTAATAACCTTTTTAGTATTTTTATGTTAATGTACATATTTATATATAATGATGAAAATAAATAATAGTAACATAAGAGATTTTTTGTTTGTTTTTTAGGTTTCATATATTGTTTCTGATTATATGTGGAATCATTATCCAAGTCTTGAAAAAGATATGCACTGGAATACTTTTGAACCTGTAATTCCTCATACTGAAGCCTCAATCCAACATAAAAGTGAAAATTACATGGGCTCAACAATACACTTAGGGTTAATTTTTTTTTTTTTAAGAAATATATATCTGATGTTTTATTTTAAGATAAACTTTTTAAATAAATGTATAGAAGTAATACTTTATATGATGAAATTTGGTTTTAAAAAGGTTTTCTATTATCTAAAAAGAGAATAATTGGTGGTTTCTTGAGTTCTTAAAGAAAAAAATAGAAAAAAAAAGATGTCCATACTATAAGATGATTGTTAATAATTATGCAACAATGTGATTATTTGCATCATAAATTAACATGAATAGATTGCTCATCATTAGCAGAGAAAAACATTTGAGATTTTTGAAAGCCAAAGTCTCTTTATACTTTTTACTGATTAGGAATGTTGGAAGCACTTATAGATTCAAATGCTTTACCATAATCTACAAATCTAAATTATAATGGCAACTCATATCCATTAATCTTTTCTATAATTATCTTAATATGAACCACTGTACTAAAACCAGCCTATTCATTAAATTTGTTAAAATCAAAAGTTAATTGTAGATTTTAATTACCTTGGTAAATATTTTTTTATATATTTGATAGAAGACTGATAGGTCTGTAATTTCTAATATCTTTTATATCACCTTTTCTTTTGTTCATCTGATATATCTTTATCACTTAGATATTTCATATATAGATTATCCAACATTTTTTCTACTTCTTTTAAAATATCAATAATAATTCCATTTAGTGGAGCTTTCCCCTTCTTTGTATAATTAATTGCATGGCTTATCTCTTCATTTAAAAGACTTGACAATTCAAAAAAATGTAATAATTGTAGGGGATAATTTGTTTTTTTTTCTTTTAATCACTATGGAATGTTTTATAGAAATCTACCTTACACTTCATAAAATCATTTCTCTTTTAAAAATGGTTTCCTTTTAATACCAAGATATTGTTTTATACTTTTGAGATTTTTATTCTCTTCTATAGCTTTTTTTTTTGCTAATTCATAAGTATATTTTCTTATATTAATATAAAAAAATTTGTACTATTTTACAAAATTCTAGACATACAAATTTTTATAATGGATTATTTTTGTAATTTTTATAGTCCTTTTTTTCATCATACATTGTCTTGTCTCAGTTAAAAATTTACTGGTAAATTGTTGTTTTTTTGTATCAACTATCTTATTTGAATTTCTTAACAGATATCAGTTATATTCTTATTGATTTTATAAAGTCTGAATCATCTTTAAACTGTTAATATTTTTAAATGATTTGCAAGTTTAATACTGTCTTTCTTGATAGTTTTTGTCTTTCTAGTTTTGTGTTAAATTGATTGATCATTTTCTATTTTGAATCTAGTAAAAACATTACAGTTTTAAAATCAATATTTTCTGTTTGTTAAAATATAATCCAATTCTGTTGTATTTTCACTTGGACACTTCCATACACATTTTCATTTATAACATGCAGGTTGTCTTTTTTCTGCCAATTCGACAGATCAGTTTCTCTCTCATTTCTGTTGCCATGACCATATTAACCATCTTACTTTCATTTATCAATCATTTATGAATTCTAGCATTCCTTCATAATTTTAAAATATTATTTGGTTTGATCAAAAGCATTTTCTAAATTCATACAAAAATCTTTATGAGAATTTGTTGAACATAAATCTGAATTACTTTCATTTTCTATCTTCCATTAATTTCAATAACTAATTTTGCCATTCTGCCCAAATATATCATCAATGTCCCCACAATGCTATTTTTTCACATTTTATTTGTAATAAGTCCCATTCCACTTGTGCTTGCAATATTTATGTATTTGTAGTTAAGTGCATAATCACTTTTTAAATCAACTATCTTTTTTTTTTCTAATACCACATCTCGTTTAATATTAGACATTTCTTCTAGTTTATGAAATCTTTCTTCACTTAAAATTGATTCACTGATAATAATCTAAATAAAAGGTTACCATTAAAGAACCACCTGAGTCTATAATCCAGAGATTTTTAATATTCTCTGTCTTTGGCCACTAGCTATTGCTTCCTTAACTGTTAACTTCATAGGGTTTTAAAAATAAGTTTCGTAATTTAGTTTTGTCTGTTGTGATTGTAAATATTTGTAAGAAGAAAAAAATTTATCCACACTCACATTCATTCTGCCTTTTAAAAAAATCAACTAATATTTCAATTACTACCAGGCAATTGATAAAAATGACCATGGTGTTTCTTTATCTTAAATCCAATGTGTAAAAAGCCAGTAAATTCAGCATGCTGGCTGATAGGTGTTGATGTGTGGCATATTCATATTCATTTATCATATAGATAGCCACATAGCTATAATAGCTGCAATGACAAGGGTGCATGGAGGGAACATTACAAATTTAATCTGCTCAAGTCCTTTAAGATTTTAAAGAGAAATCAAAGGGTATTTTTCCAAATAACATAAATCTTTTTTGTAGTCATCATTATCCTTATATATGATTAATTTCCATAAATTAATTTTTTTTTTAGAATATTTTCTTAAAGATCTTTAATATTTTATTCCAATTGTTGTAAACAATTGCTAAAGCTTGAGTTAAAGACTATATTTATCATAATGTTTAATTTTCATTATAAATACAATATGTCTAAATATACTGAATATTTTTTTTGCATATGTATGTATGTATGTCAATATGCAGAACAAAGTGTTTCTTATTTTTATATCATAAAACCAAGTGTAGTTTCAGTGATGAGCCCCATAATCATAGTCTCATGTTATCTGTTTCTGCTGCCATATTCATACTTCAATCTAATTATGCATATTATGTAAATACATGCTATGTAAATTAAGTCATTTAAATAATCCATCTATGTGATCCGCAAAAGAGAAAAGAGCATCGAGCTATTACTAAATGGAATACGTAATTAGATATATATATATAAATACATGAGCAACAACAGAAAACATGAGAGTTAGAATTATGGTACTCATTGCTGAAAATGCATTCAGCTTTATGATATAAAGGTAAGAAAGAAACCACATTGTTACACATACACACTGTACAAAATAATTACTTATAAAAGAAAAGGGTAACTTAATACTAAATACGGTATATTGAATAAAAGTTAACCTTTTGACTTTATTAATAATTATTTCTTAAGTTTATAACAGAATTAATCTCCAATATTTTTTCATTTTTTGTTGTTGTTTTTACCTTACTATCCTTAATTCTACAGATCCTACTCGTTAGGAGTCTCTTGCGCCTTTGAACCACTTGCATCAGCAATCATGATTCCAATCTTTCTTTTTTTATGTTTGTTTTTTTTAATTTTTATTTTCTGTCTTATAATAAGCATTTTCGTTTATGAATGACTGCTAGTGATGATGAAAATAATTTTTTTCTCTATTTCTTTATAATACTTATAAACTGCTCTTTGTAATATATAGGGTATATCAGCACAGACTTTCACACGACCCACCACTCTCCACACTATCTCATAACACTGATACACTTGAACACATATATGTTGAAAAGATAAATAATCACCAATATACGTATTTCATGCTAAACCAGCAATCATCAGTTGGTCCAGATTACCATCTCTACACATATATGCTATAAGTGCTCAGATATATATATATATTAAGATAGCCGATCCTCATACTTTAATGGACAGGCTTCAATCTACCCACACTCTAACTCTTCAACCGTCCATCCGATTGAAAATCTGATGATGGAATGCTCAAAGGCCACCCTTAGGCTGAGATTCTTGTCACACCCATGTTGACCTAAGGTCAATCTGCCCACTCATGTACAGGACATAATCCATTTAATACATATACAATGGATGAGCAGACATCTCTACTATGTAATAACTGAAACACATAGGCTTATTATATACCTGTGTCTATATATGTAATATATAGGGTATATCAGCACAGACTTTCACACGACCCATACACTTGAACACATATATAGACACAGGTATATAATAAGCCTGTGTGTTTCAGTCAAACTGCTCTTTGGTAAAATGCTGACTCTACAGGTCCTTTTTCTTAAAAATCGTTTGACTTCCCACAAATGTACTTATCATTTTTATTTAAATCTTTTTAAATTCTTTTAAACATATCTCTCTCTATTAAGATTTTTAAAAAAAGTATTTTGTAAATCAAATTCTAGTATCTTTTAGTTTGTTGTTCCTGGTTTTTGTTTTCTTTTTACTGACTTTTTCTGAAGAAACTGTGTAAGGATTACTTCTTTATCAATTTCCGTATATTGAAATTTCAACATTTTTCCTTCCGGCTTCATTTTCTGGCTAAGAATTGGTAGAGAGTGAAAGTTAAAGATCCATAAATATATGTGTGTGTAGAAATAGAAAGAGAAAGTGAAAAAAGAAACGGAAGTTAATTAAATACATTACATAAAAATAATAAAAATATTTGTGGTCAACCGACTAGTTGTTAAATCTTACGTAAAACATTATACAATTAATTTATTATTTGATTATAATTTATTTCTAGATTACAGAAATTTTGTAAATAATAAAAAAAATTGCAAGCACATACTCAGATTTAAGTCGTCATAAAAATAGAACTAATAAAAGTTAGATATATTTAATATTCTTTAATTTTACAAATATCATTTTAAAAAAGTGTACTTCCATAAATCAGGGGTATAAAAAGAGAATAGTCAAGCGTTGTTGGCCGAGTGGTCAGCACAGCTGCCTTACAAGCGGTTGGTACGGGTTCACTTCCCGGCCGATGCTTTGACACATGGAAAAAAAAAAGAAAATATATCCAACATATTGAAAATCTTTTCTCAAGGACCTTTTCCTCATTTTTCTTTGGAATTGCACAATCTAATTTTATTTTTTATAATTATATAAAGTTTATCTTATCGATTGTGAACTAATTGCCTTTATATAAATAATCGGAAATTTTCATAATTTTAAATTGTATATGGTAAATCTAATTATTTCTTAAATTAGTTAACCTATACTGTACTTTAATATAAATAAATATTTTTTAAAATAGTATGTTATACATGTGCATATATATCCTGTAAAATGTATTAATTCTTATATATATAAACTATTTCATAATATGATCATTTAAATCCAGAGATAAAACTTATATATTTTTTTTTTCAAATTTTAAATAAGCTTAGCATTTTTGCTTAAGGTAACCAGTCCGTAAATGATCCAATTACCCATTCAATTATAGATCACTAAATAAATGTTTAGTTATTATTAGCTAAGGGTAAAATAATTATGGAAGACTATTGAAGCTTTCATCACTTAATAATCCTAAAAAGTCATCATTATCACCATTTTTAAACATTACTGATCCACTGCAAGATAAAGGACTCTTCAAATTTAATTCAATTTTACTGATCCATAACAAATCTTTTCTGTATTAAGCAAACAAACTTTCTTATTTCATTCATCCATCTTAACATGTGGAGTCTTACTAGATCTTTTTATAATCTCTTGGAATCCATTGTAAGGCTTTCATTATACATTATAATCTCGTAGCAATATGTCCAAACCAGAGTCATTTCAGTTTTTAATTTTTCAATTATGTCAATAATATGTCTTTGTTCTTTTATCTACTCATTAATCTTTTTGATATATTTTTGTTACTTCTAACATCTGACAATTCTTGTTTCTGTTTGGATAACTATCCAAGTCTCTGATTTATAAATAAAAAAAAATTCTTCCTTTTCAATCATATGGGCATATTTTTATTTGGCTAAGTTATTTCTACAAAAAGCATTCCATACAAACTTAATTCTATAATTAATTTCATCCATTATGCTTCCATCTGTATTAATAATCTGACTAAAGCATTTGTAGTTATTAAATTCTTTTAATTTATAATTAGCAGCCTTTATTTTTATTTATTTGATAATATCTATTAAACATTCTTTTAATCTATTTAGTATTTATCTTTAGTCCTACTTTCCTAATTATTTTTGATAACTCTTGTAATATTATCTGAAACATTATTTGCAAAAACAACATATTAACTGCAAATTATAGATGATTTAAATATTTTTTGTGTACTTTTAATCCCTTGGCTTCCCATTTTAATCCATAAAGTACTTCTCATAAATTACTATAAAAAGTTTTGGATATATGGGATCACTTTGTCATATTATCCTTTTCATTGTTACTCTTCTTAGTGTCTCCATGTAATATTCTAAATACTGTTTTTGTATTTTGATAAATATTCTTCAAAATATGATAGTATTCCAAATATATATCTTGAGAATCCAAAACTTTAGCTGTGGGAATGTTTATAGAATCAAATGCTTTTTCTTAATCTACAAATTCTACCAAAATAATGTCAGTTCATATTCTTTTTCATTATTAAATAGCTGTTGGAGAAAGCTTCATCAAGTGATTAGCCATTTAAAGGCTTCTAATATTCATATTATAAACACTTTTGATCTTATCTAAGTTTTATTTTTTCAATAAGTTATTTTAAAAAACTTTTGACTGCTAACATTTTTCTTATTGCAACTTTGGGCAATTTTAGCATTAATAATAGTTTGATCCGGGGGGGGGGGGATATTAAAAAAAGAAATATTTAATGCAAAAAAAACAAAAACAATTTATGTGGCAACAAAATGTGGTAGTGCATTATTTGTTCTAGATAAAATTTAACTTTATTTTAAATACTCTAAAAAATAAAAATGATTTTAAATTAATACTGTATTTTTCTTTTTAAAATTAAAGCGGAAGTTACTGAAAATTCCCAGTGAGGTTTATATAAACTAATAGTTATCAGCTGGAATTTACAATAACTTCTGCTTTCATTTTATCTACATTTGAATTATCACTTACAACTATTTTTCTTTTTATAAATATATTTTCCAATAACTGTATTTCAGAATCTTTAAGTAGAAAAAACATTTTTTTTAATCTCTCAGGTTTTAAAACTTTGTTATTTGGTTTGTTTTCAATAGATTGGAAATGGAATATTTTATAAATAAAACATGCAAATATTTGGAGTGGCGATTATTATATATAATGTAACAGTGAATATATTTGAAATAAGTTCTATAAAATTCTTCAGTATTTTTTATCATTATCGGTCAAGGAAAATAATGTAACAGTGAATATATTTGAAATAAGTTCTATAAAATTCTTCAGTATTTTTTATCATTATCGGTCAAGGAAAACCTTTAGCAAGCAGGAGATTATACAATTCTGAATGATATATTAAAGGTAGCCGACATCCGCTTGAGATATAAAGATTTCCATAATTATGCTATTTTATATAATAAAGTAAGATGACTTTTCATTGGAATTAATTGTTATAGCTTTTCAAATCTGAAATATTATTTTCAGTTTAAAATGCATCAATTCAAAACCACCACCACCACTTAAGTTGAATATATCACAAATGAATAAATATTTTTTTTCTGTTATATTTCTGTTGTTAACGAATTTAGATGAAAATTATTACTTTTGGTTGTTTCTAAAATCTTTTAAAATTTTCGAAAAGTTAATAAAATTAAAAAATATGGTTCTATTTAAAAATTTATTTTTAGGATTATACACTTTTATATATTGTACTTTACAACAAAGTGTAACAGCATTTTTAATTTTTGACAAACTAGGATTGTATTGTAAATGTATAACATAAACTGAACTATTGATCTTTCTATTGACTAGTTTTTAAACTTGTTTGAGCAGAAACTTCCAAATTATTACAAGGGATATTGGAAACCCTTTTTGCTAACTAGAAATAAAAGCTATTATAAAGGGGATATTTTATTTTTCGATGATTAAAATTTGTTTAGTTTTATTGATGTCCTAATTCTCATTGTATTTAAACTTTTAATAGATATGATTTCAGTTTTTTATCATATAAAATATTTACATTTTTTTGTTTCTATCAATGCATCCCTCATCTTAACTGTATTAATTGCAACCATCTTCTAATGCAGAAACTCAAAACACCTTCTCTCACAATGAATGCATTTCATGGACAACCTTCACTCACAAGTGGTTCGAGATATCACTCATGTTGAGAAATTGAGGACTGATTTTTATCTATTTTTAAAACAAGAGTGAATAATCATTACTTTGCAGATATGTTTTCAAGTTTTTTTTTAATCAATTGCATCTCTCCTCTCATCATCAACTAATGCAGAACATTAAGCCATCATTTCTCATTATATATACATTTTGAAAATAACCATTGCTTGTAGGATGAGCTAGAGATATTAAGCACCTAAACTTTCCTGCTGTATTCTTTAAAAAACTATAATTCCAATATAGAATGATTGGGAAAAAATAAATTTGCTTAATCAATTTAAAAACTTTATTTTTTGAAGAAAAAAAACTTAATTAGAATGTTTGTATTGTTTGGAGTACTGAGGATGACTGATTTAAGAATTAACTATTCTGAATTAAAATACAACCAAACACTCCTGGTGATCATTTGAATGGCACGTGACTTTCCCTAAACAACCTGTTCATATTTTTTTATTTGAATTATAGATTGATGGTGATGATGATGATGATGATGATGATAATAATAATAATAATAATAATAATAATAATAATGATGATGATGATGATGATAATAATAATAATAATAATAATAATTTGTTTAATCTGACTTTACAAATGAAATGTAAAACTTTACTTCATCCAGCTATTTTGATTTATACATATTTTAACAAATCTAAAAAAAAATAATTGTTTAATTTTCTATAAAAAGTGATTTGATTTCCATGCATTTACTTTTTGGAGAGGAAGTAGTTGACCATAAACTAAAAACTAACAGGATTAAAAAGGGAGTTTATTAAGATTGAGTAGCAGTGCCCTGCAGCCAGAACTAAAGCAGGTTTAAGAAAATATAGTTATCTGATATAGGTCATACTGAATTTTCATAATATTCTTGGTTGATACCAAGAAATTTGTTATTATCAAAAATAAATCTGCATCTACAAGGATGTAATTAGATAAACTTAATGTTTTTGTGAAACTGTTTGCAAATTTGCTAATATATAGATACTGAACCAGGGCCCCTAAATAATTTCCATCTTAACCAGGTTTAAAATACCTTGTAAAATAACCTAAATAAACTTTAACATTTACCTTAATATCTCTAAACTTATTATCACACTTACTATATAACTTCTTGGTAATTATTATTTTTTATATCTTTAATATTATGGGAACAGACTGGCCCTTCAAGCAGAGGGGAGAATACCATCAGTAGCGTAACCATCAATGATACCCATGGCAATATTGAGTTATACAAAGCATAACACAACCACATTTGCTGACCATAGCACATCTTGACTGCTGAAACAAAATCCCTGCCATTCAAAGCAGTTTATTTGTTCTGATGATTAAACTCATGCACCAGCCATGACAGGCACACAATCCAGCACTTGAAATATCCCAAGCTAGCTCCTATTCTTGATTAGGGTCCAGCACATTTATTTAACATATATGAACATTTATCTCTTTAAATAAATGATGACACAGTGACAAAAGAGGGAATAGACCAAATAATACTTAAGGAAACGTTAATTTATTTATTTACACACATATATTTAACAGAATATCATATAATAAATTTACATAAAATATAAATATTACTTTCATGCTAAAATTATGATAGTCCTTTGATAAAGTTCATTTAATTTAAAATAAAATGTCTAGACTGTTATTTAAAAGTATATTTACCCAGATTTTTATTTGTGTGTATATTCCATTGGTTTTGATTACAACCATTTGAATTTTTGGTTCTCCATCGATGGCTCTATGGCTTTGGCCTTCCAGGTTTCTGTCAAACAATGAGAGAGTGTTTGCATCAGGGTCTACTTCACCATTTTGGTATCAGTTTCCAGCAGGGGTTCAGGCAGGACAGTTGATTTGCAAAGGACTTTGGTGGCCTGAAGTTCAGTCAAATGCTTCTAAAGTTGTCTAGCAATGCATGTTGCTCGATATGCAGCTTCTGCAATATTTTCCACAGCAGTAATGAATAGTTCTATTTTTTCTTAGATTTCTGAATCTCTGGACCAATGAATAACATAATGAATCAATCATAAAATGAAGACTGAAATGATTCACAGACTCAAGAATGGAATAAATAATAATAGTCCTCTGCAATTTTTATACCCTCTCTCTCATTGTTTTAATTCTATATCATTCTTTTTAATTTTGATCATAATTTAAGTATCTTTTTAATTACTTAATTTTGCATTTCATTAATCTAATTGATTTTTACATTTTTGTTATCTATTTTTTTCTTAGATTAATCTAATATCACTTTTATGAGATAGTTTAAATGTTTTTCTTTTAATTAATTCAATTAGTAATCTTTTAAACTAATTGCATTTTCAAAAGTTTTCTTTTAAAAATAAATTTTATTCTAACTTTCCATATTTAATTATTTTTAAAAAGGAGAGAGTTTTAAATCTTTTCTATTTTAGATTTCTCCCCCACCTGATTTCAATAAAAATTTTATTCTGTTTTAAGAGAACAGCAATATAACACAATCTTTTTATTTACAAAGTTGTGTTTTAAAACTTCTTCTGACATAATTATTTCTTTCAGATAAATTTAATCATATATATGTTGTTGTTTTTTTAATTATGAAACATGTAGTGCAGATATATGTAGTTTTATACATATATCTCTCACTAGTGTTACTATATATATATATATGTGTGTGTGTAATCCCAATAGTAACTGAGATTCATATGATTCTGATTATAATCAATACGTTAAGAATATATTTCTAATTTCTTCAGCATAGAAACAATTGGGAATATATTATTTAAACTTATACTTTTATACTTATTTAATAAAACTTGTGGTGTTTTGTTAATCATTTTCATAATGGTTTCCTTTAGCAAATTTGTTTCTATGTTTTCTTGTGGTATCATAGTGCTTGCATTATTTATATCCTGACAAATGTTTTTGCAATTAGCTGAAAATTATTCACAAAATATCCATAATAATATATCAACTAAAAAAAGGTACTCTGTAAATATATAAAAAAGTGTTTAATCATGAAATTGATATAATATTATTTTGGGTTAAATCCAAAGCCCTTTTTTTAGAGTAGCATACTATTTAATGAGCTGTATGCTTTTTAGAAATTATTTCCATATATTGTTAAAAATTTTGCTTTGGAAAGAAATGTTGTAGATAAAGTTATAATTTAAACAGTAGAACTTTGAAAAAGAAATTTTGCTTACTGGTATTCTTTTAATCATGAGCTGAATGATTTGAATAGTGACATATTTGATAGACCTTTTTTATACGCTTTATATGAGAAAAAAATAAATTTATATAAAGATTGCTAATCTTTCTGTGACCTGAGAAAGAGAGCCAGTTACTCACTGCCAGACTGAAAATTTAGATTTGTGTATGATGTGCACATGGAAAAGTTTATGGGTATTAATTGTGGACAATTTGCTATAATCATCAGTATAAGCCAAAGTTTTTATTGCATTGAATATAATACCAAGATTAGCAACAGCAAGTTGATGAACATTTACATAAGTAGCAAAGGTAAGAGCTGATAAAAGAGATTTGAGATATTTTATAATGATGATGAGGGGAATAAAACAGGTCCCCCTCCCATATTTATTGACTGAAATATACAATAGTCTCTCTTGGCTAAGATTATTGTGGAATGCTTGAACAATTTTTTTCTAAATAAAGCCAATGGATTAATTTGTTAAAGGTAGTCATTAGATCTAAGTTACTATAATACTTTACTATTTGAAATTTTTTTGCAAAGAGACAAGTTCTTTTAAATTGATAAATTCTTATATGTTACTATTGTCATTACAAACCATTCTGACAAAAATCCTATTATATAATTACTGTGGCTATATGTAAAGAACTTTCATTATGTAGTTGCTATTATATTTATACCCATGACTTAAAATTTATGTTTTGGGAACAATACAGATCCATTATATTTTTTTCAAGTAAATAATCCACAGCATACTTAGTTAATCAATCGATTATTGATTGGTTAATACATAGTTATTCATCCACAAATACGGGATAAAGAAAAATAAAAAATCATTAAAACTTTTACACCCAGCAATTGACAAACTTGCGGTGAATAGTATATTTTCCTTTATGATTCTTTTTTGGGAGGTTATTAAAGAGACCTTATTCATATGGAATGCTATTTTATCTACTTGTTTCTATAGATAGGTAATTAAAAGCCCTCTTAATAGATGAAAAAATAGAAAGTAACACCAAACCTATCAATAATTAGCTGATGAGTTAAAGTATTTTTCTTTGTTTTACTCTCTACCTAAGAATAGCTATATACCTAATATTGGATAGTTAACTAAGTCAGTTTTGTAATACCTATATGAAGAAATATGTTAAATCTGTTGAAAAAAAATTCAAATTTGCTCAATCCAAATTTAAATCCAGGTCATAGACATAGTTGGCAGATGCATTATTATTACGAGTTTTTTTTGGTTTTTTTTTTTTTTGTCATTGTTGTTGTTTATATAAATATAATTGAAAGAAAATTGAGTGTGTATTTGTTGGATATTTAAACTAAAACTATAAAATGTAGTTATAGGTCATCATTAATTTAGAAGTGACTTTGTCATTTGTAAAGGATTTCATTGGTTTTAATGTTTTTTAAATATATTCTCAAAGATTTCTAGGCCGTTATATTTCTATATTTGTAATAAATAAATAAATAATATAAAATGCGTATTATCTGCTAGCTCAGCGCAGGCCAAAGATCCATTTCTAAATTTAATTAAGCCAAAAAGAAATTTCAGGATTTAAGATTAAATTTATAAATAATCAAATATTTATCAACTCATATACCATTTTAAATTATATATGCTTCTTCTTTTTTTAATATAATAGATGCGAATTATTTTATTATTTAAATATATATAATATGGAATTTATTTGTAGAACAAGTCAATACGACCATGATCATCCAGACGAATTATCAAGATTCCCATCATTACAGTCTTTATTCCGCCATCCCGGTGCTCTTAGAAGAAGATTTAGTAAAGACTCTACCAGAGGGTAAATCTCTTTACGTAATGAATTAAATATATATATATGGATATCCTCATGATTTGATTTTTAAAATATCCGTATTAAAATTTTTACTAATATTTCGAAATCGATTTAAGATTTTTATTTTTGTCATCTACTGATATATATTTTATTCTCTTTTTATTTGTATATATATGTAACATTTTCTTAGTTCTATATATACATATAATTCATTTCAATTTTTGTCGAAATCTTTCTATATAATTATTTTTATATTTGTAAGACTGTTTATAATTATTCCCAGTGTGTCTACGTGCATTAAAAATTGTATGAAAACATGCTAACGATATGTATTTTTTAGATACATTTATGACGATTTTCCTAAACATCGAGCCAGCGATATTGCAGCGCCTGTCTATATCATGATTCACCATCCGACAGAACGAAGGCATTCTGAAGATGTTAAAAAACATTTAGATCCAGTTACTGATAATTTACTAGCATTGGGAGAAGAGAAACTCGGTGGCCGCTTTTCTTACCTGGGTAAAAGGAAAAAGTCGCATGAGTTTCCACATAGGTAATTATTTACTATTATAAAATTTAGATAATTATTTTTTTAAAAAAGGAAACATTTTCAAAAAATATATATTTTATTTAATTGAAGTGATAAAAAACCACATTATAGTAATCGAATAACTTTATGACTTATGATTTCTTAAGAATTTGAGCGAAGTGCAAAAATTCGAATCTATCTGAAAATCTAGAGACTTCAGAATACCATTATTATTAATAATCATTATTAGCAATGTAATGATTAAAAATAATTTTAAAAGATTGATAATAATTCGCGACGATTTTCAAAACAAAAGATAATTTAATTAATCTATTCGTTCAATATACTGAAAATCTTAAGTTCAAATTCCTCTATTTACTATAGTAAAAGATAATTTAGTTAAATGGCAATAAAATCAAACATATCAATCTGTATGTGTGAATATGAAAATAATTAGATTGACTTATATAATCCTGGCAATAGTAATACTAAAATTAATAGTATATATTAGATAATATTCTTTATGCTATATGTATTAGATAATGTTATCTAAGAAAAAAGTTAAAATATTTAAGAATTTTGTTAAATAAAAATAGATAAGATAGACTACTGTAGCTAAACAGGCTTAAGGTAATATATTTATATATAGTGTTTATGTGTCATTAAATTTGAAGATGAAAAAGAGATCCGAAAGTATGTGTTTTCAGAAGAATTAATTTAGTTAAAAGAATGAAGCAGTTAAAATAAAAATTGGCATGAAACAAGATAAGTACTAACCTGAACTTTGTTTTTCAATTTTATGACAGTAATCTTTGGAATTGCCTATAGGTGTCTTGAGGGTAGAATTTTTAATAGGAAGTGATGAAAAACAAAAATTTACTGATGTTTGTGTTATCTTTGCCAATGCAAAAGCAAACCTGCAGAATTGCAAAATAAAACTTTAGTAATAAATGTTCAAAAAAATTAAGTTCTTTATCAGATTGTGTTGGAGAAAAAATATTCACCAACTTGTAAGACTATTAACTTGATAATGTGATCTAATTTAAATATTTTGATATCTTTTTAAGTAGAAAATTGGACTAAAATATAGAGATACAATAGAATATCATATGCTGTTGTTGCTTTTAATAAACAAGTCAATAGATAGAGTTGAGTTTATGCTCATTACCAAACTCTGGGAGCCATTTGATAAATAACATCAGGAAATGTGCCAGAATTATACTGTTTCTATACTGATATGGTTTAAAACAACTTTTCCCCCCAATATCTTTAGCCTTTATGTTACTTCTATATATCTCAATGATTAAACTGACCAATACAACATCCTCTATTTATAATACCTGAATAAATTAAGGATCACATGAATTTCTCCAGAATGATATTAACTATGTGTATGATATTCAGATGTGACAATTTTCATATAATATAATTGATATCTCACAATATTTAAATGAGAAATAATTAAAAAGTAATTTACTTTCAGTTTATTAATAACATAATTTTTAGTATAATTCCTTATTTCTTTTCTTAAGAAAATATATATTCTTAAGCAAATATTTCTAAATGATAAAATGAGGCATTTTAACAATAAAAATTATTATTAATACCCTTTAACTTATATTTTTCTAATACGTTTGTTTCATCTTCATATATATATATAGTTTTTTAATTAATGGACATTTTATTTGTAAATATATGTTAATAATATTACAAATTGATGTCTGTATTTCTTCAAAATAATATACATAAATTTATAAATAAATATTAAAAAATACAGTGCTTAAAAGTTTATAAAAATATATCTATAACCATCACTTAGAAGCGCTTTCAACTATCTTTGTAGTTTTAATCAACTAATACGTTTAAAATGTCAGCTTTCCCATAATTCCATGATGTCAACTTTCCCATAATTCCATGATCTTAATGTTTGCTGCTTGCCTATTGATTAAATTTTGCTTGTATTTATATGTTAATATCGCTTCTTTAATTTTTCTTTTATTATTTCTTTCAGTTTCTAATATTTTTATGTTACTATAATTAAAATCAAAATCATATGTAGATGATTTATTATGGTCATAAAAGACAGAAGCTTATAAATTATCATTATTTTTATAATTTTGTTTTGTATTTTGAACCCTTTTTAATAATAATAAATGTTCTTTTGTTCTTTTTTCCAATGTGCACCTCGATTCACCTATATATCCACTGCCACATTTATACATCCATTTGTAAATGATACAATTTTTATTTGTTAATAAAGTCTTATCCTTTGAATTGTTTATCAATTTATTCAATGTAGGTGGTGCATAAAATGCAATATGACATATACCTTGATAAATTTTCTTAATGAAACTTGCCTGTTGATTTGAAATATATGGTATTGATATCCAAAATTTTTTGTCAAAAGAATTAACATTGTTATTAATATTATTTTTATATTTAGAATTAAAATTTTTAACAGTATAATAAACACAATCATAATTATATCCAACCTTTAACAATTCATTATAATAAATTTCAATACTCAAGAATCTAAGAGTCCAGGTTTGACTCCCATGCTAGTACTGTCACTGGTTAGGCCAGCAACACCTGAAGAAGAGGGGAGAATAATATCTCTTGAAACATTGTGCATATAATAACCTATTTGAAGTGCTATTATTAACAGTTGAATGTGTTTGAAATATTTAAATAAAGTTAAATTTTTCTAACGACATTCAATACTCATATTAGATAATGGAAATAGTTCAATATAAAAATACAATTAAAACACTATCATCACAAACCTTCAGGAAAACTTGAAAAATACACATGTGTAAAAAATTATAACTTTGGCCAAATGAATAGTATACGCTCAGCATGAAATGCATCTTGGGGGTCATTTATATTTTTCAGCTGTCTTTATTTATATGTTTCAAGAATGTATGATGAAACAGAAGTTACATTAACATTAAAACTGGCTGAGCCGACTCTTCTCTCCCAAACACAATGTTTCAATCAAATAATTTTATTATTTTGTGTTCTTAGTACAACAAAAATCATTAGATGTGATAATTGAGTAAATTTAAAAAAAAAGAAATGTAAGTAACATTGACATTTTAGAAGAAATATGCATAACATGATCACATTTCCAGACCATGGCCCACCTCAACTGCTAGATTCAAACCCCTACTATCCAAGCACTTTATTTGTTTTGAGGTAAACTTCAGGCACCAGCTAGTTACGAGAACTAATGTGTTTGGACAGTAGGCCCATAACCCAGCACTCGAAATATCCCATGACTAGCTCAATCAAAAGAATAATCTAAGACATTATTGCTTTAATTAGTGGTAAAGAATTGATTGACAAATATTGCGTTTAAAGATAATTTATTTAAACTAAATATCTATTATTCTAATTTTAACTACTTATATGAATCTTAATTAAATGAAGCAATGACTTTTCACCACCTTAGGCACACACATATTATATTAAGATATACAATATAATATAACAAAGAGTATTAAATAATATAAGGCATTTAATAAACACATTAAATCAATATAAAATATCATAAAGTATTCTCATACACAACATTTCAAAACACGCACATCAATAGTTCTTTATGCATGCTATAGAGTTCATTTATTAACTGACTCTAGGAGGCTTTAAGGATTGCAATGGCTGCATTAATTAGAAATGGAAATAAGAAAATGTTATTTATTACCTAGGATTTCAGAATGTGGATACTTCTTGCTGTTTGTTGCTTCACATGAAAATCTTTTCAACCGATTGGATTCAAGGTTTTTGTAGAAGATTTTTGTTGATTGCTATTCCTTGCTACTTCTTATTCAAGACAGTTAGACATCAGGTGGCTTCATATTATTAAGTGAGCATTACTTCCATCTCAGGCAGGCTACTGGTATTTAGGACAGGCTTGGAGTTCATTGTATGCTTCTAAAACTCAACACTGATGGAGAACACTGACTGAGAACTAATTGACTGAACTGAAGAACTGATTTAATCCAATTGTGATCTCAACTATAGATTGAACTTCACTGAACTGAACTCATTGATAGATTGAATACAACTTATTGCAAACTCAACTGAACTGATTGATGAAAATCCAGACTATTTATATGATGACCTGTTGTCACTTTGGTAATGGATTTTTATGTCTGCCAGCTATATTTGTTGTTGAAATTCCTACACTGTTTTTGAATACATTCCTTAGATAAGCTTTTGATTATGTGTTTTCATTTGGTAGCCATTGCAAATTTATTGTTTTGTGGATTTTTAATTCATAGCCATTGCAAATTCTGTGTTTATATATCTTATGATTATACAATATTTTTTAACTTTCATTTATTCCTTATTATTAAACATGCATATATATATATTTCTAAAATCAACTCGTTATTTAATTTTTAAGATTATCTTTTTTTTCTTTAAATAGTTTTAAACGAAGAGAGAGGGTACCTTTAATTTTATAAAACGATTTATTTCTTAGGAACTTTTATCAAGTTAAGTTTTCTACCCCTTCTAATTAATTAATTGTAACTTTTATTTCAAACAAAAAAAATTTTTATTTCCTTTCTTTTAGTGATGTGCATTTTGTTTAATAAAAAAAATTCTTTAAACTTTTTATTCTGACCTACATATTAATTTGTTTTTTAAAACCTTCATGTTGGTTATGAAAATTTTATATTTAATAATTGTAAACACAATTTTAATGAATGCCCAGTAGCGTTACATTACACTGCCCTTCATTTGACAGTAAAATGTATCTCTTGACCATTTTATCACTGACAACTTTAATTATTAAATTTGAAATATTGGCATGAATTTTTTTATTTCTCTAAGTTTACATTCTTTCTCTAAACTATACATGCTGAGGGAAATCTGCTTTGACTGTGCCTTTCTTCCTTTTATGCTGATGACATTGCTCAATGATCAAGTACTAGATGATGATATCTGGGACTGCACTATTTTTGCGATACAGGGATTTTAAATGATAAGGACACTGATTTGCTGGCTTACACTGACTTACTCATACTTGAAATGAAGCTTTATTTGCCAGGTTTCTACCAGATTTTGAAAAAGAAAAGGTCACTGTGAATGGCAGGATTCCTCTACTGTCCAATTTGACTTATGATTTGGAAACGAGATATGGGGACTCTCCACTGAAGAAGTGATTTGCGGCTTACTCTGGTTGTTTCCAGTGCACATTTTTAATGAGAATGGGGACTTTCCCCTGAGAAGTGATCTCTGACAGTCCGTTATGGGTGCTAATTTCATCCAGCCAACAGCTTTAACTTTTCCTAAAACTTATTTCTATACTTGCCACCCTCCTTTCAATTAATTATAATTTTGCATACACTCCTAACTTAGATTGGCATTTATATTATTTATTTATATTAATATTATTTTTAAACTATTTCTTTAACTTGCTATTTTATTTTTATTACAATTCATCCTTTCTTATTTTTCTACAGATATTTTATTTATTTATTTAACTTGATTACTTTAATTAAACCATTTATTTAACTTCCTTTTATTAAGCTGTGTGTATTCAAAACAAACTTTTATTTTATTACACTACTTTATTTATTATTGTTCTACAGATATATTGTACTTATTTATCCTGATTTTATTCTATGTATTTTCACTATTTTATTCATTTATTAAAAATCTTGCAAACATTAATTTAAATCATTAATTTAACCTATTTATTTATGAACACTTTTTTTTTATTAGTATGTGCATGGAGAAAAAAATCTTTTATCCAGTGAAGCCTCCATTATTATTATTTTATGAAACAATTCCTCCCCTTTTTTTATTTTACTTTCAAATAGAAAAATTTTCAGATTCAAGTTTATCACCTATGTCAAAATAACATTTTTTAACTCATAGTCCATTTCTGGTCCTTTGTTTATTTCCATTCCTTTTACATTTCGTCCATTAACTAACTCCTAAACTTTGTCAGGTGGTTCTTTCTTTCTACTAACTCTATAATATAAATTACCTTACCCCCTCTTGTCTATCCCTTATTTATAATTTATTGCCTTGTTTCTTTCCTGTTCTGTCCTATTTTCTGCCTTATAAATTAAAAAACGTTTATACTTAGAAAAACCTCATATTTCTTTAAACTGAGAATATTTTTTCCTACTCTTTCTTTTTGTTTTAACTCTATGCTTAAAATGAACATGAACATTTGCTTTAACCTTTTCATTTTTAATTTCTTGTGAAAACTCTTTTATGTTATCTTTTATCTTTATTATTTTCATTTCCAACTTGCTATACTATGGCTATCTTGTTCTACTATCTCTTGATCTACATTTTCTGATTCATCCTTCCCTTCACTACATCTCTTACTATCTTGACTTCCTTTTCTGTTTCCTGACTTTCTTTGGTTAACTCTATAATTTCTTGGTTCTTCTCTATCTTTCTTGTTATCTCATGTCTTATTTCTCTTATCTCTCTAATCATTTCTACTTTGAACTCTTTCTAACTTTGCTTAAATTTTGACTCATTTCTTTCATCATATCCATCAACATTTTCATCAACATCTGTGTCTCAGATATCTCTTCTTTCCCTTTTTCCATTAACTGAGAATTTTTAAAAAATATTGGGCTTTCTTCTGGCTCCATTTGTTTATCCATGGTTATGCTGTACTCTTTTTATTTTTAAACCACAAATAAAGTTAAACACAATATCTAATATCTTTTTGCACTAACAAATCCAATATTATTATTGTTTATTTATTCTTAAAATGGAACATATGACTGACTGCACTCCCTTGTCCTTTTTCTCTACCCATTCTTAATGCCTTAACTCTGCCCAATATATCTGTCTTTAATTCTCTCTTTTTATTTAAAGAAGAAAAAAAGTTTCGGTCAGTTTTTTATTTAAATTATACCACTTTAAAATACAATTACGCAATTTAGTGTTTCTTTAAATGTTTATTTTCAAACAAGAAAAATATTTATTTAACTGGCATTTATGGTGTTCTGCCCCATGTTGGGTGCCAATTGTACCAGGTACATTCAGAAGATGATCTGGAGTACTCTTTGCTAGGTTTAACTGGGTTTAAAACTTATTTATCATAATTTTATATTATAAATATTATGTGAATGAACCAGCCCTTCGAGCAGAGGGCAGAATACCATCGATAGCAGAACTATCAATGATACCCATGATCAGACTGAGCTATGCAATGCATAACATGATCACATTTCCCAATCATGGCCCACCTTGACTGCTAGATTCAAATGCCTACTATCCAAGCACTTTATTTGTTTTGAGGTAAACCTCAGGGGCCAACTAGTTACAAGAACTAACATGTTTGGACAGTAGGCCCATAATACAGCACTCGAAATATCCTATGACTAGATCTATCAAAAGAATAATCTAACACATTATTGCTTTAATTAGTGGTAAAGAATTGGCTGACAAATATTGTGTTTAAAGATAATTTATTTTTAACTAAATATCTATTATTCTAATTTTAACTACTTATATGAATCTTAATTAAATGAAACAATGACTTATCACCATCTCAGGCATACACTTATTATATTAAAATATACAATATAATATAACAAAGAGTATTAAATAATACAAGGCATTTAATAAACACATGAAATCAATATAAAATATCATAAAGCATTCACATACATGACATTTCAAAACACACACATTAATAGTTCTTTAACATGCTATAGAGTTCATTTATTAACTGACTCTGGGAGGCTTTAAGGATTGCAATGGCTACATTAATTACAAATGGAAATAAGAAAATGTTATTTAATACCTAAGATTTCAGAATGTGAATACTTCTTGCTATTTGTTGCTTCATGTGAAAATCTTTCCAACTGATTGAATTCTAGGTTTTTGTGGAATTTTTGTATTGATTGCTGTTCTTTGCTACTTCTTATTTGAGACAGTTAGACATCAGGCAGCTTCAGATTATTAAGTGCATTACTTCTATCTCAGGCAGGCTACTGGTATTTAGGACAGGCTTGGAGCTCATTGTATGCTCCTAAAACTACTCAACACTGCATGAGAAGACTGACTGAGAACTGATTAACTGAACTAAAGAACTGATTTAATCCGATTGTGATCTCAACTGATAAATTGAACTCCACTGAACTGAACTCACTGAACTCAACTTATTGCAAACTCAACTGAACTGATTGATGAAAATCCAAACTATTTATATGATGACCTGTTGTCACTTTAGTAATGGGGTTTTATGTCTACCATCTATATTTGTTGTTGAAATCCCTCCACTGTTTTTGAATACATTTCTTAGATAAGCTTTTGAATATGTTTTCATTTGGTAGCCATTGCAAATTTGTTGTTTTGTGGATTTTTAATTTGTAGTCATTGCAAATTCTGTGTTTATATATCTTATGATTATACAATATTTTTTAACTTTCATTTATTCCTTATTATTCAACACACACATATATTTCTAAAATCAACTCATTATTTAGTTTTTAAGATTACCTTTTTTTTCTTTAGTTTTAAATTAAGAGAGTACCTTTAATTTTATAAAATGATTTATTTCTTAAACTTTTATCAAGTTAAACCTTCTCCCCCTTCTAATTAATTAATAGTAACTTTTGTAAATTATTTCTTTTTTTTAGCAACGTGCATTTTGTTTAATGAAAAAAACTCTTTAAACTTTTTATTTTGACTTACATATTATTTATTTATTTATTAAAACCTTCATGTTGTTTATGAGAATTTTATTTTTAATAATTGTATTCACAATTTTAATGAACGCTCAGTAGCGTTACAATACATATTCATACTTTTCAGAATTTGATGACAATCTGGGTTAATAATAATATTTGTTTTATTCATTACAGAAATGCATAATATATATATATATAAACATTACAAGCATATTAAATAAATGCAAAGAATTGTTTTTCAAAACTTTTATATCTTTAAATACTAGTTTTAACTAAAGATGTTCTCTACTCCTCCCCCCTTCCCTTTTCTTTTTTAGAATTACAGCAAACAAAAAACCATTATTAATCCATGATTAGGCTAACAATATTAGGATATATGTCTTAAAATTTTTTAATTTTTTTTTTAATAATCGAATACTAGTATTGATTAAAATACTATTTTTCAATAGATGTTCAAAAATGTATAATTTATTTAAAAGCTATAAAATTAGTTCAATAGATCATTAACCCTTTCCTAGTTTTTTTTTTTTTTTCAAAAAAGTGACCACTATTGTATATTTTTACAATTACAGATATATGCATATAAGCTATCACATAACTCAAAATATATGAAAAAGAAATACATTATTATAAATATATATAAATCAAAAGTTTTGGATCATATATATTCTAAAATGTAAATTATATTTTATTAGAAAAAAACACATATTTATATATTTTTTGTCCAAAAAACCTGATGAATATAATGAGGGGTGAAAAATGAATATATATATATATACGCTATCACGTGCCTCAAAATATATGAAAAAGAAATGCTGTTTATTTTTTATATATTGAAATAAATTATTATAAAAATATATATAAATTAAGTTTTGATTCACATACTTTCTAAAACCTAAAATATTTTGTAAAAAAATATAATAGATATTCAAACATTTATAGATAAGAAAACATCACGTGATGTTGAAAATTTTCAATTGACAAAACGATGCTGCATATTTTCAAAATCTACAAAAACACCCTTATTATTTATTGCAGAAAATATAATTATAATTTTTTGAAATATACATAATATTTAGTTAATAATATTTACTTGATTTCAAAATAATACTTGCAATAATAAATATAAAAAAAAAATGCGAGCAAGGATATGAAAGTTGAAGAATTATCACAGATTCTAGATATCTGAATAGAAAGTCATAGAGCTTATTTTCATAGAAATATTTTTTTTAAAAAAATCATAAATAATTATTATAACTTACCAACTGAAAGAATAATGCAAATTATTAAAAAAAATTGAAAATTATTTTGCAGAAAGTAAAGAACAACTTCTTTTCTCTATACAGGTAAGAGTCAATATGGGGTTACCTATTATCATCTCATAGAATAATGAATAAATCATTGATTATAACTGCCATCTATGTGAAACTTTACAAACTAATACCTGAATAGTATGTGCTAAAATTGAAAAATAGAATTTTTCAGACAAAACTGCTGACTGTTGTCAAATGAAAATCAAAACGTGATATCGTGTTGCGTACAAATGTGATAGGGGGCGCTTTGACCACCAATTTGCGTAGAGACCTAGGTAAAGGTTAACATTTATTGCTATAAATTTATATACAATTCAAATAAAATAATAAAAGTTCCATATGTCCTGCTTTTTGAAGCGGTTGTGTGTGACGTTCAAAACATTATGTTAAGTACAACAATTTCATTCTATTGAGAAAACTATGACTTTTTCTCTTCTACCTAAAAGTTGATCCAGGAAACTGGCTATTGTATCTGCCATCATTCAAAAACCACACCAGAATAAAATTATTGAAGTATTGTTTATTAGAACTTCTATATAATCTGTCCAGTAATACTTTATCAGATAAATGTCAAAGCTTCCTAAATAGTACTTTTCTATTATTGCAAAATTTCAATTTAAAATACTTTGTAAAACTGATCTTTCCTCTTCATCCAATCCACATTTAATGACCAGCAGTAGATGAATAAATCAATTTCTAACTAGACCTATAAAAGTATTTCTGGTCTTCCTTACTCTTAATTTAGTTTTACATTTGTCTAATTATCAATTAATTTGCATAATATAAATTGTGATTTGAACTATAAATGTTTTGTTTATTAAATTCAATTATTTTTATATAAACTATTAAAATAACACAGTTGCTATTATTTTTATATAGATATTATTTTGACAGTAATAGTAATAAAGGTCTTATTGTTGATGTTTTTAAAGTTAAAAAGTGATGTAATTATTTCACCGATCTATTAGAACAAAAAAAAAAAACTTTATACATTTTAAAAGACAAAATTAATATAAAATATATTCCTTTCATTTTAGATTTGGCTTACGAAAACCTTCGGAAGATATGCAGATATGTGAAGAAGACGAAGAAGTCGAATCACCAGGGCTAGATAAAAAGTCTTTAGGTGGAGAAAGTAAATCTTTACATAATTTACAAATACAAACTAGCGAGAAAGAGGATGATCAATTGTCTCAGCCAACCAGTTCTGGTGACAGTGATCCCGAGCACCAAAAAACTGTTTCATCTATTACACCTCTTATTAAAAGAAATAGTTCATTTTCTTAATAAAGACTCAAATAATTAGAGATATTTATTATGTTAAAGCAAAACTATTTCTTGTTATAGTAAAAATTAAAACTCATTTATAAAAATTTAAAGCATAAATTCACACAAATTAACAATAAATAATTGTAGGCATCAAATTTCTGACTTCAAATAAGTAGATCATAAAATACAGAAAAGATTTTTGAAAATTGACTTTTGAGAAATTGGCAAATAATCTTTCTTTTATGTATACATGAATGTATCTTGTTACCTATCTGAAAGCAAGAATAATTAGGCTTCATGGGACTTTGACCGAGTGATATTGATCAATATTTTCAAATATTCATTTAAATAGATTATTTGTAAAGAATGCTTCCCACAAGTCATCACTGCTAAACAGCATAGTGGCATTGGTGAACTTATATATATATATATGAACTATGACAATTTTTTTTAAGTTCAAGACAAACATAATTTTCCTTTTATGTAGTCAGCCATAGCCAATTTAGCTAGCTATCAAATATTTTTGGAAAATATCTAGCTAATCTAAATAAATGGAAAAACAAAAAAACACAATCAATCCTCATTGTCTAAAAGTTGGCAAATCAGGAGAATGCCTTTGTTCCTCTAAGAAAAGACTTTAAGGATATATAATACTTTTATCTAAACAATTTATTGACTTTAAAATCTTTTGACAGAAGAAACTATGAAAAAACATATACATATATACAATAGTAATAATCAGAATATATTTATTTTCTGGCACTATTGATTACCATTGTTTCCACTAGGTGGCACTATTGTATAGAGTGTGTTATTGGTTTTTATGCTAGGTTTGGGAAAAGATATGGGGGATTTAGATATGAAGGTCATGGAGTTGACAAAGATTATGTTGTGGAAATGGGATGGAGCAGATTATGGGGAAACTTAGGGTGGACAATGGAAAGGGAAGGTAAAGTCGCTAACAGGTTTCTCTGGGCATAGCTGCTGAGAGATTCCTGATTCCGTTTAAGGAGAAGCCATAGTGCATCACATCACTATTCTAAAATATTACCTAAAACATGTAGGAATTTTGGTACTCATAATTATACCTACCTATGAGTACACATATATATAAACCCCCAAAGAATATCTTTTAGAATTCTTTATCTTACTTTAAAATAAGTTCTTTTTTTTTTTAATCACTTATCCTTATTTGTAAAAACAGAACCACTGTGAGCTTTTTTGATGTCCTAAACAAGTCAAACATTTGACATCTTATTCTTTCTCAATCACTAATTAGACACTTAGCAGTGTGGCTCCCAAACATATTGAAAAGCTGAATCTTGTGCGCCCACTATAAATGTCAAATTCAAAATATCTTAAGCAAATGTGAATATATATTATACCATTTCTTCCCCCCCCCTAATCAAATAGTACCCTCGGTATTTGTCTTCGTCTACTCTATCCCTATAGTTCCACGTGTAAATATGTGTGAAATGCGTTTAAAAATAAGATGAATTCAAAATAAATAGTTAAAATAAATCAAAGGCAGTAAAACAAAATAAAAAATCATATAACTGCGACTTAATCATTCCTATCATTTCTCTAATCATTCCATTACTTTTTTTAACTTAACTAAAAACACGCAAAGATGAAATAAACAACTCTTTAATTGGTTGAATCTATGTGTTTGGAACTGTACACTAGTACTAAGTTTTTAATTAATTTAATAATTGGGATAAAATATAGAATATTTTTTTAAGATTATTCGCTAAGATAATTTACATCAGAGAAAGAAGTTTGATAACTAATAGTTCTAAAATTCACTAGATATCTATAGTTTGTCATTTAGTATATAAATCCAATACTGGGAAAACGTTACGCTTTAGCAAAATAAAAAAATTTCTAGTAACTAATGTAAATGTAAGCAGTAGATATTTATGTTTTTCCAATGAAATAAAAATATAAAATAATGTAAGTAAATATGTTTTAATGTACAATAAACTTTTTTTTTAAAAAAAAAATTACATTTTCTCAGATTCATCTTTTAGCAACATTTGTCTATAGTACAGTATACTGAAAATTTTACCAAACACTAATTCATTGAGAACTGCTAACACTTCAGTAAAAAATTTTGAAGGTAATCGTTATTATTGTTTTTCTAGGACATTCATACAAAAAAAATTAAATTTACTTGGGAATCTACTTTATTATATAAATGACCCACATAAAGCTTTGAATGTTCATTATCAGCAACCACTCAAACTCTAAGACAAGGGTGGACAAACTTCAAAGTAGCATGATTAACTTTTACATTTATTATCTATTGGCGATCGAACTTTTTGGGTAATAAAAAAATAAATAATGTCTTATAAAATTTAAATTTTGTTTATTGATTATTATTAATTATATATTTTTGCCACATTGACAGAAATAAGCTTTTTAAAGATTGGTTGGAAGAATTCTACTGAGTGTGAATTGCTGTAAACTAAAAAACTTAAAAAACTACCTTTGATTTAAATATATGATTTTTATTGATAGGATTTAGGAATCCAGAATCTTAGCGGAGTTAATAATTAATTAATGAGCGAAACAACAGAAAAATTACCTGAATAAATTATTTATATTATCAAATTCACCTTCAAGCCAAAAAATTATGTTTTAATGCAAATTTCTTAATTGCTAATTTTTTTAGAACAAAATATGTTAAAATCTCTATAGATACTACATTGTACTGCTGCTTGAGCGCTACCAAGTCATTTAAGGTGCCATAGTATTGAGACGAGATGTACAATGAGGAGTAAAAGCAAGAAGTGCACACGCATACAGAAAGAGCGGTGTCTAACCATCAGACAACTGTTATAGAATTTACAAACAACTGTAAAAATAAAAAGATTCGGAATTTACACAACAGTAATCTGATGGCAGAAACATCTGCAATTGACTGGTAAGCAGTGTGTGATCATCCATTTACCCACCTCTAGAAAGCTGTGGGATGACTATACAAACCAATATGTGAAGCACAAATATACCTATATTTATAAAATACCATTGATCCATTATTCTATTTGATATTTTTTAATGCTGACTTAATTTCTGTAGTAAACTTTTCTTATAGGGATTAAAATGTTTTGGATAATTGTAACTTTCCACTATATTCCATCCATGAAAACAATCAATTTGCACTTCTTTAGAATGTCTTTGGTATAACCTTCATAATGTAAACAAGTCTTTTTATGAAAATTTTGTCCAATTTCACTACAAAGTGACATCTAATCCAATGAAGCCGGAAGAACATACTGGTTTTAATGATTTTATATTTTTAAAATTTTAAGGAACACCTTAAATGAAATTTTCTTAATAGTTTTATAGTATGTCATCAAGAGATCCAAATCTCACTTTCATAGAATATATTAGATAAAATAATTTTTATACGACTAATTTAGCTGCAATAATTATTATATCATTATGATATAAATACCCTATCTTTTAACTAGTTAAAAATAACAGCAGTGATTGGAGTTTGTGCAACATTCAAGTTCACGTTTCTGTTTGAAATGCTGCCAAGATATTTACATTGACTCATATTCTTCAGTTGATAATTATCTGAGCTAAACATTGCTAAAAAAAATTCTCCCATCATTGGCTGATACCCAAACAGGTAAGTTTTTTGTACATTAGTTACTAAATGAAGTACATTTTGTACATTGCATTGGGAAAGATAGCAAAACCATTTGTATATTGTAAATTTAGAATGTTAAGAAGAATGAAGTTCTTTTATCTGTTTTTAGTCAATTCAAATTAAAATTTTTATCACATCTGTATTATATCTTAATCTCTGATTCATGAACAATTAGAAAGACTACTATCATACAAATCAAAAACAGAATTGAAGTTAGTACACATCCTTGTTTTAAAATTAGTTTTCATTACAAATAGCTCCGACTTTCTACCTGTAGTAATATCAGTTAATTTCAAATAATACCACAGAGGCCTGTCCTATTAACTGAATTAAATGTCTTTATCAGATCAATAAAAGATGTGTATAAATCTTTTGTTACTGACATTTTTCTTGCATATGCTTGACAACAAAAATCATTGTCCATAGTACATGATTCTCTAAAACCACAGTGAATCTTTGGTAACCATTCAGCTATATCTAGAAACATAAAGTAACTTTGCTATTATAAATAATAATATTCCATGATAGTTATTGAAATGTTGCCTCTCCCCTTTATTTTAAAAAAGTTGAATAATTGATGCAATATTCAGTTCAGGAAACACAACTTCATGAGTCTATATTATCACATATTTTAAAACTTCTTCAGGTATCTCATCAATACCTGAAACATTTCCATCTTTAAAATTACAAAAAACTGTTTTAATTTAATTAAGATGAATATCTTTGTCCAAATTTAAATAAATAGATAGAATGGATATATCATTAAAATCACAAACTTAATTTTCATATTCAAAAGATTATCAAATACTCCTTACACTTGTTCAAACTATCAGTCATCATGAGAATGCTATTGACGGATTTAACAGGATTGTAACATTTTTCATATCCATATATTATTTTCAATAGTTAAAAAAAAGATTTACAATGATTATAATCAGGAAATGTCTAACTTCTGCATTTAAATCTCTTTATGGCAGTTCCACATTTAATATTCTACCAAAACATCAAATGTTTTTCTTTAATAAAGTTATTAATAATAGCATCATTATTAGAAAATTAACAATTCTTCTTTTTAATGAATTCAAAACTATTTTACTTTTATTCTTAGCACACTTTTTAAAAGAATTTCATGCTCAATCCTGAAAGTCCAATTTAGCAAATCTAGTTTTTAATAGCTGTTGAAATTTAGCATAAATAATTACTTCTACAGAATAAACATCAAGTTTTTTGCAAATATTATTGAATTATAATCTATTTTTTAATGCAACTTTCATTTTAATTTTTTAACATACTAATCTAAAATAAAATTTCTTTAGTAATTTCATTTATAAATGCTCATGTAATATGAACTTACATTATGATTCCTTACTACATTCGTTCCTTTATAGAAAATTTTCTTCTAAACAAAAATATTTGTAATAATCAATCCATATGTTGTGCAAAAATTCAATAAAAGCAGTCTGTTTGAAATTACAGCACATATATCATTTCCAACAATTTTTACCAAAATTTACTGCATGTACCAGCAAGTGCATTAAAGTTTCCAAGAAAAAAAAATTGATCTTCTAATAGTATTGATGTAATAATACTATGCAATAAGAAATAAAAGCTTTTCTCCTTTAAGTCTAGCATCTTTGCAAATGCACTAATAAAATGATCACAGGTATTACTGTTATGCAAATTAGGAATTTTAACCCCCAAACCCTTTCATTAATGTATTATACAATTCCAGATATAGAAAATATTAGACATTATAGTAAATCCAATTTCTCGTTGATTTGCCCTTCAAAAAAACAACAACATATAATTGCATACTTGTTTACTGTACTTCCTTCATCTGGAAAAGTTTCACTCACTGTTATATCATTCTTGAATCTTGATAGCTTTTAGTATCCTAAAGGAATTTGCATTAAGTTAAATGAGCACATTCTACGTATCTATACTTAAAACAAAATTGCACTTATAACTTTAGTATTTCCACTGCCTCCTGTTTTATCTCTACTACTATTATCTTTTTTAATTTTGCATATAACTTGATTCTGATTCATATTTAAGTTATAACAATAATATTAATTATAGTTATATTGTATCTTTATTTATATCACAATATATAAATTAATGTTTATAAAACAATATTTGTAAAAAAAAAAAAAAGTGGAATTATAGTTACTTTTGGCAAAAAATGTTATTTGGAAATATTAAAATCGTTCACTACCACAATGATCAACTGCAGGGTTTTAGAACCATATTGCCTAGTTCAATCTGCAGAAAACTTATTTATGTTGATGATAGTTATTTTCTATTATTCAATTATTCACAATTGATGACTTTTTATAAAAATAATTAAAAGTTAACCAAACTGAGTTTTTTCAAAAAATTATAAATGCTTTTGTTACATTTTATGGTAAAAAGGTTTTATTTTAGGCTATTTAATCTATCTTCTTTAGAAGATATTTTATACAGTATATCAAAATTATAATTCAGAAGAGTAGTGAAATATTTAAATAATAGTTAATTTCATTTATTATAACATTATACTATCATTATATATATATATACACACACACACTATCAAAATTAAAAATTAGTTTTATGACTATAAAGAATAATCCATGAGCTACAAATGTTTTCATCTATCATATACTGCTTCTTTAGTCTGTTCATTTGACATTTTGTATGTTATGTTTTAACTTTTTCTGCAGCAAACTTTTCTTTTTAAAAGACTTTAATATCTTACTTTAATTGTAGCTCTTCATTTTTAAAACATAATGATCTTTTCACCCAATGAAAACCATGCTCAACTTGACAATAAAGTATTTTTTTAGAAAGTTTGTTGCTGTCTTTTGCTTCAGTATATCCAATCCTTCTAAGATATGCTTTTCAATATCAATTCAATAGCATCACATTTAGTAATCTTAAGAATATGTTAATTGCTTGTATGATCTTTCATATTTTTATAATCTTTAGAGCAATCATAAATGACCTTTTTCTTTATACTGTATTTCATAGATAGTGGGCCCCAAATATAATTTCCTTACAATAAATTGGTTAAAATATACAATTTAGTTGACATAGTTAGAATATTATAATAAAATACTCAATACTTTTTTCTTCTCAAGTTAGAATGGCCGAATTTGTTTATAAATGGCAGTTAAAAATAATGAATGATAACCATCAAAATATTTGTTGTAAACATTAAAATAATCCATTAATAATACAACTGTCCTCTACTCTGACAGCACAAGCTTAGCTTTCTGCATCACAATGTAGTATTTATTAAAAATATTCTATTTGCAATTATTCTTTTAGGACCCAGAACCTCACAGCTAATAATAATAGCTTCAATTTGTTAATAGTGCTGCTGGTGATGACTATTATAATGTAAAACTCTCATTTTCATTGATGGCTAGTTAATTTCTTGCTAATATAGTTATGGATATTGCAGCCAAAAAGTTCTACTTCAAATAGCAAGATAACCATAATTCTGTCTACTACAGAACCAACATTTTGGAAACACTATTGGATTATAAATAATGAAAATAAAATTTTTTTATAATTAGACAACTATTATAAATAAATGAAAATTTTTTTGGCCATACAGTATCAGATAATCAGTACAGAAGAATAAAAATAGCTTAGAAAATATATAGAAGATAAAACACTTTTTTAACGTGATCTGCACTACAGGGCGCCATCTAGGCATTTGAACCTAGAAAAATTTATAAAGTAGGCAGATATGTAAGTCAAAAAAAAAATATTTTTTTTTTTTTATATATATTGATTCCGGTCGTTAGCCCATTGTCACTAGCTCAGGGAGTAGCAGAGATTTATATTTATAATAATATATTTTATTAATTCTTATCTAAGAATATTTTAAAAAAGAATAAAATAAGCCACTGCCAGTAATTAATACATAAAATATTTATTTACGCACATATATATATAAAATTTAGCATTATTATTTTATATGTTTACTTTAGCATTTAACTACATTTTTAACTTTTATTCTAGATTTTAATTTACATTTAATTTTTATAAGTTTACATTTTAATTTAGTTTGCACAGATAGATTTATGAAAGTTTGTTTTATAATGTTGAGTACAGATCGGTTACATAGATTACACGGTTAAAAACATTTCAAAATAAACATAACCGATCAAAATACAAAGTCACTGATATGTCAAATGCAGAGGGAATACAAGAGACCCATTGGCATTCATCGTAAGATGCCGCAAGACACCAATAACTTAAAAGACATCTGAAATAAATACACCTTAGATACTCACCGTAAGGTATCAGTATTTACCGAATGTCTATATATTTTGATCAAGTATGAAAACCAAAAACATAATTAACCGATAACAAATCCATGCAACTTCCATACCCAACTTAAATTTAATGCATTTTTATTTAGAGTGTCGAATATGAATAGACTACATAGATTTGCATTTGAAAGAAAATATTCTATCCTTATTTAACCCTAGGCTAAAAGTTCGCAGTCAAACTAATGTCAATTCATCTGATATATTGATGCATTCAATGTAATATGAAATATGGTAGCACAAAAGGTTAAGAGAAGAAATTGCCTCTCGTCAGATAGGAATACTACATCTATCTGACAAGAAGAGCAATAAAAAAAAAACTCCATAGAAAGGAACAGTGTTCTACGTCTTATAATCCCTTCCATAGGCAAAACAGAAGTGTGCGGTGTATAAGCAATTCTGCCCATAGCGAAACTCGAATTACATCTAACTACATCAATATATCCAATTCACTGACCCAATTCAACCACGAAACAAATAACCTAAGATTTCCCTCCCCTAATATAACTTTACAAATCTATATAGCCATTTACACCCGACTTAAGTTTAACATTTACATAATTTATATATTAAAAACAAAAATCATCATAAAAACCTAAAAGAACAAAAAAAAATAAATGGAAATGATTTTAAATTAAAAAAAAAAATACATCAAATTACATTATTAATATTAATTTATGTTGGTCAGATAGGATTCTATTTGTATTATGTACTAAAAGGTTTAGAATTTAGAGTTGTATGTTTTCAAATGAATATAAAGTTCTTAATTTGTAGTTGATTGTAATTCTGAATGGGAATTCCCACACCGTACTGAAGATATTTGTATCCAGTTAGTCTTTGTTTTTATTCATCCGGAGATCTTTACTTTAGCTGGTCCTTAATGTAGAAAACGATGTCATTTCTCTTTCTTCTTTAGCAAAACTGAAGGGATTGAAGAGTGCATCTTTTCAATTCCTTCTCCTCCAACTCCGCACTAACACATAACACCACTGTCTTCTTTTAATAGCTAATTACATTTTTTTTTTTTGGTGACAGCAATAACTTTTAAAATTATTTTTACTGATGAAAGAATTTAAATTTCTCTAATATGCTTATGGTTGTAAAACTAAATTCTGGATTTTAAAATAAAGACAACACTTACAACAGAAAAGAAAATAGATCTGAACTCAAATAGTATTAATAATTATTGCTAAAAAAAAAAAAATAGAGCATTAATAGTAACAGATTAAAGAACTAAATGTTCCTGAATTGAAATTCACTAGACTCTTTCAGTGCTAAAAATGTCATGCGACTTCCTAAGAAATTATTCATTTAATTTTTTTTTTTTTTAAATATAAACTTGAATTATTTAAAGAATAGTTAACAAAAACAAGATTTAAATAAAAACAAACTTAAGTCATGCAAAAGTAAAACACCAAATCAGAGCCTACATCGGTAGTGGTCTGTGAAAAATTTAAGTAGGGTGCTTTATTATAGTACCACTACCAAAAAGTAAGCAAGGAAAATAAAATAGAGCATTTCTAGTTTTGGAACCACACAATCATTTTATTTTTCCATACCAATCATTGTTAAAAGATTTTTATTTGCATTTTTTATTTCAATTTTTTCATGTAATGAGACCTGTGAGAATATAATTTTTTATATATATTCAACACTAACACTCATCATGATAAATATTTAAAATATTAATTAATAAATGTTAATTATGAGTGGAAAAAAACCCAGAACATTTTATTGCTCACCCTAAATGAAAACAATAAAAATGTATTTGCTCTGAAGAGAAACCAGAATAGATAAACCTACTATGCTCAAATAACTACTGACACTGCAGCTCCAATGGCACTAAATATGAACACTGATAAAAGCAAACAAATCTTAGTGGAACTTTCTGAATTCACCGAACATGATATTTCTGACACTGCCATAATTAGCAGTGAATAATCTCAGGCATTGCTTAAAATAATTCTTCTTAAATTAAAAATGATTTTTCAAGCACAAATTTAATAATTAAATTTTTTTATGGGAGTGATGTGGTGTCACAGTGCTTATGGAACAGCTACCGCTGGTCTACATATATAATTAAGCTATATAAACTATCAGTTCAAAAATAAAAACATATAAACATCATGAATTGGATTATAGATAAACTTTTTACAAAATTATAATTTAAATGAAAAACTGGATACTTAAAACTTGATAATTAAAATTGCTGCCAATATTGCTATAACAATTATAAATTTCTCTCAAATAATCTACATCCTTAAATTTCAAGGAATGAGCAGAGAAGTGTCCCTCTTCCTCTTATAAACTACTAATTAGTTCAGTATAGGAAATCCTCCCTAAACCCTGAATGCATGACTTCATGTAATTATTTACATATTAAAATTCCAAATACTTAATAAGACTATAATTATTCCTTGAATTTATAATCGTAATGTTAAAAAATAATTAAAATAAAAATATATAACTTAAAACTAACATCAGTAATATGGCAAATTTATTTTAAAATGCAGTAATATTTTATTTATAATTAAGTATGCTTTTCATAAGTTTAGATCAATATTTCAAAATTATATTCCCTGAAAGTAAATGAAATACCTTTTTTAATAACAATAATATATATATATAGAAGGGGGGGGGATATACAATTAAGATCTAAAACTTTCAAAATACTTCTATGTTCTTTGTTAAGAAACTAAAAAATTACATACATGAACTCCTTAATCATCCAAATAGTAGGTACATTATAATTGAATGTAAAAATGTTCATCAAAAGAGGATAGTACAAGATGCTCTTCTGTTCTGTGACAATAAAGTAATGGTCACAATTGATATGGATAGGTCTGTTGTTCTACATAGCCACATAAGAAATTGCTACGTTAACTTTGAACAACAGGACCTACAAAGGCTATTGAAATCATATAGGATTGTGAAAGACTTCAACTATATACTGGAAAAGCATGCAAATATCATGGTTCTGACAAATTCTGCTACCTTTTCTATTACTTTATTAAAAGGCATATCCCCAACAACTATAACAACAATCCACTGTGCTGAGTCCACAACTCTGATATCATTCCGGGGCATACCACCAGTGTTTTCTGTACAGATTGCCAACTCATTTAGTAAAAAAAATGTCCAGTTAGGGTTTGCAGTCTGCAAAGAAAAGAAAACAAAATCCCATCATTGTACTAATGAGACTACTGCCAGGAGACAAGTTACTTTAATCTTAATGAAGATAATACACAAAGGCCATCTGCAGATTTACTATTATTCAATAATTCTGAACTTGATAAAACTCATTTAATTGAGTTTAGAAAACCTTCTCAATCCCAACCATTAGAGCCTACAGACTTATTCAATCAGGTTTTATCCAATTCACCTTTTATACCAACTTCAGATTCTGCAGTCATAGTGCCCAGACCTATTGCATCTGGAACTGATTCCACAATTACAGAGGAGCCATCCACTCAAAGGTTCAAATCAAAAAGAAAGAGCTCTGGAAATGATAAAAAAACTTAAAAGTATTTCATCTTCTGCTTTCACAAAAAATATCTGATTCTAGTAAGAGTTCCTCAGATAGTGAGTTGAGTTCAGCCAAGAAGGGGGAAGAGCTTAAATCAAGCTATTGATTATCATGATAAGAGTATTATGGATGTTAATTATGAAGAAATAAATCCGATGGTCATACAATCTATCGTGCATATGCTGGATCGGCAATTGATGAATGGAACTGATGAGGCAGCCCCTCAGAGTTTGCTTCAAGATGAGGCAGATGAGATATGCATTGATGCTTCTGCTACTATTGACTAGAATATCATACCTGAAATTTTCCCTAAAATTTTACTTGTGTTGTGATCTGTTCTGCTGGTTTCTAATTTGATCTTTAATTGTTCTATAATATGAATTTTAATTTTGCTGGTGTCAACATTAGGAGTCTTAACTCTATTAAGAGTAGACGCAGTTGCGCACTGGATACAATTATATTCTCCGCAAATAGTGTCTTGTGGAACCCAAGCTTTACAACAACTCAAATCTGGAAATAATAACAAGATTACAAAGAATTGGATCACTACACTATTCCATTTCTGCCAACTCTTCATGCGGCATTGCAGTATTAATTCCCTACAAGTCCTCAGTGCAAAGTTTCTATATAAGTCTCCTGAATAACATGATTTTTATAACAGTATGCATCAACACGCTTCAAATTCAATATAATTTTTGTATCTCTCAAAAAAGACAACTCGTTGATTTTTAATATTTTGCAATTAATTAATCTAGCATTAAATTCAAACTCATTCCCCACTTTTTTATTTAGGAACTTCAATATAAAATGTAAAGAATTTAATTCCAAATTCCTACATCTCCTAAACGTACGATTAATGTGTACACAGAGTTTTTCCCCACTGGATGCAGTACCTTTTATACCAGGCAATTATCCACATTAATTGACTATTTTATTCCCCCAAATTACATTTCCATATTAAGCCATCATTAAATCCTGTCACCTACTCTGGCCATCATGCTCTTGACATTTCCTCTTCTATTAATACACCTCCGCAATCCTGTGCACATGCTAAACCTACAATGAGATTACTGCTTAAATCTGCAGCTCCAGAGGCAATTATATCTGAAGCCTATATTTATTTCAGAAAGATCAACATACATTAAATCCGGCTGAAGGGTGGTTTGTGTTTATAAACATACTGTTCTCCCTGATATCACATTATAACCAGAAAAATAGAGGGCCTACAGCTTTATTCCATAGCTTGGATGAAATACAAAAAGATTTTTAAAAGATCCACCTACACATACTTCTACTCAGGCTGTGAAAACTTTGAAACATCAATTTGTCTACACTCAGCAAATTCTTTTTGAATATCTGCAACCAAGAAGTCCAAATTTTATTTGACCAAGCCCCATATTTTTTCTAAGGGCTATATTAGGTGGGCTTTTGGTTTTTAAAAAAAAAAAAAAACCCAAAAATATCAAAGTGGGCAATGATATTTTACACAGGGATCCCCATGTTGAATCAGATAATGGTACATTACCAGAACAAACTGGTAGAACACATTACTCAACCGCAGCACAGAACATATGATGAGCCTTGCGAGCTGGTGCATGGCATTCTGGAGGCTGATATAAAATCAAAAATAGCCTAGACTCATAATAGAATGCACCCAGGTCTCCATGGTATATCACAATTTTTCAGATATCGTGAAGCCTTTGCTACACCCATAATTTTCAATATGATCAAACTACTTGCTTTGGGCCCGCAGGTGATCAACAGGCTATATCCAATTGCCATGGTTCTGTTTCTCAAAAGGGGTATGATTCTCTCTCTTCTTGAGAATCTGTGGCCAATATCCATGATTCCCTGGATTATAAGTCATTGAATCTGTAATTAAAGATAAGCTCCAGGATCAGATTCTGTCTGCTACATCAAATTTCCAGTTTGCAAAGAAAGGATCTTCCACCTCAGAGGCCATCAGTCTTTTTAAACTGATGGTCGAATATGCCAGAAGACGGAAGACTTCTAAAACTACTGTGGTGCAGCTAGACATGGCGGGTGCTTTTGACTCTGTCAGAGTTCCCTGCCTTGTGTAGCTGCTGGGTGAGCTAGACATTCATCCAGGTACAAGTATAGTTACAAACTTGCTCAATAATAGACAAATTTCAATTTCATTGAATGGCAAATTAATTGAATCCTTTAATCTGACAAAATCTATACCACAGGACTCTCCTCTGAGTGCCCTGTTACTTATATATAAATTCTTTCCTTAAATCTCTTGAGCAGAATCTTCCTGCAGTTTTTCTTCCCAGTATTAAAAAACATTCATTATATTGCTTATATGGATGACTTGCGGTGTTCTTGCCATCTCGCAAGTGCATTCCTAGTCTCATGAAGATTATGTCCAAATTTAAAGTGAATCTGGCCTGTTTCAACATGGCTAAATCGGTGGCATGGGTGCTTTCCTCAGGGAGCAACATTTCCTCCCTCTTTTCAGCAAAGCCCCCAAAATTTCTTGGCCTTCCGCTCAATCTTTTTCCAATGGCTATGAGGACGGAGGTTCAAAATGTGATTTTTGTCCTCTGCTAATAAAATAATCAACTCACTTCAAAAAATATACACTTCATTATACACGAAGATTGTATTATTAAACAAATTGTTGTTCACCAGGATTGCCTATTTCATGCCAATCATTAAGTTCACAAGTAAATTCATTCGTAGTATCAACTCCCTATGTTCTCGCCTCCTGTAGAAGGGCAAGTCTGTAGCAATTAGCCTCAGGAAAATTCAAAGACCCTCCAAATTAAATAACCTGAGTCTTCATTCACTACAGGTGCTTTGGCTCGAGTGTTCATTCAATTTATACAACAAATTATTTAACGTGATTCCACCAAATACACATCCTTTAGTTGTGCACCCCACAAACACTCCACCACCTGATAATAATAGCTGGCTTTCTGATCTGCTTTCGGACATTTCAAATATGAACCTTATACTGAACCAATTGAAACCCACAAAAATTCATTACTAAGCTGCATATTATCTAATATATGAAAATATTACAGCTGCCAAAGAAATTCTGAAGATTAATAACTTTATTTTCTTAAAAAAATTCAAATGGTAGAACATGGAGTCAAAGTATTTTGATTTCTTATTAAAAGTCAACCTTGATGCCCTCCCCACAGGGAGCTTTCTGACAATGTATAGTTATACCTCTATTGATTTCACATGCTCATTGCACTTCAGAAATGTAGAACTATGATATACTCAATTTACAAAAAAAACTCTTTGGTATCAAACGTTGATTCAGGGAATCAAATCTGGAATATTTGCAGAAATAAGGAATGTGACATTCTTGTTGTTTAGTATTGGGTTAACAAGATGTGCACTACTGTTTGATTGTAATAACATCGATGCACTGCAAATATTTGTCAAGAATATCAAAACAATAAAGTAAAGGGATAGTAGACTAGCCCCACTATTCATATACAAGACAACATGGGCAATGACTGATCTTGATAGGTTTAATTAACTAATTGTTCATATTGACTATTGATTCATCTATATATTGCCTTTTTCCATTAATTTAATGATTTTGAATGTTTAAGCTGAGCAATTTTGCTTATTGTATGTATTTTTATGTTTTCTCTCCTGTTTTATCCATATAATTGGATCATTTGATTAACTGTTACTATTGACTACATATATTACCTTGTTCTGTTTAATTTAATAATTTTGAATGTTTAAACTGAACAATTTTGCTTATATAGTATGAATTTTTGTGTTTTCTCTCCTGCTTTATCCATGTAATTGCATCGTTTGATCAATAACCCCATTTTGAAAAAGAAAAAAAAGTCTGAAGATTCAATAATGAAGATGGCAAAATGAATTTAAAACACATCTTGTGCAATAATGAATGGACTGAGAACATATAATTTAATATGAGTAGAAGAATGACTAAAGACATTAATTTTCTTTTTAAGTAGAATAGTTTTAGTCTTATTAATAATAATTTTCTTCTTGTAGTATCATTTAATAATTTTATTATAATTAGATTAAATGTTATTGAATGTTATAATTTAATACAATCATACAGATAAATGTCAGAGTGCAATTAATAGTTTTAAAATATGCATAATATATTCTGCATTCCAAAGAAAACCCAATTAATGTCTCAATTAAAAAAGACTTGAAAAGGGTTATGAAATTGATGTACAGGACCTATTTTTCTGGGACATTATTATGACAATGATTTTAAAACAATTTCATAAAACAGTCTATTTAAAATAGATAGAATTTGCAAACATTTCCTTATATTAATAGAAATTCCTAAGTTGAAAACAAAAGAAAAATGATCAAAGTATTAAAATATATATATAAATTAAATAAAAAAGTACAATTTAAAAATATAGAAAATATTTTATTGACATGAAATACAAAAATGACCATATAGTAATAATGTTATATTAATTTAGAAACAAATAATTTCTGTAAAAATATTCTCTATTTAAAAAGATGTGCATTATATAAATTTTTAGATTCTTACAAAATATGCAATCTTTCCTTAAGTAATGTAATTAAACAATGTTACCACACAATACTGCACTCTGATAATGTTATCATATATATATACACACAATTATATTGTGCTTATTTATTTTATTTACATTTTCCAAATTAATCTAATGATAAAATATGAGAGATTCATGAGATAAAAAGGTTTAATGTAATCAAACAATTAATACTGTATAATGGAGATCCAAGTAATATCTATACAATTAGTAAAACTTAATTAATATTCATTCATTCAACCATTTACTTCTTTTCACAGTACATCTTGATTATTATTCAAACATAACATTTCTAATAAAATAAACATTTATTATATTAACAATATATAAAATGCTAAAATAAATTGCAGTAATAATTTGCAATCAAATATATATCAAATTTGTTTCTGGAGGAAGAATGTATACCTTTGTTTTGAGTTTTTTATATTACAAACTAAAGATATTCAAACATTTAATCAAACATAAGTATGAAAATAAATGAAAACAAAACATGGACTAATCTCCATCAGACAAATTTCAGATTTAAAAGCAAATAAATAAATACAAAAAAAAAGGAAAGGTATAATTGAGTAAATAAAAATAAATTTTAATGCTTTCATAAATTATCATTTAAGAATCAGTCTCACATTTATTTATTATTTTGTTATGCATTTTAAATGATGCAATATCAGTCCAATTTAATTCTCAGTTTGATAGACTATAAAGAATACTCTTCTTTCTACTATTCTAACTATCTATTTTAAGCTTGAGTCATTAGCAATTCTCATATAATACTGCAATTTAATTACCATCCCCAGATTTCCAGGCTTTGAATTCCAAATTCTTTGTTAAAGATAAATGTTTAGAAACCACCTGAAGATTAAAATTAAATTGAAGTTCTATCAGGGAATCAATGAGAACTCATGTTAACAATATATGGTGCTAAAATAGTAGTTAAGACAAGTATCCTTTTTTTTTACAGGGTAGGAAATGTGATATGTTGAAGTATTCTATTAGCTATGAGTAAATATTGAATGTATAGAAAATTTTAAATTTTATTTAAACTTTCCAAAAAAAAACAACTTGTCGGTAATAACACACAAATAGACAACCCAGGTCAGTAATTACACAATGTTTCAAATACTGTCACTATGCATATCAGACCAGCAATATCTGAAGAAGAGTGGAGAATACTACTACTCGAAACATTGTGTAATTACTAACCTGTGTTGTCTATTTGTGTCTTATTACTAACAAGTTGTTTGTATTTGGAAAGTTTAAATAAAGTTTAAAATCTATACATACAACATTCACTCATAGATGATGGAAATAGTTCAACATATCACATTTCCTACCATGTAAAAATGTATTCTTTTGTTCTTAATGATATAAATGGCTTCTTTATTTTATAAAGCATATTTAGACATCAGAATATCATTAAAGTTTTTGAGCTAACATTAAATATATAATATTAAATTAAATTATATTATAGCAAAACCAGGCAATAAACTATGACTAAGTATTTGACTATAGTATTTGATTGCTTTCCTACACTTAATTGCCTTTATGTAAAAAATAACATATCATGTTTAATTGACCATATAAAAAAAAAAACTCCAAAAAACACACAAACTAATATTTGTTGGATATTTTTGTATTTTACAAATGAATATAAAATATTAAGCAAATCATGTGATTCAACAAACATTTATTACAGCTATTTAATTAATTAATTTATCAATTAATTCTATTTTTAATGGAATCATTATTAAATTAATATTAATCTAATAAAAAATATATTACAATATTATCTGTATTATCATTTTACCCATAAATTGATAAAACCATTTTAACTCCAGAAAAAAAAATGAAGACAAAAAAAAAAAAAATTAAAGATGAATTTTGTGATAACTATATAAATTAATCAATGAAGTACAAATATGTACATGTATATTAACACTGGTCCCAAAACTGAGTTGTAAACCCTTCTAAAAATACTATTTTTTTCAATAGTTCAAATATCTGAAACTAAGTAATGTTGATATTAAAAATAACATCACTTATTCTCCTCAATATATATATAGTATTAAAGCTTTTTTAATTAAAAAAAATCCTGCCATAATTTTTGTCAAAAAAAAAAAGATAACATAATTCAGTCTGAACATGGATGCAATAATAATGAAAATTATTTAGTAATAAACTAATTATTAGTAGTCTCTCATATCAAAAAGATTTAAATTATTATTGGTCATCCCATTCTACCCCCAAAAAATTCTAATTAATTGTAGTAGTGAATAATAATTATCAATTAATGTCATCTTTTGATAGTTATGAATTATTAGAGATAAGAACTAATTCTATAGAAATAGCTATTACATATCTCAAATGTTATTTATTATTGTCCTACATTTATCCAATTTATATTACATCAATTCATCTTACAAGTATCATATAATTTATAGCATGTATTCATTGACAATTATAGTTTTTAATAAATACACAAATGATTATGAATCACCCTTTATTTAAAAAAGGTTAGAAATTATGGCAATCTTTAACTCCATATAAACTTTTTAATTTTATTAAAGTTCAAATATATCTTTTGTATTACTTATATCATAATGAATATGTTTTTTAATCACAATTTCAACGTATTTTACTCACATATATCTCATAACAATAGTATCTATATCAGACCATAGACAAAGATAGTATCACCTTTAATGTTAAAGGAGGTTGCCTTGACTACAGATTGAGATTATTGATAGCTTAAGGTTCGATTGTTATCATCTAAATTTATAAACCTATTTATGCCTTGAATATACATATAATTTATTTTAAACCGCAATTCATTACTCTTATACTTTCAAACACATAATGACTCTAACTATTGTGCATGCGCTTTTTATGAGTATTAATAATAAATGAATACTTTCATTCCCAACACAAGATATAGTATTTATGAAAGAATAAAATGAATCCATTTATTCTTTCCAACCCAAATTCTTATATATGGGCAAATCTTAAGTACTGGAAATGAAAGCGCACTCACTTCAAATTACTGTTTACAATGTCTGAATGAATGACGTCGATGAAATTATCTAGAATTTACTAAACATCACTCTCAAATAAAACTTAAACATATGTAAATAAGCATTGTCTGAATGAATGACGTCGACAAAATTATCTAGAATTTACTAAACGTCACTCTCAAATAAAACTTAAACATATGTAAATAAGCATTTATTTTTATAGCGCTCTAAAAGTAGTGCTATAAAAATAAATGCTTATTTATATATGTTTAAGTTTCATTTGAGAGTGATGTTTAGTAAATTCTAGATAATTTCGTCGACATCATTCATTCAGACATCGTAAACAGTAATTTAAAGTGAGTGCGCTTTCATTTCCAGTACTTAAGATTTGCCCATATATAAGCATTTGGGTTGGAAAGAATAAATGGATTCATTTTATTCTTTCATAAATACTATATCTTGTGTTGGGAATGAAGGTATTCATTTATTATTAACACTCGTAAAAAGCGCATGCACAATAGCTTGAAAAGGCTGATCTTTAATGTATTCCAATTTATAAAACATAGCGCTATAAAAATAAATGCTTATTTACATAATGATATTTGACTGTAATAATGACTCTAAGATAAATTTCAATTGAACTAGTTTCTCCAATTAGCCTAGATCACTACATCTAAATGTTCTTTATCCTTATGACAGGAGTAAATGATATTCAGGAAGTGTGATGTTCTTATAACTAGAAAAACTAGTTCAATCAAAATTTATCTTAGAGGCATTTACATTTTATCAGTCTATAATCATGTTTGAAAGTGTAAATGTAATGAGTTGTGATTTAAAATAAATTATGTATTTATGTATTGAACTATTTTCATCATTTACCATTAAACAGTGAATACCTTTAGAAAAAAATTTTAATCTTTATTTAAATTTTCCAATTATATTCAACTATCAGTTCAAATGGTATTATTTTCCTCTCTTTTTCAGATGCTGCTGACCTGATCAGTGACAGTACTGGAATGAGAATTGAACCTAGATTTTAGATTCATTAATACTAAATTTTAAAGTAACACTCTAACCAACTGAGTCATTCTGTATATATAAAATATTAAGAAATGTAACTATAAATAATCATAGCTGAATATATAATTGAAATAGAAGTAATTGCCACTCCCAATGAGCTATGTGTAAATTAATAACCAAATGTCAATAAATTATTAAAAGAATGGAATGATACTACTCATTCTTTTAGCTTTGTTGGTATTCAAGCTACAGTAAAACTTTAGTCTGATTTATGTAAATATAAATAATCTATAATTGAAATACTAAAAACAAAAACTATATCTGCAAAATATCAAGAGAATGCAGAAGAATGTACTTTGATGAAATCAGTCACCCATTAAAAAGCAATTACAGAAAAACAAACTAGTGATTAGCAAAAGGAAAAGTAGATATATCTGAAGTAGCAGATTGTGTACATACCAATGAATACCTTCAATTGGGAAAAGGCCAAAACAGTAGATAGAGAAGAAAAAATACAAAGAAAAAAACGTTGAAAAGCTGTTCGCATTACAAAGGTAAATAATCCTATAACAACCTAGTGTGGTAATTTATGTTTGGAAACAATTTGTTAACCTTACCTTAGAAAAAATAGTAGAGAAATCAGGAAACCCTCACAGATAAGTATATAAAATTTCTATTGTACGTTGCCTTTGATTGAGTAGCCTAGTTGGTTATAGCCTCAATTTAAATTCAATATTCCCTAAACTAACGTCCCTAGTTCAATTTTTATGCTAGTACTGTCACTGGTTAGGCCAGCAGCAGCTGAAGAAGAGATTAAATAATACCACTCAAAATATGTTATATATTAACCTATATCGTATTACCCATAGTTAAATGCATTTAAAAAGTATAAATAAAGTTTGAATTTTTCTAAAAACATTTAACAATATTAGATAATGGAAACAATCCAATATATAATTACAACTAAAATACCATCATCACAAACTTTCAGACAAACACAAAGTATATAAATATATATCTACAGAATATATATATATATATATTTTTGAAAAGCAACTAAATCTATTAGTACTACAGTTATACCCATACCGTTTCCCTAAAGATATTAGACTGCCTTGAAAACAATAGATGTAAATGTTATTGAAATGCAAGTAATCTTGAAGATCATACACAATCACAATAGTATTCAGGATTATCCCTATATATATATAGATATTTTCAAATACTATCATGTGATCTTTTTCTAAGTCCTTACAATTTCTTGGAATTCACTTTAAGATGGATAGCTGAAATAACTTTTCTGGTGTAATATGGAGAAAAGAGGCTATGATTTGGAGAAACCTGATTAAACTTAAAGATTGAAAATGATGATGATATATATAACAAGCACAATTTTTCTTCAAAAAAACCTATATTAAAAACTTCCAAGATACTGATTTTAAAGGCATATTAATATTCACATAAGACTAGAGCATTATTTGTCAGTTGATTTAAATGATTCTTTGGGAATGTGAAATGTCATGGTAATGTTTGTACTATTCAAATAATATTATAATATTTTTTTATCTCAATCATATTTTTAAAAATCAAAACAAAATGCTTTTTTAATTAATGCACTAAAAATAATCTGAAAATTAAAATTTACAAGACCTATAAAACAAAAAAATCTAAAGACAAAAATCCTTGATTTAATCCCCCCATGTAATAATTTAAATAATATTTAACTTAAACATAAATCTATTAAACTTCTTTATCTAAAAACAGACCAATGTAGGGCATTGTAACCAAGAATCATATTCAATGATACTATGTCATTCTGATACCAATACATTTTTACATAATTTATAATTTTTTATACTAATATTTCACTTTTAGTTTTATAACATAAACTTCAAAGATTGCTAGCTACTCTTTAGAAAGCTATAAAAGAAAATAATGAAGCCAATTATATCATTATGGTGCATAAATTAAAAAAAAAATCAAGTTTAAATATCTTGGGTAAAACAGATAAATAATTAATAACCTACTATTCAAACTGATAGAAACTAAATAAAATTATATTTAATAATATGCAAATAAAATAAACAATAGTTATAGTTTAATTAACAATTACATTTGCTTTAAATAATATCAATTTAAAATTAATCATTTAGTGATAAATTATTACCTATATATAATTACAGGTTTTAAATAATCATATATAACAAAAAAAAAAATGAAAATTATAACAATAAATAGTATGAAACTGGACAATAAGTTGATATTGAAAAATATTAAAGCACAGAAATAAGATATTCAGAATAAATAAAAAAATATTTACCAACATAATAATTAAAAAAGATTATTAACATAAATTTTGCAAAATTTCAAAGATTAAACCCAAAGATTTCAACAATCATAAAAAATATTGAATTTTAAAGTTACAATATTACATCATTTTCTGAAGTATTAGCAAAATATTATTTCTTAAAGATAATTCTATTGTTATTTTTACAAATGATAAATGATAAAATTGTGGAATGGTGTCTTTCAATATGAAAAATATGTTATATGTGCATATAATGACATAATAAATGCATGTCATTTCATCAAAACTTAAAATTGACAAAGTTAAATTATTTGTAAAACAAAAATTCAGAGATGTGCTTTTTACCAAATAAATTAATTGAATTTTTTGAATGACAAAATTTTGATTATACATGCAGTTGTTTAACTATTACATATCTACAATGCTTGGAATAGTTTGTAAAATTATGAAATAAAATAAGCTCATATGCTAATATTATAGAAAAAGCAACAGCATGTAATAAATACTGTATATATAGGGAGGGGGAGACTGTTATAAGCTATACTGATTTTTACACATGTAAAAATGCTTTTAATAATATAGACTATTTACCTCGATGAATTAAAAGATTACTTGAAGTAAGATGAATAATAGAAAATTATTGTTAAACTTCATTTTCCATTTTAAAAAAATTATATTTTTTAAATATGATATTCTTTAAATAATCAAACTTATGGCATAAAATTCAAATCAATAAATGCTTTTTAAGATTTAATTATTCAAGAAATGAGATATAATCTCAGTGACAGCATCATTTGACTTTAATCTTACAAATAAGCATATAAAAATGTTAAAACTTTTTTTTTTTTTCCATTAAAAAAAATACATAAATAAATCCAAAATATTCTTATTACAACACTTCTAATTTCATGAATTATATAACTGTTACATCTGGTTAAATATTAGTCTGCTAAAGTGATGAATAAAAAATTTTCTTTATTTTGAAATAACTATTTCAAATAAATGTTTTAATTTACACTTTTTTTTAAACGTGATGACAAAAAAATTATTTTTAAAGTATTAACCAGTGTATTAATATAAATTAAAGATTTTTAGCTATTTAAAAATGTATTTGCTATCTTAAATTCAAACAACAATAAAATGCTCTAAGCAATACCCTCTCCCCAGAAAATTATTTAATAACAAAATCAGCTTTCAATTACATCACTTAAATCGCTTTCCTTTGAAACACATTACATATATTTGAGTAAAAAACAAAAATTCTTAATTTAACAAACTCTTGTCAATAATTTATTAATAATAAAATTAATATATACATATAACAAAAGAAATCTATTTTTTAGATATTTATTTATTACATTAACAGAGATTTTTCTTCCTCTTCTAACTTTTGATCACTTTTTTTTTTTTTTGGGAGCAAGTTAACATTTTAAGTACTTAGAAAGTTTGTATTTCCATTATTAATACATCTCTTGCTAAAGCATGAAATAAATAATATTCTACTGTAAATAAATACACTTTAAAGATCTATTGTGTTGAGGCAATTGAAAACTACTGCACGTTTCATATTTCAAAATGTTTAAAACAAAATCCAAACTTTTAAAGCAGGCCATCTGGGTATCACAGTGTTCTTCAATACACGTGCATAAAAAAATAAAAAGTCTGAATTATCTTCTTTATATAAAGAGCATGTATGATATAAGAACGATTAAAAATCATTTATACTGGCAAAAAAGATGACTTATAATCTGGGTAAATGTAAAACAAAATAACCTGGAAAAGTCCAATACATCCACCAATAAAGTTTGGAATCTAAAAAAAAATTACAAACTAAAATTAATATCGCATATTAATATGTAGAATACAATTTTAAATTAAAAGTTTAATTGAAAATAAAATAATAGTAATTGTTACATAAAATAAAAAAAAGTAATCAAGTGGATAATGGTTCAGAAGATCACATTATATGAGTACCAATGACAGATTAATCACAAAAGGTTTATTTCATTCATCGAATGTATTTTTTGCTTGTATGATTTAGGAATCAATCCAGAAACTTTTAGTTCTTTGAGCATGCCACTTTCACCATAAAACTGTGCAGGGTATATATAAAATTATCATATAAACACTACTACTATTAATAATAACAGTCACAGATAGTAAAAAAATACCCTACATGATTTGGTGCAGTGATTATGTGGCAAACTTTGGAACTCAAGTTCTACGGGATCACTGTTACTTTTGTCATTTCCTGTCTCAATCTTTTTATGACCTTTCAGGTAATAAACAATTTGATTACTTTACTTTTTCTAATGAACAATAAATTTTTTCTACTACTAACAATATTATTCTTACGAAATTAATGACAAAAAATATGGATTAGCAAACTGATTAAAATAAAAAAAGTTTATGAAGATATATGAAAAACAATAATATAAATTTAAAGAAAGTAAACATGAGCACTTAGAACATAATAAATTGGAAATTAGTAAATGACTTAATATAAAGACATCATAAGTCAGTAAAAAAAAATTATACCACAAGCTTTAAAAATTTACATTTCTCTTAGTTCATAAATAAAATTATCTTTTACCATTCCCTCTTGAATATTCTCACAATAATTTTATATTCTTATATTATTAACAAATATCTGATCAATGTATAGGAAACACAACACTTTGAGAACTATGAATTATTAAAAACAACTTGAAAATAGTAGAGAATCATTTGTCAACAATAAGACAATATTTAAATTAAAAAAAAAAAAGATTATTAAATAGTAAAATGTTTGCATCTTTTAATGTGATTATATAATGTTTTTGATTTAAAAAGTTATAAATAAGGTATTATTTACATATATAAAGCATACACAAAACTTGATTAATAAGTGAAGTTGCATAGAGACAGTCAGCAAGGAAAATGATATAATTAATGTTTGAAGGTCTATAAATACATTTTACAATCTTTACATGTTTGTGTGCAGTTGTGAAAGAAATGGATTCATTCCTAGATTAATTCCAAGCTAAAGAAAGTAAGAAATAATTTCTGTTTAATAAAATGAATGTAATATTCAATGTCAGTTTTGCTACCCAATCATCTCTGACTTTCTGAGCAATTAATCATACAATTATTTTATTTTATAATAACTAAATAAAAAATACATGGACATATAAAGTTGCTCTAACAAAGGAACAAATAAAATGAAAAAAAAAACATAAATTAAATAAATTATATTTTTTCTGTCTAAATAAATTATATTTTTTCTGTCTATCTCTCTCTCTCTCTCTTTTATAAAATAGATAGCAAAAGTGTTGAAACACTATAAATAAATGAGAGAAAGATTACAAGGATAGTGCGAAATATAATATATTAGCAAGCTAATAAATATATATTCAAATTAATGCCAGAATATATTTTGAAAAATGACAAAATAATTCTTTACAAATATTTCAATTTATTAAAAATAGTTAATCAATCAAACATTTTAGCAGCAAAAAATCCACAGAATTAAAATGAGTTTCATCCTTTTTTTCCTCTCTAATTTTAATATTTTATGTTTTTTTGTTACATATATATAATAAAATGATACTGAAGTTAATCTTATAAAATATAACAATATTAATTATATTAAAATGCTATAGCTAATTTATGGCATAACATAACATTTATTTATGATAATTAATATTAATATAATCATATATATTGCTTACAATAACTCCCCTCATATACACTTTAATGCAAATTTTTTTTTACTGATTCCTTTATTTTTCTCATCAGAGGTACAATATTGAATGATATAAACATATAACCATTGCTTCGTATATATATAAAAATATATATGTATATCAAAAATATATACATACATGTCCTGAAAAACTTACATATACATATAATAATCCATATATATACATATATATATATGCATCCACACACACATATATAACCTATATATAAAAATACATATATACAAAAAAAACATATCAAATACACAATTTTATATTATTATTTTTTTAAAAAACCTATTTTATTTTTAATTTTTTAAAAAAATTTTAAAAACTACTCTTTATTACTTCTTTATCAATTTAGCTTTATTTTCTACTTTTTATCCTTCATCTTTTCTTCCTATCTATCATTTTACATTATTATCTAATATATTTTATCATCTTTTATTTTTTATTTTAATTATTATAAATTTAACTTTTGCCATTTTATTATTTCTAATCTTATTCTTTATTAATAATTTTTATTTTTATTCTCTTTAATAATTTTCCTATTCATTTAAACTTACCAATCTTAATCTCCTCTACCTTTTAAAATAACTGATTTTTTTAAAAAAATATCTTCTTTTTATATATACTCCTTTAATTCAACTCCCTCTATTATCAATTTCCTTAACTTTTAATTCTATTTGAAAATTTAATCTTACAAACTTTTATATATATTTACAATTTTTTTACCTATATCCACATATTAAACCTTTTATATATTTATTTTATTTTTATTATTAATAACCCTATAAACTAATACTATTTTAAACTTTTATTTTTATTTTTTATTCAAATCTCTATTCATATGCCTATACAATCACTATACATATATATACACTAATCTTTTATTACTAATAATACTCCTATAAAAATAATGTTTTTACTCCCCATCTCTATTCAAATTTCATTTTATCTTCTTAATTAATATTGCTTCTTTTATTTTTCTATCCCTTCCTTCATTAGTATATAAAAAAGTAATAAAGGATAATTTTTAAAAAAATTTTAAAAAATTAAAAATAAAATAGGTTTTTTAAAAAAATAATAATATAAAATTGTGTATTTGATATGTTTATATATATGTGTATTTTTATATATAGGTGATATATGTGGTGTGTGGATGCATATGTATATATTTTTGATATACATATGTATATATATTTTTATATGTATATGAAGTAATGGTTATATGTTTATATCATTCAATATTGTAGCTCTGATGAAGACTGCAGGAGTCGAAACTGTCAGCAAAATAAAGGAATCATTAAAAAAAATTTTGCATTAAAGTGTATATGAGTGGAGTTATTGTAAACAATATATATGAATATATGAAGAAATGCAAAGAAAGTAAAAGGAGAAAAATAAGAATATTAATATAATAAATTTTATAAGATTACAGCAAATTTTGCGGTATGCATAATTTATTTGATATTAAATATAGTAACAGGAAATTAATGATAGCAAGTGAGTGATGATAATGGTAATCATCACCTTAAAAATGCTTTTTATACGATGATCGATATATGAGAATATTACATTTTATGTCTAATTTCAAGTTGATTCTATATTTTATGTATTTTAAGAACAGTACATAACCACAAAATAATAATAATAATAATCAAATCAGGTATTATTTATTTGTAAGTATATTTCAACTAAGTTTTCTGATAATATTGGTTACATTTTCAGATTTACCATCTATTTGTAATCCAACTCCATTTTCTTAGCTAAAAGATCAATGAGAAAAGATAATTTTATTTGCACTAAAAACTATTTCAAACAGACATCACTTCCAAGATTGAAAGACCATACTTATACTTAGATATTTTAAATTCTAGATCACACTAAATTTTTTCCCATCTTTATTTCCAATTAAATAGCTGAGCATAAATCATAGATGTATAGAAACAACATGTATATATAATTATTTTAACGCAATAAATTTATATGATGGAAATAAAATGCACATACATATATAAAGGGGAATTAATAAGGATAGACTTTATTAATAAAGATAAATTTTATTAAATAATAAATTAGATATTAATATCACTATGTCATAGATATAATATAAAAAGAATAATGTTTAAATAGATGTATTCACCAACTATATTCAGCCTTCTTTCAAAAAGATTGTTTTAATATCTACTCCCTAATATTCATGAATTTGTCATAAAAATATTACACCAACATTCTATGTATATTCCATATTTAAGATAGTAAATAATAATAATAATAATAATAATATATTAATTCGCTGATAGATAGAAATAAAACACATCTCTCATTCATGCAATTATCCCTCTCTCATTCTTTGTACAATAAGAAGAAAATTTAAATTTTCCCCAAAAATCTTTACAGGAGAAAAAAAAAATAAAAATGTGAATTTCTGTAAAGAAATTCATATTTGGGTATAGGTTTAAACTTAGATTGCTAATGGCACCATTCTGGTCTTTAATAATATGTCATGCCAGAATTTATAAATATTCTAGTATACTTGAGTTTATAGCCATATGATGAGCAGAAAATATTAATGTGTGGAGGTAACTTTATCAGCAAGAGGCTGTAAACTGGTAATGTCTCTCCATATGCTCATTAGTTAATGTTTGAGTTAATAAGCCAATTACAGTCATGATCAAAAGTGACTTGATCATATATATGTCACTAAATGTCAGCATGTGGTTGAAGGGGATGTGGAAATGTTTTGGAAGCCTCTGAAGATATGCTTGGAAGATAGCTCTAAGATAAGAAAGGAAAATACCTTCAATGCATTATTCAATTTTCTTGATCAGAAGGATCATATAAATTGCAAGTAGCACTGATACAAGTGGTGAGTTCTATGGAATGCTATGATTAGGTTTGAAATTCTTCACTTTGCTTGCAGTATACCTTTTTCAAGAATACGGTCATTTATGTTATATGTTTAGGAAAATGTAATTAAACACACCAAACATATCCTCAATCCCCCCCCCCCTTTTCAGTAATCAAAATATTATACTTTTAGTTCAGTTCATTTGTAAGCACACATTATAGTACTATGTAGATCTTTACTTTCTACTTTTTTAATACAATCATGAACAGTTTGAATAGTGACTACCTCTTCACCTCCCTCCCCAAATTTAAAACCATAAGCACCTGAAAACATTTTTAAATGCATAGCCCAATCAGAAATTAGAACATTGATACTCAATTCTGTATTAAAACAAAAAATATGTTTATGACACTTTTTAAAATAAATTTCATAAGATTAAAAAAAAAAATATTCACAAGTCAGAAGCCAACCTCAAATTATTTATAATTTAATAAACTATCTGGAATTGTTTTTATAATGTTTTTTTTTTTTTTAAATTAAAATCTGTAAAAATTAATCTATAAATTGTCATAGTATTATTTCTAATATCAAATTTTCACAAAGATCAAAAAAAAAAATTATAATTATAAAACTCGGGATCAAATTTCAAAAAATTACAATAGACCTATAAACATTTTACAAACAAAATATTTAATGATATAATTTCCTGTGAAGTATGGAAATGGATAATTAAAAAAGAAATGTATATTATTTTTTGCAAATTTCCAAAAAGTATAAGGAAAATTTTAAAATGATTCATCATTCACTTTATGAAGATTTCATGCAAAAATGCAAGCATTTCAGTTCATATTTAAAACCATGTTTTTTTTAATATATTTTGATAAACTATTGTGTAATAAAAAATGAGAAAATATTTTTAATCATATTAAAAAATTAAAAACATATTTAAGATTTATAATTTAAAAACCACAGAATTGATTTCTTTATCCCAAAAAAAAAAACTGATTTTACAATGAGTATTGATTACAATGAGAATAAAACTTTCAGAGATAAGAACCAAACATAAATTTTGACCTTAATAACTTGTCATTATTGTTATTCTTTGCATTAATAAAATATAATGAACAAATAATTCATTGCTCAGGTCATGTGATATTAGAGTACAGATAAGACTTGTAGCTTTTGAGCTCATCACTACTACTGCGTTAAATTTTGCAAAGCATTCACTGCAATATGAAATAACAAAAAACAAGTAAAGATATTTTTATGATGGACTCAGACTTATCACCAACTCAAATAGGATCTTTAATTTATAAATCAAAAATAGATCCACAAAAAAATAATAATAAAAGATAATAAAATGTCAATAAAGTTCAGAAATATTGACATATTTATGTCAATCAAGAAGCACCCAACAAAATAATCAGTTAATAATACAACTTATTAAAATAAGAAATATTTCCAGGCTTTTATAACATCATTTACTTGCTTAAATATTTAATTAAATAAGTAAAAAAATTAAAAAAGGTCCTAAATAGTATTATTCAAAATATTGTATTTCTTTAATGTTGAACAAAATGTTATAATGTGGAGAACAAACAATTCTTAAAGTATATAGAATAGTAACTAATTCTTAACATATATAGAATAATAACTGAATTATAAGAGTAAAAATGATTTTATAAATTTTTTCATTTTACTAAAACAAATCAAAGATATGTCAATAGGGAAACATTTCATATAAATACAGCATATCTTCTAAAAATTGTTACACAGTATCCATAAAGTGTTAAACCAAACTTAAACTGATTGATAAGGTATACTTTTATAGATAGCAAAAATTAATGTACCGCAAAATTATGCAAATATTGGAAATATCTTAATATTTCATGCTGAGAAACTATAACTTTTAATTTAAAAAAAAAAATCATATCTGGTAGATAAATGTTAATAAGCATGATCAGTAAAAAACAACCTGCCAAGTAAAAAGTGAACTGGTAAAGTAAAATATGCAAACACAATTTTGAATAATGTGGAAATTCTTGTTCTAATGAAAGAGAAGAATAACATGTGGCAAATAGAGCTAGATAAGCAAATTACGTAAACAGACAAAATAAATAAAGAACTAAACCAGATATATAATTTAACAACTTAGTATGTAAACAAAATAGTGAGGGTGGCATTAACAATTCTTTACTTTAAACATAAGATAATAAAAAAAACCACTGGAGAACATTGCCATTATAACTGTTTACTACTACTAAAAGATTCAAATGATAACTTAACTTTTGAGAGATTAAGTAAAGTGTATAAAATTATTGAGGAAACAGAAATGAAATCTGATGGAATTAATGTGCTGCTAATAAATTGCTAAAACCAAGATTTGTAATTTATAACTCAATTAATTGAAAAATTTGTCAAAATACTGTTGTTTTGATAATTAGAACATCATCTATATAAAAAATAGAATAAGAGGTTAGTCCAACAAGAAAGAGGAAGAGGCAGGCCTGCTGTAGTCTGCTCGAAGTTTATATCAAGTAGCTTTTTTAGAATATTGAAAAATACCTCTCCTATAAAGCATTCTGAAAAGCATGTATAGTTTCTAAGATAATAAAATAGTAAGTAAATGATAGTAGATAGTGATACAAAATAAAAGACATTGCAGCAGTTGACTGAATGTTATAACTAAATCAAAGGCAGCTTGGCTTGTGACAGAATAGGAACAATGAAAGAAAATAAGATATTATGCAAGTCTTCACTCAAGATATATTTTAATGCATGAACGTATCTACAATTGTTAATCAACATCTTTGCTTTTAACAATAGTACAAAAATCTTTTGATTAATATCCTCAAAAAAAAAACTGTCTTACATCTCTTTTTATTGTGTATGTGTGTCTGTAAGTAGAGTATGTGGCAAAACACAATACTGACAGAGAGGTCAGACAAATTAACTCATCAGATATATCAGAGTGAAGCATGCATGCAAAAGTAGTACCATAATATGATCAATACTTATACAACACAACAGAAGTAAAACAAGCAAAGAGAGCCAAAAAAGCTTGTAATTAACATATTTCATACTTTCACTCATAATTATGTAATTCCAGTGGAAGAAATTAGATGAAAGAAGAAAAAGCTGTTAGTTGAACATCAGCAGCAAGACTATCAGTATCTAATAAATTATTATCCTGAGAATTTGGAAACAAAAGATGATGTAGAATAAATGTTTCACATATAGATAATAGCAATTTAATAAATATAACAAGTTAAAAAACAATCTTTCACAACCTCAAGGTAAAACAATCTTTCTAAATGTTAAAATAAAACAATTTTGAATACTAAAGCAAAAAAAAAAAAGATGATCAAACTCAGCTTTCGACATTACAAATTAAGATAAAGAAGTTTAGATAAGAATTAATTTAGCACTATGTCGAGCAGATGATGAAACACAAAAAATTATTAAAATGATGCTAATAAAGATAGCATATTTGAGAGTCATCAATGCTGATTTTGAAATGAAAAGGAATTCATTTTTAAATCATAAATGTACAAAAAAAATGTATGGAAAGGTATAATTTGCAATTCAATATAATTGTACATGATTAATGAAAAAAGAATGCTATGAAACTTGATAACAGTAGTATTAGTGTCAAATGAATGACACTAACTTGTAGAGAAAGTAATGTATTATACTAACAATTGAAGTTATCAAGAATTATTGTGCCTGGAATGTGGAATATTCTGCACTAAGCAATATTTAACTCACTAGAAATATTTCCTTAGCACAGAAAGCAAATGGCAACCAAATAAAACTTTGCTCACATACAAATATACAAAATTATTGTAAATAATATTGATATTTTATAACAACAGATTTTAACAGATAATAAGCACAGATTGGACAAAAAATTGGCTTTGTAAATGAAGATGAAGTTGGACAAAATTTCAGTTTTGCAATCATCATTATATTTATTATGTAATTATAAATGAATTGATTTAATTACATTAGTTTCCTGTAAAAGTTAAGATTGTGAAAGCAACCACTGTTATGGGAACCAATAGATTTTTAAAACACAATAAAATGTTCTTTTTATTAGGATATCATTCTTATTAGGATCTGCAAATAAAAAATCATTCATTACTAAGCATAAAATTAGATATTATATCATGGTACATATCATGTGATACATCAGTAAAATTTTAGAATACTCAATATTCAGTATCATAAAGATTATCATTAATGGAAGACTACATTAACTCTTGTGGTGTTTTGATTTCATAAGTGCATTTAAAGAATATAGTTGTTTGTTGAAGCTAATAATTATTATACTGAATACTTTGAACTGATGAAGACCCACTATATGAATACTAAATTCATTCAGATGATCATCACTAGCTAAACAATGTCCCAATTTTTAAGAATTTGGCTGAATTGAAATAGATTTTTAAAGCTATACAAGTGGGGTATCTTCAATGCTTACACTTATTCAGTTTTAAAGTAAGGCTCACCATTGCATAAAATGGTTTATCTATTTTCATTGCTTTTATAGAATTATAAAAAAAATTATTTGAACAAAATATGTTTCAGTAATTTATTTGCTAAATAACCTTCCGTCAATTTAAGAGCAATTCTAAATTAATTGCCAATAATAAATAAAAAACAAATAGATGAGCAAAACATTATATAATCCACAATTAAACATCAGTAAAGGAGTCATAGCAATCATAAATAAAATGGCTACGGATAAATGAATTAGTAATTTTAGGTGCTATAAAGCTTTTTGGAATTTAATGTATCCTTAATACATAAACTATCTTTTTGTTGCCATAAAAAACCTGGATGTAAAAGTAATAGAAAGCTCAACTGTTTTCAAAGAGCACGAACTGTTCAATTTTTTCAAATTATGAGAAGTAGTTGATCAATAGGAGGGGGGAGGGTATTAGTTCTGTCATAGTTTTTGGTAATAATAAAAAGAACACAAGAACAATTAAGAAAAAGATCTGTTTGATAGTAAATTGAGCATTGCATTTTTGTGAGAGATATAAAAATATGACAGAAAATAGAATAAAATTGGAGAGTTGAAATTACACACAATCTTGAAGTATTTTAAAAAGAGAAGTTTTCCGCAGAAGAAATTAAAAGATAGCATTTCAAAAAATCAAACAAACAAAATAATGGAACAGCATGTTCTATTTGTGGACATATTTGTGGATTCACAGACTGGTTTATAAAATCATTACAAAATTTATCTTAATGGAGTTTTTTTCTCTTCTTGGAATTAAAATGGCCATACAAATTTGTAAGCAACTGCTTTAGATGAACAAATATATCATTATACATCTTATATGCCAACTTTAATCATATAAAATGTAGTTCTTAATCACAAATAGAAACCTGTGTCAAATTTGTCTCAATTAACTGAAATGAAGCACCTTTTAATTTTGTTTGAAGACATATGAGAAGAAATAACTTTTTTGAATTATGTTTTATATTTAATTTGACTATAAAATATGAATATTGGATGAATTTTCATAAGCATTTATTACATGAGAGTTCAAACCAATGCCTTCATATATTAAAAACAGAATTAATATTCATAAGCAAAATAAAATAAAACATACATTCAAAAAATAACAATCTTAACAACAAAAAACTATACTGAAAACTACTTAAAACAGTTGCAACTCTCTCCATACAGTAGTCCTGCCCAGTGCAACTTATAGTAATCAATGGGTACTCGTCCAATATTCCCAGACTAGTTTCTAGGTTATGGCCTTCGTTAGTGAGTAGTCTTGGATCTCAGAGCATTGCACTTAGATTTTTGGATCTAATGCAACCCTCCAGAAGCCACCTTTTACCTTTTTAATTTATTAAAAAGCTATGAGCCCAAAATGAAAACACTAATATTTTCAATACCAATCCTGACTAAAAGATGGTAATGTCTATGGTTATTAAAAAACCAAAGATATCAACAAGTATAAATAATGAACTGGGTTCAGATCTGTATGACTATATAAGCAAATAAGCTTGAATTGACAACATTGTTGGGTTTTCATTTTGGACTCACAGCTTAATAGTTAATTAAAAAGAAAAAAGATGGCTGCTGGAGAGTTGTATTAAATCCAAGAATCTAGGTGCAGTGTTTTCAGATCTAAGGCTCCTCACTGATGAAGACCAAAAAATAGAAACTAGTTTGGGAATAATGGATGAATAGACACTAGATAGGGATTTTGATGCATAAATCTTCTACATCCATTGATTACTATGACTTGCATTGAATAGGACTACTGTTGCTACATTTGATGATCATATGATGAAAAGTACTTAAGACAACTTAGGATATACTTAACTGGTCTTATGATTTCTAATAAAAACATATGAATTGAATTACTTCTGTGTTAAATAAATGAATAAGAAAGAAAAAATTATTTTAAAATTATTTCCAGTTTAAGTTATTGTGTACTAAAAAAATAATAATTAAAAAAAAAAAAAAAGAACTAAAAAAAGAATATTAAAAAACTAACCTCCATAAAATAATCATTTAGCAGATAGCCATAGAAAAACCATAAACTACATACAACACAATTTGCAAGACATAATAAAAATGGTAAAGACTCTGTGCTCTTGGTCTTGATTACTTCAATCTGAAAAATATATTTAAATGTTGTTTAAAAACAGATAATGATACTAATAAGATAATGATACTAATAATAAAAAATTAGAAGACAAATAAATAAGCAAACACTATTTATATATATTAAATACTATTTGCAATAACAAAAAAAAAAAATGATTTATAAAAAAACATAATAGAACACAGGAGAAAAATCTTTTGAATGTAATTTGTGCTGATTTAAAAGTAGTTATAGAATACATAAAGAAAGAGGAGAAGTGAAGGAATGGAAAAAGAAAGAGTAGAAAGAAAGGGAAAGGAGAAAAAACAACAACACAAAGCAGTAATAATAATGATAATAATTTAGAAAATTTATTGTACCGAGATACATCAGGAAGGAGTGTGTTTTCTTCGGAGTTACACATAATTTTGGAGAAATATAAATTGATAAAAGATTTGTTTGAATATTTAATAAAAATAAAAGGTCTTGTAGGGTAAAATAAAATAAAAAAAATAAAATTTTTTTTATCATACAAAGGTTTATCGTTAAAAGCATAAATTAGACAGTTTTATAAGATATAATTTTAGAATCACATTTAAATAAAACTTAAAGAATTAAAAACTTGATTTAATTAAAACTTGATTTAATTGAAATTTGATTTAAGATTGCTTTTAAAAAAAAAAAAAAAGCAAGGTGGAGTTCGTTTTGTCTTATAATAAAAAAAAAAAAAAAGGAATATAATCAAAGGAATGTAATAAACAATGGGAGCTAATGACAAACATAAGAAATTTCCATTAAACGGCTAATTAGTGAAATAACTCTAACAAAGAAATTGAAATTTGCAATCATCTAAAGAATGACCAATGAAACTATGTAGAGAGTCGAAAGAAAAGAAATAATTGTCCAATAGCAGAAATTCAGAATGTAGATTGAATCCGCAAGATAAGGACCGTAAAATATAAAAGGGGCAAACTTTCTATTGTTAGTTATTAGATTGAATTTGATATTATGATTAAAATTTGATTTTGATTCGGTTCGGTTGATTATTCTTAAATTCATATTTATATTATTAATATACGTCCAAAGTTAAATAAAACATAATGCTGCATTGTTAAACCCATAGTGTGGACAGCCGGCCGAATCCTTCCATGCAATACCAACAGCAGACAGTTCGAAGGTCGATCATGTTCGCGTAAAACAAGAAGGAAGCGGAGTGTCCATGGTGAAGCCCACAGGATCCCAATGACATCGGGAAAAGGATCGCAAAGAGTTAGCGCTAACTGACCGAAGGAAATACTATCAGAAGCTACGCTCGGAACTAGGCATAAAAGAGAATGCTAGGTAATATTTATTTTATTCTTAATTCACTAATTAAAAGCCGTAGTAATGTATGGAATAATAAACTTTGAACTTTATGTTACGAACAATAATTACTAATTGTCTTTAGCTCCATTATCCAGGGATTTTTATTGTGATTTCAAATATATTTGTGTGCGTATAATTATTTTCTAAATGTATGTATAATATGATATTTTTGTTATAGTAAATATTATCTAAATTTGAGCAAAAGTGTAATTAATTATATTATAAGACCAAACGAAGTGAAACAGCGTAAACGGAGATTTAATGGGTTAGTGATTACTTATAAAAAAAAAGGGAAATAAATATCGTAGATCAAATAAATAATAAATGTTATAATAATGAATTATAGTTTAGAAATGGGATATGAGTATCCTCTGAGAGTATGAGAGCGAAATAAAATTTTAAATTAGAATTTGGAAAAAGCGAGAAAACTAGCGCAGAGAAAGATTCGTAAATTGATTTTTAAGTAGGCGGATTTTGTATTTTATTGATTGTTTTAACTGAGCTAGCGGGAGCGGGTACTAGATCGTATTGGTCAGGCAGACTTGTCGACAAAGGTCGGCTGGCGCCCATTGGATTTTTTTCCTTTAAATAAAAAGTTTGGTTGGCTAATGTGTAATCTAGTAAACGAGTATTAATATTATTGGCGAATGTTTGCAAATTATATTGACCACTCTACCCGAGGTACCGACAGCCCCACATGATAGGATTTTGTGTAAGAGGGAGGTACGAAGTTCTGTATCGAGTCGTTATTATAAATATCGAATATTTTATTGATGTTATATAAGTGATATTTATAAAAGTTATAAGACGACGCTAAAGGGGGTAGGTATAAATGGCGCCCAATGTGGGGCGAAACTAAACATTTTGAATGGCAGGACCGATGTGAGTCATGACTGGACGTTTTAAGCGGTGTGGCCAGAGTCGTGTATGAGTGACATAAGTGATAGCTAGTAAAAAGAAGCGGGAGGGAGCGTGATAGTAGGATTAGAAAACGGTATAAGCAGCGCAACTGTAAAAGTGATTTTGCAATTATATAAAATGTGGAGGCATAGGGACACTTGGGGGAATTTTAGCATAAAAAAAAAAAAAAAAGAACTGGGAAGGTTAGGTTTTGGTTGTACGTACGTAAGTTTATTATTAAAAAAAAGAAAAAAATGGACGAAAGTGGAAACGACGGGAGGGCAACGCCAGAAGTAAGCCCGATATTTTTTAAAAATCCGCAAATAGTGGAAGAAAGTGCATTTCAAATTTTGATGAACATGATGAAAGAGATACGCGAAGACATCAAACAAAATCAACAAGAAATGAAGCAGGAAATTAATGAACTTAGGACAGAGATGAGAGAAATGAAACAGGAATTGACAGCAAGAATGGACGCATACGAGGAAGTGATAGGAGTAATGAAAAAGGGTGTAGAAGAAGAAAGGCACGAAATATTAGAATTAAAAGAAAATATAGAAGTGAGGGAAGAGTCAAGCAGTATAGGGAAAAGCCAGCTAGAAGAGAGAATAGTATGTGTGGAAGAGATATGTCAAGACCTATATGTAGCCAGGAAACGACGCGACAGGTTGATTATGGCAATCTAGCTAGGGAACCTCCAGATCGATATAGGAGATGGGATGGGTACAACGACCCACATGGCAGAAAGGGAGAACCACCTGATCAAGCGTAAATAAATATATATATATAAATAAATGGGTATAACGGGACCGAAAACTTAACAAGTAACACGGACACACGAGAATAAGAAAGGACAAACTTCCATCAAAATAAATTGAGGGGATTGTATAATAAGAATAAAGTTAAACGTTGAAACTAAAACCTTCAGATTGATATTTTAGTTTCAAAAGGGGGACGGAGATTATATCATTTAATTTTTTTTTTCACTTCTATGAAAAAAATTATTGAAATAAAAAAAAAAACAGAAAAAAGGTAAAATACGAATATTATGTTTATCTTATTATGTAACACACTTTTGAAATAATTACATTCGAAATAATACAAGCATTTGAGCAAATGACATTTCCAGATGTTTATAAAAAAATACAGTAGTGAATCAACTCAAAACATTGGCTGCCAAAGATAAAGGGATCCCACCCACAACTATAACACTGTCATTTAATTTTTATAAGAAATAAATAAAATTTTCAAAAAATATGTAAGTGGACAAAAGGTACAATTAAAATTATTGCAAAATAAAATTAAGTTTTTTAGTAAATTACAGTGCACATAGTACATAATATTGGAAAATTATTGCAAAATAAAATTAAGTTTTTTAGTAAATTACAGTGCACATAGTACATAATATTGGTAGTATACAATAGATAATAAGTAAATACAAATTGTTATAATTGAATGGTTAATTTTTTATTTTTAAATAAATAGTATGCTTGAACTGAACATTTTACTCATTATTATGTGATTCAAAAATATATTTTATGCAATCCACTATACAAGAACAACTGTTTGAATTCACTAGATCTGTTGTTAACAAATTGCAGCTTAATGTAGTCTTTGATTCCAATTTTGTAGTTGTTTTTATCATGATAAACATAAACCCATTTTTTTGATGACCCAAGAAGAGGGAAAATATGCATTACAACATTATTTCTTGAATTGACCTTATTATAGAATAGTAATTATTGTATATGATGAATATTTTAAATATTAGAAATTTGTGAATAAATCAAACTGTCAAAGTAATTTTTTGTTTTTATTTATTTATTTTAAGAGAATTTTTATTTTTGTTAGGATGAATACATGTTCTATTAATAAAATAAATGTTCAAATATAACCACAGCCATTCAGAAATTTGTGCTTTTCTTGAACATATTTTTCACCTCTTTCCTTGTGGTTCTTTAATTGGAGGGGAGGGGGGACAAAATGGTTTTTCATATTAAAAAGTTTGTTGTTCCTTTGAACTAGATGATTGTGCAATCTATCAATAATTGCTTCTGTATTCAATTCACCTAACAATTTATTTTCAATGGATAACATGTATGATTGCAAGTACTCACACATAGTGAATATCTTATTCTTGCCTTTAAGATCTTTAGCTATGAAATTTTTTTGCTACATTAGACTTAAGTAACTGATAGTGTGCAAATAACTTTATGAAATTCATAAAAGTTATTATATAACTTGTTATCAAGTCTATTAGATGGCAGAAATTTTAATACAATGTGCAAGTCCTATAGATTTTACATTTATTGCAAGTGCAATCCATATTCTCACTAACATTAAGCAATAGCTTTAATATGTCAAAGTTTGAAGTAAAAGAAAACAATTCCAATATGACTTGATCTTTGTTGATTTGTGGAGACAGTTTAATAGTACCTATCAATGTTTTACCATCGAAGTTATTCCCTGCAATAGATATAAATTTTCTTGGATCCTTGCAATATAAATTTTTATAAAAATTTTTGTGTTGTACAAAACATGAAACTAGTGATCAAATAATAGAATTTGAGGAATTTCCTTTGTAATCTATAACCTCATCTGCTATCTTTTTTATCTTCCTCTGCCTCAACACAGGCAATGTTGTTTCCAAAGAATTAATTTCCAATGTTCTAGTTTCATCCATATTTAACTGTAAAATCTTGGCATGGCATTTATTTTCAAATTCTAATGCTTTACTGAGAACATTATCAAATGTTCCTGATTGTTATTTTTACTTTGTTGCAGCTGAATCTATTAATTCAAGTGGAAAACATATCAAAATCACTTGTCTATAAACAACTTGGTAAAGAGACTAGTTTCAATATATACAAGTAACTAAATGTTATCAATATTGTTTCAAACTTTAAAAGACTTTTAAGTAATAATTTTGCCTCTTTTTGCATCAATTTTTTCTAAATCTTGTATTATTGACAGATAAATTTACAAAAGTAGTGGCAGCAGCATTATCAAAGCCTCCAAGTAACTAAATGCTGCCGATATTGTTTCAAACTTCCTGAATCCTGTATCATTGATAAGCATGTCAATAGATTTACAATAAGCACTGACAGTGGCATCATCAAAACATCCAAATATTGATGCTGATGCTGCATTGAATTTTCCTGACAATGTGGTCTCACCAATTAGCTTTAATCATTTCATTTTTTCTTGTTCTAAATGTTTTACAACTTCTATCCATATAATTCTGGAGCAACTTAAAAAAAGAAACTGCAGACGCAATATTTTATTTATTTCAGTTATCACCAAATTCAAGACATAGGCATAGCACAACGTATGAACATGATAATCAGCCAAATTAGTAATTTTATTTTGTAAAAAAATAGGTTGTATTCTCATCCTTGGTGTTCACTTAGAGATGGCGGTGATGCTAATCAAAACATATACATATAACGATTCCGGGGCCCGACCTAAATGATCGATTTGATCTAAAAAGATCTGATTTCTTAGATTTATAATAAAATATTCTACTAACTAATACTATTATATGATGTTAGTTTTTTTCATTTTTGTAAATGTTTAGTAATCTTATCTTGTTTTTTTGAGTTTGTGTGTGTCTTTTTAAAGTTACGGTGTTTTTCTAATTTTTTTTTTTTGGGGGGACTTTATGTGTGTCTTTTTAATGTTACGGTATTTTTTTTTGCAAGAGTAAATCAATCATTTGATTCAAAAGCAAGACGTAATAAGTCAATGTTTATTAATCTTAGATTGTTTTTGAATAAATGTGTGTGTGTCTTTAAAGTTACGGGACTTTTTCTCATTTTTTTTGTTGGACTTTATGTGTATCCTTTTTTTAAAGTTACGGTATTTTTGGTCAAGAGTAAAAATCAATTATTTTTATTAAAATAGCAATACGTAATTCTAAATCGATCAAAAGTAAAGTCATTTATTTCCGTTTTCTTTTTTTTTTGGGGGGGGGGGGCAGTAATGAATCACAAAGTGGGTTGTTTTTGTTAACTCTGTCTATATAAAAAGGATACCGTTATTGAAATACTAAATTTAAAAATGATAGCCGACTAATTTGCGTTTCTTTTGACAGTAATTAATCAGAAAGTGGGTTTCTTTTTTTTTTTTTTGGTAAATCTTGTATGTATATAAAATAAAAAAAAAAATACCGTAATTCAAATACTCCATTGAAAAAAAAAACAAGCCCCGCTTTCTTACTAAGCAGGAACTGGGTTGTTTTTGTTAGTGTGTAGATATAAAAACTAATCTTATTTTGAAATAATAAATGTAACAAAAAAAATAATAATAATACCCGAATAATTTTCTTTTTTTGGACAAGTAATTCCTAATATTTAAACACTGGGTTGTTTTTGTTTGTGCGTATATATATATATATAGCAAAAGTAACTTGTCACGGACGAATTCTTGCAAAAACGGTACTTTCGCGTGATCCTTAATTTTTTTTTTCCATTTCGCACCCTTAAAAGCAATTTTTGAGGGTTACCCATTCGTAATGGAATCTTCAGGACATTATTACTAAACTTACAACAGTAAAGTAAGTTACAACACCTTAAAAAAAAAAGACGTCTTATTAAATTTTAAAAAACTACGACTGCTTCAAATGCACACACTCTCACCCGAAACTACAGAGAAAATAGATATTCTACTATTAGGAGAAAATGATGAACAAAATTAACTACTACGGAAGCCAATCAAGGCATTTCTTTCTCTTTGCTTTTAGCATAGAAAAAAAGCCATAACCGGCAGCCGTCGGGAACTCTTTCAGTGTTTTAATCGTAGAAAGAAGTTTCATTTATGTTGGCTTCTGTCGCCGTCACCTCCTCCGTCCAACATACGTGAGGACTTTTCTGCGTTTATAACGTAGAAAATTTCCTCTTCTGTTGGGTGAAGGCCGGTGAAACGGTATATTTCTAGGAATTTACCTAGAAATAGTGACATCTTGAGGCGAACACCAAGGATGAGAAAACAACCAAAAAATATACTGGCTGTGGACGCTTGCAGTTCCATGTGCACTATGAGATAAACAATTTTTGGAATCAATTCTGTAATGTTTCTGTCAATAAATTGCCAAGACCCTATCCATTTTTTGTTCCTTCATTATTTGGCACTAATTAGTTGCTCACAGATATCTTTAAGCACATACTAAATAATAATGTTAAACTGATTGATGAATGAATTAGCTTTTGTTGAATCAATTTGAATAGAATATTTTGCTTGAAAAGCTTCATGACTAATTCTTTCTTGTGACAAATTCTCATAATTTGAATTGATATGTTAATAGTTGTTTTACTCAGTCAGTTAAAGAGGTTTTAATGATTATTAAGATGATTATTAATTAATTTTGCCATGTAAATGTAATATGTTGATCGTATAGAACTTTTAAAATATATCAATTCACTCAGATTCATGCCTGTTGTTTACATTGTTTTGATTTTTGCCTACTTAAAATCTTAGCAGTGGTAGGAAAGAGATGTATCTTTTTCTGATTACTTAATTCAGAGCTTTTAATACACAAATAGTTTTGTTGCAATATGTAAGTGTGTAATGTCACCTGCCATTGTTAATTAAGTTAAACAATCAAGAACGTGAACCGTAGAACATTTTATCTAGTAGAAGAGTTTTAGTTAGAAAACTTTCTTAGAGTATAACTTATAGCTATGCATTATTTTTTGTGTTAAAGTTGTTAATAAACTTAGTTTTGTTTACCAAATCTGTTGGAGAATTTAATTAAATTGACACATACACGTAAAATTTAAAGGTTTTATCTTTTTATGTATTATATATAATGGTAGAACTCCTTTGTTTGAGTTCAACATGACTTTGACGATAACCTTTCCGATGATTTTGACTGTGTTTCCATTTATGTCTGTTGCACGAATTTCGGTAATCACAATTTTTTTTTGAGGCTTGTTATCTTTAAAAATAGATTTCCAATCCTTTAGAGATATGAGGGAAAACCCGGAGCCACTATCTATTTCCATTTTACAATGTTTTCCTTCGATGCACACAGTTTGTTTAAATTCTAATTCTGAATTTTTCAGTGATTTGATCTCGTATCGATCTTTTGAGTTGTTTTTTCCAAAATCTCTCACTAGGGTTCCTTGTTTTTTATACGGTTGTTTACAATTGCATTCAAAATGTCCGGGTTTTTTGCAGCGGAAACATACATGGTTATAGCTACAATCCTCATCTTGTTCAGCATTTTTCTGAATCGGACGGTAAAAGATACTATGTGACGCATTATTCATATATTCTTTTGCCTGTTCAATTACGAGTTCGTGAGCTATTCCTTTTTTAATGGCCTCTTTATATGTAATGTTAGAGTCCACAAGTAATTGTTCACGAAATTTTATGTCATATAATCCGAGTAGCAACTGTTCAAGCAGTGCTTCTTCTAGATATTGACCACAGACACAATCTTTAGCTAATTTACGCAGGGCTCAATCATATTCCTTGAAGGTTTCATTTTTTGTCTGATGTTGTGAATGAAAGTGTAGTCTAGCAATGTGCTTCGACGGTAGCGGGCAGAACTCTGAAGTTAATCTTTCAACCACATCATCATATTGTAAAGTCTGGTTCAACAGGTTCACACAAATGGTTAGCTATTTCTAAAACCTTGATCCCTGCGAAACCTAGCAGTGTGGCAATTTTAATGTAGTTTTCCTTAACACTGTTTATAAGCATTTATTTTATATAGCGTATGTTTACAATTGTATTACATTCAAATATCAGCCTTTCAAAGCTAATTGTGCATACGCTTTTGTGAGTGTTAATAATAATAAATGAATACTTTCTCTCCAATACAAGATATAGAATTTATTCAGGAATAAAATGAATCACTTATTCCTACGACTCAAATACTTATATATGAGCAAATCTGAAGTACTGGCAAGGAAAGCATGAGGATGTAACAGTCACTTTAAATTATTTACATATGATTAAGTTTCAGTTGGAATGACGTTTAGTAAATTCTAGACAATTTCACCGACATCATTCATTCAGACATCGTATATAATAATTTAAAGTGCCTGTTCCATCATCACGCTTTCCTTGCCAGTACTTCAGATTTGCTCATATATAAGCATTTGAGTCGTAGGAATAGGTGATTCATTTTATTCCTGCATAAATACTATATCTTGTATTGGAGAGAAAGTATTCATTTAATATTATTAACACTCGCAAAAGCGTATGCACAATTAGCTTTGAAAGGCTGATATTTGAATTAACACTGTTTATCAAAAAGTGTTTTTCAATCAGTTTTACATATAATGGCCAATTACTGGGATTTTCAACATCGAATTCTCCTATTTGTAGTTGTATCATGGTGGCCATTTTTTGTTCCAAACTGTTCTTCAGAGATCCTATCTGACTACGCAATTTTACGTGTGTCAATTTAATTTAATTCTCCAACAGATTTGGTAAACAAAACTAGGTTTATTAACAATTTTAACACAAAAAATAATGCATAGCTATAAGTTATACTCTAAGAAAGTTTTCTAACTAAAATTCTTCTACTAGATAAAATGTTCTACAGTTCTACGGTTCAGGTTCTTGATTGTTTAACTTAATTAACAATGGCGGGTGACATTACAAAGTGTATGTATATGTGCATGTACATATAAATGAAACTTATTTTATATTTTAATTCATGAGATATGCACAATCTATGAAGTACATGAAAATGATATAATATCCATTCTGCCAATAAAATGGGTTATTATTTTTAATGAAGATGAAAACTGATACTTATAAGAGAATAATTATTTATCCTAGAATAAATCTAAAAATTATTATTGTTGAAAATTTATCAATAAATCATACAGCAAAAGAAGACTTGAGTTTCACTACTATTAAATTTATGTGTAACATCAATGAAATATTTAACTAGTATAATTTTTCATTATACTATTAGATTTATAAGAGTGATGATGATAATATTAATTTTATTACAGTTATTTGCTTGAAAGATTGTATACATGTGAGACCTATGAGGCAAACTAAACACAACTTTTCCACTCGATTGATTCTCAGATGAAAACTGATTTAGGCACTTATAGTTCTTGAGCCTGACACTTTAACACTACAATAAATTATACAGACAGGATAATAATCACTAATATCTAAAAATACTTTCCTAGAAGGCTATTATGGCAGCTTAAGATCGGGAAAAAAACTTTGATATTGTCAGTAATGACAGATACTTTGAAATTATTACAGTATAACATGTTTTCATTTAATAATTTTTGAATTGACATTTTATTGAGCTTTATGTAAATCAGTTTGTTTACAAAATTACTAACATCCTGATATTAAATTCCCATTAGGAAAAAAATATATATTTCATTTTTTTTAGCAGCACAATTAAAGCAATTTTATTAGAATTTATTTTTTGATGCTTCTAAAATAAGATTAAGAGACTTGTCAACATTGAACCTTAATATACATTGTATTTTAGATACTGAAAGACATTGCATTATTTTTACTACTATTTAAATTAAAAATCATTTTTGGAGATCCAATTTACTAATTTAATAAATAACTTTTAAGAAATAAATGTTAAATACAAACCAAAGATATTAGAGGTGAAGCACAAAAGAGCAATCCACAACAACAACAAACCAAACCATGTTGATATATTTTAGTAGGGATATCATTTAACATTTCATTACAGTACACAAACTCAGTAATAGCAAATGCAGATACCAAGAAGACTTGCATTAGAACATAATTCTGAAAAAAAGTAAGTTAAAAACATTGAAAAAAAAAAAATGGTTTTAGCATATTACATTTTTAATCTTTTTTTTTTTAAATCCATTCAGCTATATACAAATAAGACTATAGTAATTATAAAAAAATTCTAATTTATTCTATTTGATGGTCTATCAACATTTACCCCTAAGTTAATATCTACCTATCTTAGTTAATTAATGATTGCCATCAATATTAAATCATTCTATATTATTATTATTATAGTTTTTTCTAAATATAATTTGTTTTTTCAGTTTCATAAAAAAAAAAATTGCTGATAAATTTTATTTAATAAAATTAAATACTACCTAACACTATACTAGTAATAATAAATAAAATAGAAAAGCAGATAACATTAGAATACTAGTAAAATATGAAACGTACACTAAAATATTCTTTACAATCATGGTTTCACCTATTACAAATAGACCTTCTCAAATGAAAATAAATTAAACATAACACCCTTATATATAACAGACTAACCATTTGTATAATTTACTTCAAATTTTCAAAATAGATAGTATTTGAAATGAATTAGAGGAATGGCTAATCTATTATATATAAAGTATGTCTATCTGTAATAGGTGAAACAATAGTCATGTTGAACATTTTAATTTACCTTTTTTATTTTACTAGTATTTTAATATGCTTTTTTATTTTATGTTATCTTTTATATATATATGTCATACTATTATTACTATTTGCGGGATATTCCGTGTAGTGAAAAAGCTAAATGCTGACGTTTCAGTACAATATCAAGTACCTTCCTCAGCGTCCTCTTTCTCAAATCATAAGAATGCATGTGAGATTTAAAATCGTTTTTATCATTTTCTTTCTCTTCATATTTAAATTCTATTGGTTGAAAAGTTTTAAAATTTATTTTCTCTTCCAATAGTTTCTTCCAAATGTTGTTAATCTTCTTTAATTCACAGCTTTCATTTATGCTCTTGGGCCTTTTAAAAATCTCTATAGCTTCTCTTAGCAATCTCTGGTCATATTGTTCAATTTTTGCTAAAATATTTGGACAGACTAATCGTAGAATAAATATTAGAAAGGAAGAACACATTCTGGCAGTGAGAGAAAAATCCAATTCATCAGCTATTTATTCTCATATAAAATTAACAAATCATGATATCAATTTTGAAAAAACAAATATTTTAGCAAAAATTGAACAATATGACCAGAGATTGTTAAGAGAAGCTATAGATTTTTAAAAAGCCCAAGAGCATAAATGAAAGGTGTGAATTAAAGAAGATTAACAACAATTGGAAGAAGCTATTGGAAGAGAAAATAAATTTTAAAACTTCTCAACCAATAGAATTTAAATATGAGGAGAAAGAAAATGATAAAAACGATTTTAAATCTCACATGCATTCTTATGATTTGAGAAAGAGGACGCTCTGAGGAAGGTACTTGATATTGTACTGAAACGTCAGCATTTAGCTTTTTCACTACACGGAATATCCCGCAAATAGTAATAATAATATAACATCTTTTATCCGTGACAATATTAGAATTATATATATATATATAATATCAACATTATAAATTTATAATTAATATATTCAGGGCAAAGCAGTCAGTTGGCAGCTGAATAATTATATTTGTTAAATAATGAAAAAAAAAAACGTTTAAATAAAACTTCAAGAGTTTATTTACTCTGAATAATAATAATATTAATAATTGGTATTAGTAAGATATTAGTAGTCCAACTTGCTGGTTTGCTAGTTGAATGTAATACCACTTAGATCTCTTTTAAAATTCATTATATCCTTAGATATTAACAAATCTAAAGTCTCTTTAATTCTATAGTTTATAACTCTACAATTCTGTAACTTTATTTTCTGTAAGTACCTTATTGCTCACACACAGTTATGTCACTCCAAATAGATTTTTGACTAGAACTCTTCTTTATACATATCAGAACAACTTCACAACACTAGTTTAACTTTCTATAAGTTTACTTTTGCTCTTCTTCCTGTTTCACTTCTCACACACTGCTTAATTCTTCTGCAGACGTTTTTACCAGTTTGGTTAATTTGCATAAAGGAACTTTTCTTAACATGTAAATTGGCCTGTAATTATTTTCAGTAAGTTTTATTTCCTTTCTGCATAATTAATTAGTTGTTCCTTTCTGGAGTATTTTAGCATATTATTATTAACAGCTTGCACACACACCTTTATTTATCCTTTAATAAATAAAATGTGTGTGCATGTGTAAACAGCATTTCCCCCTCTATTCCAGAAAACCACAGAATTTATACACAGAAAAAAACTTTGTGGTTTTTGTTTTATTTACAATATAATCTTGTAACTTTAATGGTTCTTCATTCGGACAGGCCTTGTAAGAAGTAAATATCTTTCTCCTTCTGGCTCCATAGTATTTTCTCCTTTCTCAGCAAGGCCTTCAATAGTTTCTTCTTGAACAGGAGAACTAACTGGAGTTTTTACTTCTGTTTCATCAGAAATATCAGTCTGTTTTCCTTTCTCCAAATTCAGAAAAATTGCTATGTCTTCTAACAGTTCTATTCTCCATTTTTTGATCTGGTCAATATGACATTTAAATACTCTGCCATCTTCTAACTTTTTATTTGTTCTGATACTATTTTTGTAATTATTCCCAGTAGCCATTTCCTCTTTATTATATCTTTAATCCATACATTTCAGTTCATAGTAAATTTTACATTTTCCAAATAGACATTTTTCTTTCTACTTTTATTTGGAAATAAAATAGTTTTGCTATTAGTTATTTCAGACTTTAACTAATATAGCAGTGAAAAATTTTTTCAGACATTCATTTTTACCATAGCAGTTTTAACATAACCAATAATTATTTCCTGAATGTTAACATTTTTCATGGTTCCTCTTGATTACTATTCAATGGTAAATTGACTTTAGACGTTTGTTATTGCAGACCTTTAGCAAATGACCTATCAATCCACAACTATAATACTTGTACTTTTTGAAGTAACAAATTTTTTTAATATGGCTTTTTTCCCCCCAGCAGTGACAATTCATCTGTCTGCAGACTTTCACTTTTAATTTAGGCATATCATCAGTATCTTTCAATTTATTTATAAATGTCAACTTTTTAGACACTCCTCCCCTCAATGTACTCTTTTGCTGTAAATCTTGCTTTGTCATTTATCACTTATATAACTTTGGTAAATGATCTTTAAGTCCACAATGTTTTAAACTTGCAGTTAGGTTTAAATATCCTATTTTTCCACAACAATAACAAGTGGGGAAATTCTTTGTTGTTTTCTTGTTTATCTCTCTTGGTTTTGCCATGTTAATATTAGTTTCTGAAGAATTGTACACTGTCGCATTTTTGAAAATTTGCATATGATCTACCATAGCTTCATAAGTTAATGACCATTCAAAAGTGATCTTATACAATAATTCCTTCTCACTTAGTAATATTTCTCCAAGCTTTATGTCTCTGATTCCCCATACTAACTGATCTAGCAGCATTTCATCGATAAAATTCTTGAATTCAGAATTCTTCGCCATCATTCGTAGGACCAAGACACATTCACATATTTTCACTCTGTAACTGTATCTCCCTTGAAAACGAAGACGTACCATAATGTACTAAGTTTTATCAGTAATTCTTCATAGGGTATTTTGTCAGGTAGCCAGGGATTACATAAACAGTTTGCTACATTCAAAATCTTTTCCAGACAACCATAATAGCATTGCCATTTTAAGTTAATCATCTGTTATACCATTTATAAGCATATTCTTTTCAATATGATGCGTATGTATTTGCCATTAACCTGGATTTTGCATATTAAACATTGTCATGTTGTTCTGCATTTTCAGTTTACTTCACCACTAAATCTAATATCTCCTACTAATCCTTTAAATTTCACAGGTTAATTGTTGTTCTATGCTAAATAGTACATTCAAGTTTCACAAGTTTAATCCTATTGACTGCGCCCAATATATATTCAGGGCCAAGCAATCAGTTGGCAGATGAATAATTATATTTGTTAAGTAATGAAAAACAACAAATGTTTAAATAAAACTTCAAGAGTTTATTTATTCTGAATAATAATTATAATAATAATTTGTATTAGTAAGATTTTAGTAGTTCAACATGCTGGTTTTCTAGTTGAATATAAGATCACTTAGATCTCTTTAAAGTTCATTACTTCCTTAGAGATTAACATATATAAAGTCTCTTTAATTCTGTAGTTTATAAGTCTCCAATTCTGTAATTTTATTTTCTGTAAGCACCTTGGTATTCACTCATACACATTTATATCAGTCCAAATAGATTATTGACTAGAGCTCTTCTTTATAAATATCAGAACAACTTCACTTTATTAGTTTAACTTTCTACTAGTTTATGTTTGTTCTTCTTCCTGTTTCATTTCTCACACACTGCTTAATTCTTCTGCAGACTTTTTTATTCGTTTGGCTAATTTGCATAAAGTAACTTTTCTTAACAAGTAAATTAGTCTGAAGTTATTTTCAGTAAGTTTTATTTTCTTACTGCATAATAAATTAACTGTTTCTTTTCTGGAGTATTTTATCATATTATTATTAACAGCTTGTACACACACTTTTATTTGTCCTTTAATAAATAAAATATATATGTGTATGCAATTACATTTTAATACTCTGTCATTATAAATATTAATGTAAAAAAATACTAAAACAGAATTTAAATATTAAAAATTTAATAAGATTTATTGTACCAAATATACTTTCAATGCTTTCACATCATATTCATGATTGGTCTGCTGAGAACATTAATTTTTTGCTGATTTGAATGCTATTTGATTTTTGGTTCATTACATATTCATTTTGTGTAATGAATTACGCCTCTTTTATTTTACTTTTGCAATCGTTTTTTTCTTCGCACATAATTTTAACAATACTTGGATCACAATTATGGTCATGATTATCAAAAAGCCTGGTCCATCGTAGAAATAATAAAAGTTGGATTGCTCTACTATATTTATCACGTATAGGTAAAAAAATAGTACAAACTTGCTTAAACAAATTTAATGTCGGATTCAGAACCCACATAAATTTAAACAAGCTTATTAACAACCCAAAGGACAAAATTCTAATATTGGACCAGCCCAATGTGGTCTATGCTGTAAACTGCAGCCAAAAAGACTGCCCATATGTATATTATGGTGAGACCAGGGCAAATCTTAGAACTAGAATGACCCAACATTCATTAATGTATAGAAAATCTAAGATAAAGTTCAAGACTGTTAATTCATCGGTCATTCATAATCATGAAAGAGAACATAACAATAATTGTGATGCAAATGTTGTTAAAATTATGTGCAAAGAAAAAATAATCACACATGTAAAATAAATGAAATACAGTTCATTACACATAATGATTACATAATAAACCAAAAATCAAACAGAATTCAAATCAGCAAAAAATTAATGTTCTCAGCAAACTAACCATGAATATGATGTGAAAGTATTGAAGTAAACTTGGTACAATAAATCTTACTAAATTTTTAATATTTAAACTCTGCTTAAGTATTTTTTACATATATGTATGTGTGTGTACAAAGCAATTATTATTATTAAATTTCCAATACAATAAAATAGTAAAAAGTTAATAAAACAAATACCCAAACCCATGACTTGAAGATCTAATCTTATTGTAAGCTGAGATATGATTCAAACCTCCAACTTGTATATTAAAGAACAATCATAATGAAATGCTATATTATTATATACCAGCACTGCTCTCTAAACAGAATAAATCTATTGTTTATTTGCCTGAGTTGTTATTTATTTTATATTAAATCACAATACCATATATATTAATATTTAAATCATTTTCCAGATGATACAAAAACAAATTAGTTCCTATTTGTTAAAAAAAGATAAAACACACTCACACATATATATATAGTAAGCTAATAGTTATATAAATGAGTATTCAAGATTCCCATACCATTCTTAATAAGAAACAAATTGAAAATATTATTAAATAAGATGAATACAATAAAAACTAAATAGCCTAACACATTCCTATGTAGTAACAGTAAGCATTGCATTCTAAATTATTTGAAAAAATCTTGCAATATGTTATATTATTAAAAAACTAAACTAGGAATACAAAGTCCATATCAAATGATACCAAAAAAAAGGAGTTAATATAACGATTGAGAAGACCTAGCTGATTTAGTATCATTAGCTCTGAAAATAAGACAAATTGTTCAAAGAAAAATATAAAAACAAAAAACTTCACCTTACAATAATCTACATTGATTTTCCCTTCATTTGTGTTTTGCGTACATTTATTCATATGCATAATGAAATGGTTTCTATCTTAGTCTAGAAAGACAGTCAACTGTATTTCTAAGATGTTGCAAAAATAATATTGGCTTCAATAGGTGGAAAAAGAATATGTTACATGGATAAAATTTTAATTTATAATTATTCACTGCCAGAATACTAAGACATTTAAAAATATATAATGAAGAGTTAAGCAAAAAAAAACACACACACACACACAATAATCAAATGGATTTTCATTATTTTTAGAAGCAAAAAAAAAAGAATTTTCTGGAAAAAAAATAAATAAAAAGTTAACACAATCATTACCAAAAAATCCTAAAATATTTTTGCACTTTTAAAACATTATGACAAACTAGATTATTTTGTGGTACAGGCAATTATTATAAGGTGTTTATTTTCATCCGCCTGATCCGTAATCTAACAAAAGACATTAAATTTAAATTGACAGCAAAATGTGAAAACCTTTTATGTTAATAAAAAGTGCATTGATGAAATGTGATTAAAATTTCCAAATGTAATTTTGCCTCATTTATGGTGCAAGAGGATTTGCTTTTGAGGGAGGCTTGATCAAATAAAGATGGGAGAATAAGATCTATTGGATTTTAAGAAAGATCATTTAATAAAATAGACTCAAAGTACTAGATCTCAAAACATTAGTCATTATAGATTGTTTGGAAACTTTTTATAATCATATACAGATGTCTTTTAGAAAAAAAAAAGTGCAAATAATGAAGTAGGCTTTCAATATATATAAAATATGACATAAAAATTGTGTAAATATTAAGAAAAAATAATATAGTGACAGATTCTACCTTGTTCATTATATCAACACTTTTATTACAGAGAAGTGGACAGCTAAGTTAAGAAATAAACAAAAAAATAATTCATTCATTTGTTAGGAAGGCACTTTGTTAAAAGAAGAAAAAAAAATAAAAAAAGGAAACTGCAACTTCTTTTAAAATTAAGGAAATGTAATATGCAAGAAAGGCTCAAATCATAATATAATTTGTAGGAAAAAAACAAAAACATATAATTATATTTAGTAATACAAAACAGAATGCAGTAGAGAATATGTATTTTCTTCTAACCATTCATTCCTAAGAGTATATACAGTTATAAGAAAAACTTATCCAGGCATAAAAATTAAAATAAATTCTTAGTTGCACAGATAATTAGACTCATTTGGATCTAAAATGATGCAAGTAACAATTCTATGAAAAGATGTACTCTGATGTTTACAGTCGCCAGTAATGGAGTTCTTAAATAACATTAACAAGAAGTGTTATTCAAATCATGAAATAATGTACTGTAAGATATTTTATGTTTTGGGATCTGAATCTCGAGAAAAGTACTAGTCAGACTCATAGCTTCTTATGAAAGAGTTATGAATTAGAAATGTGAAATATTGAACTTGGACTAGAAGTTTGAAATCAGAATATTCTTAAACTTTAGAGCAAATGTAGAATCTATGTCATGATAAAGGCAATTTGAGGTGGGAGATTAAATTTTAATTTTAAAATTTAATGTCACATCTCCAAAAACAGAAAAAAAAACTGAAGTTAAATTCATCCATTCTTACAGTATAATTGATAAGGTATTAATGAATAAATATCATAATTATGATGATCATAACATATTGAATTATTGATCCACTCAGATTAACTAAAAAGCTATTCTCCATATTAATAATAAATACAACTATTATAACAAAATAATGCCTAAGGTAAACTAATCATTCAATTAAAAAAATGTTCTACAACTTACATAAATACAAGGGAATAATCCAAGCATAATTAATGATGAAAGAAAGACTTTGTAATAGCTAAACAAATAACTAGGATCTTATCCTATGTTTACAATTACTATTCAATTTGAACTAAACAAGACTTTTACTGTAAAAGAAAATATTTTATCCAATCAAGAAACTTATATTCTAAAAATAGGATTTAGTTTTATTAATAGCAAATCTGATTGAATTAATTATGACTTACAAAGTCAAGCATAAACATTTTTTTCCAAGTCAATAATTAATATTTTTTAAGGCTTTAATGAAGAATTATTTTATGTGTACATGCTTAATGATTACAATTAATTATGCATTTCTATGAACTTTTTAACATTGATTGTGAGTAAAAATTAATAAATTAGTTCTCCTACTTGCACATTTATTTCAATGCCAATCAAAATATCAGAGTAAAAAGAAACAAACCACTGAAATAAATGTACAATTTATTATAATTAGAGTTTATTGTAATTAGATATAATCAAATCAATGTATAATATTTTTCATCTTTCCTTTTGATTTTAATCTTTATGAAAAAAAAAACATTATTTAATTTCCATTTTTAATTTATTTAACTTTATTTGAAATTAATATTGTTTAAAAGAAATGAATATTGTATTGTCAATACATTTAAAAGAATAAATAAATAATCATGCTATAATATTTACATATACGTATTGTTAAATGAACTTCTGAAAATAAGGTTTTGTGACCAAACAACACAACTGTTATCTTTAGATCAATGTTTTGGCTTATTCAAATTTAAATCTATTAGATCTTTCATAAATGCAGGACTCTACAACCAAGCTATTTAACTGAAAATATAAGGAGGGAAAATGTTTTTAAATTTAATCCTTTGTAAGCAGCAACTATTTTTCAAACATAATCTTTTCTGGGAATTCTATCTAAAAGATAAAAATGATAATAACTTGAAACATTTATAGAGCAAATATTAATATCTGAAAGATTAACTCTGTCTGAAGATTGCTTTCTATAACTGAGCAATAACTGTAATTTTTAGAGAAGAATGACAAATTTCTACAAATTTGGAACTAGCCAAAAGTTAAATAAAATGAAGAAGACATATGTAAAATTCATGGTTAGTAAGAAACTTAAACCACATATAAGTGATATTCTCCTGATTCAATTTTATGAATAAGATTTGTATCTGTAACACTACAAAAAAAAAAAAAAATGATAACTGACTTTTTAATCATAATCATTTTAGATATTTTTTAATATTTAATATATTATTTTAATCCATATTTTATGTCATTTCTTATTAGGTTATTTATCTGTTTTCATTATACTTGTATAAAAAAATGACTTAAAGGAAAATCATATAGTGATTTTATTCCAGAGCCTTTGACAAAAAAATGTGCTTTCTAAAGATGGCTGCTTTTGAGATAATCTCAATATTGCTCTGACATGTTATTTTGAATTAACTTATCTATTTTTGCTTTGTATTGAACGTTTCGGGCTAATTTTGAATGCTAATTACTTCTAAGAATATATTAAATGATTATGTAACTAATATATTTTATTGAAAAGATAAAATAATTGTCTTTCTTCTAATATCTATAGCACTTGCCAGTACTCTCCCGAATAGATAAGAATGATACAGAATCTTAGGTCATGTATAATGCTAGACATCAGTTAAAAGAATCAGAATGATTAAACACCTGGAAGAATGCAAGCATGCAATAAAATTAACATGTTTAGTAATATAATACTTGTACTTTTTAACAAATACACAACTACTAAGTAAATATTTGAAAATCAGGCACTCTTCACAAACCTAGAACTTAATTGTAAGTATAAGGGATATGAACTCAGATTTTCAAGCACCTTTCAACTATCTACACTATCTCATACAACTGATACACATGGTCATGTGTATCAGTTATATGAGATAGTGTAGATAGTTGAAGGGTGCTTGAAAATCTGAGTTCAAACCCTATACTTACAATTACTAAGTCTGCAAACTTCTTTTCAACTAATCTTAAAAGTACAATGCTAAAAAATATATTAAAAAATATGTTAATAAAGAATTGTGGGTATTCATTCAACAATTGCAAAATTCAATATACTGATTGTATAATGTTGGAATCAGTGATTATATAGAAGTATGCAACTTAATGTTTTTTTGGAAAAATTATTTTTCAAATACTGGTTCAACTTGCAATGAGAACAATGTACTAATTAATATTTGGAGGCTGTAGAAATATATTTACAATGGTTTGATAGCAAGTGAGAAAAGAATAGAAAGCAGCTAAAGAAATGATTGATATAAATTAAAACTAATTTATATCATTTTAAATACCTTAATTGGGACTAGGTATTATATAGTAATTAAATTATTTTATTAGATATACTACTATTTCCAATTAATAAATACTGGTATAATGATTGTTAAAAATTGTATTATAAATCGTTTTTAAAATTTCAGACCTGTTCAGGATGCTTTTTGATATCCAATAGATACTAGATGGCAATACTAAGATTGGTTTTCAATTAAACTCATTATAAAATTGTGATTATTTATTAAGCGCATAGGAAGTATGTAAATACTTAGCAACTTAAGTAGCTATCTTATGTTAAAGTTTGAGGGGTCTCTCTATAGTCAAAAAAAAAAGATATTGTTTGACTATTATAGACGATCAAGGTGCATATGATAAAGATTAAAGCCTTTCTCTAAAAGTATTTAAACTCCTTATGCTTTAAAAGAAAAAAATCTAAACACAAGATTGTTTCAATGAATGAATGTTCATCCTTGAAATTATGAACCTTTTAATACACTTAATTGTTAATAATTAAAATGCAACAGGGTTTCTTTCAAAAATTATTTTGCTTCACAATTTTGCAGTTTGCATAATTTCTATCTTAAAGATTTAACTATGAAGTATATAAAAAGTGTGATTTACATATTAACAATTTTGTTAAACATTTTCAATAGTGAGTATTACCAGTACTATGCTGAATAATGATGGAAAGATTTCAGTTACAGAAATTATCTCAAACAGATATATTAAATTTTTTTTACTATAAATATATATATAAATGTGGCATAACAATGATTTATTATTATTATTATTATTCATTAATGCTTAGCAGGAAATAATTTCAATTCAGTGAGGTGAACATAAAAAATATTAACTATGCTTTGCCAACCATAAATTCCAAAATCTACTTATATTAAATCTTATACATTAAATAAATAATAAAATCTTTAAATTCAAATATATTATTATTTTAAAATATTTTATATTTATGTCATGTTGATATTCTTGTTAGTTTTTTTTTTTTTTCAAATGAAATTCCTTTCCAGATAAAAAATAATTAAATGTGTTTTTACATTAAAAAAATATTTTCAAAGTAAAATATGAAACTATAATATGACTGCAATAAATTTATAAAACAGAAGTAATGTATATTAATACAATAAAAGATGTATTACAGTCAAATGCCATTAGGATAGACTATACTACACCTAAAAGGAATTCATGTATTAAGGTTGCCTTAAACTAGTAATTATCCAGAAAAGCATTTTAACTTATATTAATTCATCTAGCAAAAGTAATGTTTTACAATTACCGTTTATCATCACTACGAGTTTGTGCTGTCCAGTAGTTTAAAATAGATCAGAAAAAAATAAGGAAATTTTAAGGTTTCAGGATTAGTTGCAATACTATTTAAAATTTGATTTAAAAAGAAATAGAGATTAACTTACTTAAAAATAAAAATAAATATGAATAGTTACTCACCAAGTATACATAAGATTATTTACAAAAGACACCTTGGAATAAAAATCCTTGAGACTATAATCATTCATAAATCATCCCGAGCATATATCTTAGGTATCTGTAATACGATTGCAATCATTGATTATAAAATTTGAAAAGGTAGCCAAATTTTTACTTTAAAATATCAATTGGTTCAAAGCATGTATTATGAAAGAAAACAAAATATGATATCACATAATACTAAATCATCCATGCATTTTACCACTCTCTTTTACAGTTTACAGTTTCGATTGCCCCAGCAAACTTCTTCAGAACTACAATATAATACAAACATATAAATATAAATATACATCTCATATGTTTGTATTATATTGTAGTTCTGAAGAAGATTGATTGCTGGGGCAATCGAAACTGTAAACTATAAAAGAGGTTGGTAAATAAAGCATTGTGTAACAGTAGTAAAGTACACGGATGATTTAGTATTATATGATACACATTTGGCAATGCAATAAGAAAGATTAGTTATTATACTTCTTGAAGAAAACAAAATATGGCCAAATTTATTAAAAATGCTTATTATTTTTTATTATAAAAAATCAAGTTATGAAAAATGAGACATACATTAATAGTGGTGACAGCATCCACAGATACTTCACACTGGGGTTAATTAACAATAGAAAGTACATCAAGCATCACTGGTTTCGTGATGATACATCTATGAGATCGTATATGGAAAGAAAATTTATTTTATGTATTTCTTTAACAATTCTGAAGTTATAAGTTGAAAAAATTTTTTGACCTTGATTATGGTGTAATTAGTTGTAGAAAACCAGGTTGCAAAAAAAAAAAAACAAGAATTTTGGAAATGAAGTTTCTATATATCTAGCATATATAACTGCCATAAAATTTAAATGATATATTGATGAAAATCAACTTAACAAACTAATAATTTCTTTGAAAGAAATGGATGGTCTAAATAAGTAATTTATAACTGTTTCAAATTATAATCAAATTTACACAAGCAAGGACAGTTGTTTTTTTAATCTAATGATTGGATGCAGTCATTAGATATTAGCTCAACAATTTCTCAGAATAATAAATTGACATATTTTGTGAAGACTATAGAGATATAAATGATGAATGCCTACAGAAAATATGGGTTAATGAGGATATAAAATGAAGACAGAGTCTTGGAAGTTGACAATGACAAATATTAAATCAGAGATGTTGGCATACTTCCTTCCATCATGCAATACAACCACTCAAGACATAGTGAGTTGCTTCAATCTGATTTTTTGGAACATAATTTGATAAAAAATATTTGCATGAAAGTTTTTGATAGAAATAAGATGAAGATCTAACAGTGTTAAATATGGACCAATAATAAAGCAATGTTTTCATAAACTAAAAGCAGTTCCAGAGTTTGAGTAATAAAGTAATGGATTGATATGAACGAGACTAAGTGTTGATACATGAGCAATACTCTGTTATTTAAAAAACTGATGATGTTCAATTCTATATTTTTAATTAAAATAATTCACAGCTACGTGGTTAATTTTATCATCAATAAGAAGGATCCATCATTTGATATAAAAATAGAAATTCTGTGAACATGGGATTTAAAGATAGAAATAATGCAATTATGCATTTAACCACCACCTTCAACTTCATTTTACCATTTAAGCTATCAACTTGAAATTCAAATCAGTCTACAGTTTTGAACTCAAATCATTTTTATTGAATGGTATACAGATCAGCTCCTATTTAGTATCCATGTATTTTAGTACCTGCTGTTTACATTGGCAAAAGTCAAAAACCAGCCTGAGGCAGGAGCAATTAGGGCATCTAGTATCGGAAATTACTCAAGGTTAAATAGACAGCATTAGAAAAGAGAGTCGCTTTTGTTTTATCACATATTACATGAATTGAAGATTTAATATCCCTAGCTAGAAGTTAAAATGGGCTTAAGTGAATAAAAAACTAATCATACGAAATATACACAGTGAAATAAGATTTATATAATTGCTCAAGCAGATTGACTTGGCTTCAAAAATTTAGGCTGATTTGAATTCTAGGTTTTTAGGTTGAAATTAGCTAGATGTATAACAGTAAAGTCAAAAGCTAAAAATCAGTCAGGATTGAGATTTAAAATGCAATAACTAATTCTTCAGTTTATAACTGATGGCACACTAACTGTCAAGAATATGAAATGAATGACCAAAGTGATATTCAGCCTAATTCTTCAAATAAGTTAAATAAGTCATCATTTTTCTTCAATATTTATAATAATAGTTATATCTTGTTAGTTACTAGTTTAAGCACTAATGTTAAATCATTATTGCCTATTTATAATGAAAAACAAAAGCTTCAACTCTTCATCCTTCTATTGATATTAATAGTTTTCTGGGTTTTTCTTATAGATTTTGTACCTTTTTCACAATAGACTTTAGTCTTTAATTAAATGTTTATAAAAGAATAATGAGAATTTTAGATTTGTATATACTAATATCATACCACTCATCTCCATCTTTTTTTTTTTAAAAAAAAAAAAGCAGAATTCTTGAAAAAGTAAAATTATTCATTTTAAATTTAGTCTCATGTTAAATTAACTAGCTATGCTGGTTGGTATATAAACACTGTGCAAATTGTAGATAGAAAATATTCAGATAAAAATCTAAAGCAAATTAAATAATTAATAATCCAAAATAATTCCAAAAAGCTGCAATAATTTATCACTTAGTAATAATAATAAAGAATTTTAAAATTAGAAATTATTCTTTAAAATATAAGCCTAAAATATTATATTTTCACTCAAATTTATATTTATATTTACAAAAATAAAGTGTTCATTTATATAATATTATTCTGCAAATTAATAGAGAAATAATTAAACCAATTTCTTTATTTATATAAAAAAAAAAAACCCTATACATTTTAAAAAATGAATTAAATAAAAAGATATAAAAAAAATTTTTTTTTTAAGAGAATAAATAAAATTTGGGAAATTTAACAATAAATTAATGCTAACAGAATTGCTTGAAGAATTCGTTAATGCTCATTTCCATAATAAAACAGCAATTTCCTTGGTCTCAAATCAATTTTAAAAAATTATTACTTCTACAGCTAATCTGTCAGTTATAAGGTAAATTAATTAAGGCATAATTAATAGGATGTAAACACACTTTTGCAGCCAAAACATTCAATTCCATTCTAAACAACAATGCATAATGTATCAATGTTAAAAGCAGAAGATGAAACCTAGTACACTATTCATCATTCCAAAAATATCTGCTACTCTCATACTATTAAATAGCTTTCATATTCCTTTAAAATTCCAAGACAAAGAAACTGTCATTTATGTATTACCAGCTTCATAATAATATAGTTGTATTAACTGTGCAATCACCATCTAATGTAAATCCACATTAATGAGAATCTTTATTGCCTGCTTCTACCAATAATAAATTTAGCCTATTATGGTCTTCTGGATTTATGATAATATATAATGCATAACAATCATCATTATTGTTCAAACAATCATCTTTGGCTCAACCTGTAAGTCCTTCTATTGTATTAAAGCTTCTCTTTAATCGAACATCTAATATTACCTCAAAATCTACAATTATAATGTGTTTTTTCCCTAATATATTTTGATTTAGTGCAAGGCCTGTTCTCAATTACTTATAATTTGGACCTGACTCCAACAATCATAATTTGGACTCTCTCTCTCTCTCTTTCAATAGCTAATTTTTGTTCTCTTCACTATAAATCAGTTGATAAAATGCTGTTGGACTTAGTATTCAGTACTTATCAAAACATTCAAATGAGTAGATATACCAAAGCCACTAAAAATCTAAATAATGGTTAATCTAATACTTTCAAAAGCTAATATTCAAGAACCTAATTTTTATTCAATTCTTTAGCTAATATTTTGTATTTTATAAGAATAGTTTTCTTCTTTCACACTGTCTGTGTAATTAAGCTTCAAGTTAAAAGTCTCATAGAATACTTTATCACATACATAACTACCTTCTTTTATTTATCTATTTCCATTTTATGATAAGATGCTCTACTCAGCACTATATACAAGTGAGTTTGCCTCTCTTATTAATTGTACTTAAATATTTCATCTCTTGATACTTCATCTTAAATAGAAAAGTTACTTTATTTGATTTTTTTATTGTTGTTTTATTTAAAGTGGCCATATAGTTGCTAGTCATCATAAGAACTTAGACATTTTATTACAAATATTTAAAGTTTAAAATATATAGATAAATATATAGCTAGATATTCATATTTGACTATAGGCCATCTATCTAAAAAAAATCAGAAATAAATTTCAAGTTTTCACAATCCAGATTCAACCCAAGTTATAAGCATAGTAGATGATGCAGTAACAATATGCCAAGAGGCCCTTATTTAAATATATATTTAGTATGATCATATATAAAAAAATTTAAATGAAACTAATTTTTTTCCTTTTGTAAATCATGCTACTAAGTATCCACTTAGTTTATACTTCTGACGATAAATATTTTTTTCATACCTTCTGATTTAAAACCATCTAGTTAGATATAAGGAATGATGACCTTCTGGAAAGCAGATTCTGTGATTCCAAAAAGTTTCTTGGCAAAAAAGCACTGAGATAAAAAAATGGGAATTAATTTTTAAATAAAATTATTACAGGAATCTCATAATGAAGATTCATTCAAAAAAAATAATTCTGTTATAATAATCTTACTATTAATAGTTTCCTATTTTTCTGAATGTTCAAAAAAAAAAACTAATCACAATCATAAGTTTGCAGTATAATTATCTTTAATAATAAGTAAATATAGTTGTTTCAACTTCAATAAAGCTGGAGAATGAAGGATGATAAAGCTACAATAAACTGTAAATGTTTTATCTATATTAGAAGCAATTTTCAGAATAAAAATTATAATATATTCTATTTATTATCCAGTAAAAAATATTTTTTTAAATATATACATTTTTTAACATATCTATAACAAATAATGGGAATTTAATTTCTCTAGCAAGTGCATAAGATTAAAAATTCATTACAAATTAATTACATTATTGTAAAAACAATGTATGAATTTGTAATAAATATTTTAATAATCTATTAATGAAAATCTCATGTGACAATAAATAAACACTATGAGTTACAATAGGGTGTAATGTTGTTATGAATTTGAAAGAATTACTTTTTATAATCCTGAAGTAAGCAAGACAAAGACATCTTAATATAAGGAAGTTTTAGGCCATTAACTTAAATGGCATTAGATCATTAGGTATTGATGCAATCTTTGTTCCAGCAATACATCTAACTCACATAAAACCAAAATTTTTGTGATAAAATTCTGTGAATATTGATCATATAAATCATCTGATTTCTTTCACTTGCTTATTAAGTTAGAGAAAAACTATAGGCTGCAATTATATATTATTTATAGATCAAAAAAGTAATTATATTTAGATAATGTAATTTCAGAAGTGTAACACTTAATACTACATAATTTAATTAATATTTAAGTCAAAAGAAATTCAAATGATTTTTAAAAAAAAAAATAGGGGTAAACATTCTTTACTATATGATATGAACTTTCAAGTTTATTAAAAATTTGTTTACTTAAAAGTAAATTGAATATTATTTATGAAAGTAAAAACATGCAATATTCCAAAATACTTAGTTCCAAAACTTTTTTGGATGTGTAAATTTTTCAGATTTCAAGAATAATATTTCACATCCTGACTGTTCTTCTTTTAAAAATTTTATCCATAAATGTGTATATAAAATAATTTACCTAATGCAACAAGATTATTTTTGAAATTTTGTTTAGATAATAAATTTCTGAATAATGGGAATTCACATTAATGACATCCTATCAGTATAAAAATAAATAAAAATTATAAAATAGGATTTTTTTTTTACATTTATAATTAAAAATATTAATTTGATTTTTAATATATATATATATACTATTGGTTTGATTCTCTTTACTGTATGTTATTGATAAAAAATTAAAAAAATAGATATATGTGCTCAAATGTGTCTATGGTAAAAAATATGTAGGCATAAAATACACAGATAAATTACCTTGCTAATAGAATATTTAATATAAACTGCAGTATATAGTATTTGTAAAAATAATCCAACTGAATTAACCAAAATTATTGTGTTATCTTCTTTTAGTGTCCCATATCTGAGCCACATCACACAACTGAAAAGTATTAATAGTATAAGCATTATATATGTAAAAAAAAAAAAAAGAACTATAAGAATAACAATTGTGATTATATAATATATAATTTAAGAAATTTAACAAATTAATTATTAAAATTAATATTTTAGTATTTTAATATCTAAAGATTTAAATACTTTAAAAGTAAAACTTATAATTTAAATTGCTATGATCAACTGTAATACATATTATAAAATGAAATCATATCCAAAATAAATAAAAATAAACTCTTTCACCTTAGATTCTTTATTAAAAGTGGTCAAAATACTTTTAAAAAATAATTATAACATACACCAAATCTTTTAAAAACTTGTTTTTTATTTTTTTTGGAAATCTATTTTAATATATATTTCATTTTGGTGGCAAAAAAATAAAAAACAAGTTTTTAAAAGATTTGGTGTATGAAATCATATCCAATCTGTATATTACTTCCAATGATGTAATGGTAAGTAGACATTAATATACTTAAAAAAAAAATTAAATCTGACACTGAAATGTTTTTAATAAATATAAATTAACTTAACTTAAATAACTAAAAATTATATATTTTTCTCTCCTTTCAATTATTATCATGCAAGATGTAAGTCTCAAGTTTAATCCAGTTCTCACCTCCATACCTTTTCTTTTCCACATCACTCTAGTAAATTTCCTTATCCATCAACTTTACATACAGTTTTTTTAAAAACTTTTACAATTTTTGTTAGATCCAGTTTAATATTACAGTTTCCCAGCTATTATCATTTCATATGACATGTCTAATTAAATTTTCAGCATCTTAATTTTTTTCTTGGGTATTTCACTTTTGATCTCTTTGTTATTCCCAATGTATATGAGTGGTTTGAAATCTCTGTATTGTTTTTCTATTAAATCTCCAAATCTCAGATTCCAAAATAAGCTTCAAATTCTTTTTCTCTCACCTCATTTATATCACCTAGTGTAAGCTTTAGTAATCAAGATGCCAGATAACAATGCTTATTAAATCCCTATCCAGTGTTATCCTATACAAAATCCCCAGACTAATGGGCTTTCATCAGAAAGGAATTTTGGATCTTGGAGCAGTGCATTTGGATCTTTTAGATCTAATTCACTTTTATCTAACATTTATATTTTATTTCATTTTATTATCCAGTGCTGTTCTATCAAGCTAATAAACTTGATAGAACAGCACTGGATAGGAATTTAATCACTATCATCTAACATTTATTGATTACTAAAGCTTTCATTAGATAACATAATTATGGTGAGAGAAAGAAAATGTACTGCGGAACAGCATGATGTAAGCAGAGGTCATGTGACTTCTTATTAGTTTACCCAAAAATAAGCACATATAAGATACATTTATTAAAACCTTCCCTTTTAAATTTGTAGGCATAATTCCTTTTGATATATATTAAGGCACTTCATTTATGTTTAACTCCATTATTAATTTCATCCATTATGTACATCTACAATTATCTAATACAAACCTTAAATATATAACTTATTATATAATATCTTTACACTTCAATTTTATTACTCAGAGTTACAAATTGCAGAGATAAATATTGGTGAATTAAATTCCATCTAAAATCTTCCAACACCAAAAACTGAATCCATCAATTCTTACATCATAGTGTCCCTGCCTCAAGAACAGGAATACTAAAATACATTACTGATCTTTATTTCATCATTTTAAGATGTACCAAAATTAACATGTCTAACACTATCTTTACTCAATTATAATTCTTCTTCAACATCACTTATATCAAAAACTTTTTTTGATTCAACTATATGCTAATTTCTTTCTTATTATATTAATAGGAGACTTCAATATAACATATTCTGCATTTCTACATAAGTATTTATATATCAATATCACTTACTTTCTTTATTACTTTACAATGCTTCATAAAATTACAACTCCCCATTGATAGTTTCCATTGCCTAGCAATCTTCTTCAGAACTTCTACTTATATTTTTGAAAATATAAGTAGAAGTTCTGAAAAACATTGCTGGAGCAATTGAAACCATCAACAGGGAGTTATAATTATATGAAACATTGTTAAATAATAAAGTAAATGATATTGATATTACATGGATTTGGCAATGCAATAAGACAGATAAAGTTATTTATAGATCATTGATGAGAGACTCATAAGAGCTGAAGATATCTCCTTTTTACTAAAACTAACTCTTCTCTGAATGATCACCTGCTTTATTCACTAGAACATTTTTTACTATCCATTATTTAACACCCAGATGTTTCTCTTAATTATCATGCACATAATTTGTCATTAAATTTAAGTTTTCAAATACTTTTACACACAGGAATACTGCCAGAATTCTCCTTAAATTAACTATTTCTAATTTTCTCAGAAATGTATGATACAAGAATACTGATACTTTATCATCTGACCCAGTATAGGCATGGTTTTCATTTATTAATATCATTTTTCAATTACCAATCTATGAAAAGGACAACCATTTTGTTTATCTGATGTACAATTCACCATTACTCTAACATTAGAAGATTATCTGTCTACTTAATGGAAAAGTCAAAGATTTTTCTTATCAATGTCTCAAGAGAATATGTACACTGGATCTTGGAATAAAACCAAAACATTTACACTGTCAGTCATTAAAAATAAGTATTTTGATCAAGGATGAAAATATAATTCTGGAAATCTATTATAAGCTTTAAATCAAGTTACAAGCTCTTCTTTATCTTTATTTTTCTCCCTTTTCCAATTGTTTCAGTAATTAGCAATTTGCAAACACTAAACAAAATCTTGCTTTAAAATTTAATTGCTATTGCAATTCTATCAATCTGGCTATCTATATAATCTTCATATTCATCTTCACAGTCTACATTACTTTAGAATTCCTAAGATATTCAACACAATTATTTCACTCTCAAATGAAACTAAAACTATAGACCAATTATACCCAGCATTCACAATTGCATTCTTCATGACTCGAACTTTCCCAATATTATTCAGAAATGTAGGACTAATTTCAAGCCCCCCACTTTCTGATTAAAGTTACAGAATCTCTCATTAATGATAATATAAATTAAATGTAATATTTATGGTAAGATGATCATAATCAGTTGTATATTATTCTTAACCTATTTGCAAAAAAAAAAAAATTCTCTAACTAATGCAACAACTGTCTTATTTAAATCCTGAATCAATTATATCAAGCAATGCAGAAAAACTGTACCAATTGCTACGTAGTTAGATATTTCCTCAATCTTTGATTTAGATTTCAATTCCCAAACTTATCAAACTGCTACAATCCTAAAACATTTTAATTCCCTTTCTTTACTTAATTACAAATCTTTATGTTGAATATGAAAATTCACATTACCATGATTACAAAGATATCTGGTTTTATGCCAAAACAATTCTTTCCCTCAAACATGTCCATTAGTTTATTTTTTTTAATATTGACTTCTTATGTGATCTTTAATATAAATCCCATTCTTCAAGGTATTAAACACATTTCTTACACAAATGACTTTGACATCCAACTTCTACTTACATTTTTCACCAATTGACAATTATAGCAAAAGAAATTCACTTCAGTTTAATACATTTTGAACAATTACTTTCAATTAAACAATTTCTTCCATTTTTATGAAATCCCTATTTTAGTTCCTCGATTCACTATTCATCTACTTAGAATCAATATTTAAAAATAACTATTAACATTTATTGAAAAATTAATAAATAGATCTTTCCATTCATGCAAAGTATCATTTATCACTATTTTCATTTTCTCTAAAATACATATTATAGTACAGTAGTTAACTACATTAACTTGTTCTCTCTTTACTTGACTGGTTATTTTATATATGATTAATTTTTTTTTTTTTGATTCAAGAGTATATTCTACCTTTATTGTTAAAAAAATAAAAAAGGTTGCCTTAACAACAGTTTGACATTGTTGATTACTATCTATATTGGGATTGTCTAAGAGTTGACTAGTTTCTAATGGTTATCATATGTGTATATAACTCACAAACCCATTTAGCCTTGAGCAATAATACTTTGAGTACAATTTGAAATTTATAATTGCAGTTTGCAATGTTATAATTGACTATTTATTAGTCTGCATTCAGAATAGATTATATTTATTTGTTTAAAGAGGTTTATTTAAACTTCTTTTTATCAATAATTTCAATCTCTGTGGTCAAATTCAATCTTTAGTGTCTACATAAGTATATTAGACCACTTATAAAGGTGGGGTTCCACCTTTATTATTAAAAGGTAATTGTCTTGACAACAGTTTGAAATTGATGATTGTTATTGATATTGGGATTGTCTAAGTGTTGATTGCAACAATAGTCTGTAGTTGCATTCCATTTCTATTTTTCATATTCAAAGACAGATTAATAAAGTATTCTTATTCTAAAACTGTTTACTAGAAATTCTAAATTTATTAATAATCTGTATATAGATACTGCCTAACTTCATATAATAAATTCACTATATAAATATATTGTATCATATTTGTGGTACAATCGGCATTGGCAATTTAGAATTAAAATTATTAAATTCCTGGAAAAGAAAGAATAATATTTTATAATACAATCTGATTTATTTTAAACAATGTAAATTATATTTTTTTAGTTAAAAAAAATAAAAAGAGAATAGCAAAATGTTACTTTTGATTTCTGCTAAGATAAGAATATAAATTATTATCATGTAACAATTACCATTACTTAAAGTTAAAATCATAGCATTCTTTTGCCATAATTAAAGATGGCCATCGAAGGGGGAGAAAGATAACTTTGGAAATAAAAATACATTAAATTGGTCTAAGTTAAAAAGGTGTAAACAGGATGTATGCGGCAGACTAAAATCAGGGAGGGGGTATAAAAAACAAACATATCGGAGAGTGCATGTCTTAGTCTTATATCTATCATCTTTTTCGGCCTGATGTTATATGTGATCTCTAAAAACAGTTTGCTATAAACTAATTTTGTTCTATAAAATGCGCCAAGCTATTCTCACCAACAGCCTGAACCATTGTGCCACGGGTGAGTAAAGAAGAGTTTGTTTGCCAACACTTTCTTCCTTCCTGAAATTGTAATAATGTTGTAAGTGAAGCCTATCCCATACCTGAATTTTTGAATCCCAGACTGCCTACCAGCTATAAGATCATACAATGGATCCCATTAAGAACAAAAACCATGTATGCTAATCCACACAGTGCTATAATTGAATAATTGAAACTTACGGGTTAGAAACTTTTTTTCATGAACTAGAAGTGATCACCTTCGTGAACTGTAAATACTATCAAATGCCATGTTGAATCAGATTACTGAAGATCTGAATCCTAAGACCATTAACTTTTAATAATTACTTAATTTTGATCTTCTATTTTTTCTCTTATTAGTATTAGAAATATTTATTAAATTTATGAATAAAAAAACTATATGAATATAATTTACTTTGTTGTCTATTTAAATTTATTATTAGCATATTATTAGTTAAATTCAATTATTATTATTTTGCCAAATAAATTGCCAATGCCGTATCTAAAAATATAATCCTCCAAAGCGTAGCAAATTCTCATTTAATAGGGAGAGCCAGTGGATTCGCGTAGAATCCTGGCACCTGATAAACAAATTAAAAACTGGTTCTTTCTTCAACTATTAGTAAAATTTAGTTATGTTAAGCTGGGTTGTGTGATCAGGAAAAATAATTACTGTCGCGAAAATTCCGGACATATTCTAATAAATGAATTATCATGAGATGATTTTTCTAAATCTTTCTGCAATGTCCTGAATTTACCTGTCCATGATTAAATCTTTCTGCAATGTCCTGAATTTATCTGTCCACAACAGTGATTAAAATCAATCATTCAAAAACTTAAATTGTCAATTTTAAGATATTCAAAATATTGCAAATCTAAAATATTTTCTTCTATTTTGACAGGTTTTATTATAAATGTAAACACTTTGCCATAATTCTTAAAACTTTGAAATCTACTTTCATATTTACTTTTAATGTTCAAAATCCAACTTTCGAAAACATTTAGATTGCTTTCATTGATATTTTCTTTCTCACATTGGCTTTTTAAATGGAAAGAAAAGAAATATTTAAGTTTTCCTGTCAGTTTTAAATAATATTAATTTTGAAGAAAAACTCTTCCATTCCATGTATATTTTCAAATTGTGTACTTATTTCCTTGGAATTGTACATTGAAATCATTATAATGGTTCATTATGTCTGTTAAGAACAAAAGTCTTAAAAACCATTGTTTATCATTGAATTCGAGATCAATTTCGTAAAGAAATATTTGTATATCATCAAAACACTTTACAAATCTATTAAGAACTTTGCCTCGACTTAACCATCATATTTCAGAATGTAACAGCAAATCTTCATATTTCGATTCAATTTCCTCCAAAAAAGCTTTGAAGTGCCTATGTGTTAATGCTGATCATGCTACTATCATAATTACGATCTTAACAACCTTTTCCATTACATCCTTAAGATGTTGCATAGATGCCTTTGCAAATGAATTTTCTTCATGTATGATAAAATGGAATGATAAAAGTAGGCAACCAAGTTTATTTTCCATTAGTTTCACAAACCCAACATTTTTTCCTCTCATAGCTGGAGCACCATCATTTGTTATGGAAAACAATTTACTTTTTAAATCCAATATTTGCCCATTTTTGAAATTTGTAAACTCTTGTACTTGACGGAAAATGTCAGTGTCTTTGATCATGTCATTCATTGAAACAAGAATGCATAGTTCTCCATTGACGTTCGAACTATTTAGTGATACAAATCTAATAATAAATGCCAGCCTACCCATACTATTTACATCAGTACTTTCATTGAGTGCAATGCTAATTACGTTACTAGACAACAAATCATTTTTGATCTGTTCATCAATATTTTTGGCTATATGTTCAATGCGACACTGAACTATTCTGGTTGACAATGGCGCTTCTTTAATTCTCTCAATTACTTGTTGTTTATTTGCGAAGTCATTAAATAAGTGTTCAGAACAATTTAGGAATGCATTTTTCAAAAATTCACAGTCTGGAAATAATTTTTTGTTGATACCAATGCTAAGAGCTGCAACAAAGCTGGCAGATATAACGTGATTGTGGTTGCAATGTATTCAGATTTTCTTCATTTGGTATTTCACTTACATCTTTATGTTTTGAAAAAAGTGTCACTCAATATTTTAAGTTCTGGTGGTAATTATATACCTGTACATAAAGTGCATATCAATTTGTCACCATTTTCGATATATCCATCCTTTCAGTCCATACATCTTGAAATAATCTTTTTTGCTTTTCATTTGTCTGTGGTATAATTTTTTTTAAAAGATTAATAATAATTATTTCACTTACGTAACTGTGTAATAATTATTTCACTTAAGAAACTATTCTCGTGCTACTGAACAAGTGCTACAACTGAGAAAACATGCTTGTTGAGTAATGATAAGATTCGTTCAGACAATGTCAATTTATTCCGCCTATGTTCGTTACTGCAACTTTGTAATCAAACCAAAATGTTAATCTTATTTATATTTTCTCAAACTGTTTGTTTCATGTTTTATAATATATTTTTATATATTATACTTTATTTGCGGAACTCAAATGGGTCATTGAAATTATCAAATAGGTCACTTGGTGATGCGTAAGTCATAGGTTGCTGACACCTGCCCTACAGGTTACCAGTACAATATATATATATATATATTTTAAATAGGATAAAATTTTTAGATTTGCAAATGTTTAGAGAAAATTATTGTTTAAACTTATCAAACCCATTCAAGAATTCTAGAGGTTATATTAATTTCAAATCACATGTACAAATGTTACATTAAATGACTAGCTTTAAATCTTGTTTACATCATAATGAAAATTATGTATTTATAAAAATGACAAAATCCAAAAGACTGAACTATTTACTCAAGAATGTATAAATGTAGGATATGATAGAAGACAAATTCTACACACATTAAACAAGTTTAATAAAAAAAACCTTACAAAATTAATATAATTTGATAAATATAATTGTTTTCTGTTTTCTATATAATTGTAATTTTAAATAAATGTTAAAATATTTAAACCAGCAAAGGCATGCATTGCTTTAAAAATATCTTTTATTCATGCTGAGCATGAATAATCATACCTTTTTGCTTTTTATTCTTGTTACATTTTGTTATTATATGTACTTGCTTGCTATTCGTAAAATTTACTTAAAGTTAAATTTGTTTATTATATAAATTTATGTAAATGATTTCAGAGACCACTTTTAGGATAGAGGGATGCTGGCTTCTTTTTTATTTATAGCGCATTTGTCCGTGGCTATTGTCCATGCTTTCGTAATGTTTCTTTATCTATCATCTCTTTCGGTGCATACAATATTTGCTTTGGAGAGATCAAATTCATGGCCTGATTGCAATTCGTGATTTAAAAATATTGATGAGTACTCATAACTTCTTTCTGCCCTGTTATACAAGTAGTTTGCTGGGTTAATCGTATGGATAGGTTTGCTTGCTTCCCCAAATGTGTCTAAGCAATCAGTGTTTTTGCACTTAATTTTATAGACTATTTGGTGTGCAGCTTCCTTAGTTAGTTTATCTTTAGAATTATTCAGTAATTTGTTTAAAGAAGGAGGCGATGGGAAACTTATATTTTCCTGCACGTATCTTTTTTAGTCTTTGAGCCATCTTTGGAACATGTGGGAGATGAGTACATTTTATATTATTGGAAATGGATTGTGCTTGTTCATTGTTTTGTTAATCGTGGATTTAATTTTCTTGATGTTATATCCCACGTTTTTTAAATCTCTGGTGTATGGGTCTGATCTGATTCAAATTTACATAATTTGAAATTTCTGTAGAGAAACCCTTCAAGACGTGCATACTTATGGGCTATGGGAGTTAACGATTTGGGATGAATGATTCCTCTGATGTTTATGGTTTTTAGTGCTATTTTGTGTTTAAAATATTATTCTGTCTGTACTTCTATATCTAAAAATTTCATACTTTGGTTTTATCTTCTTTTTCAATTGTTCAAATTAAAGACTTCTGTGCTAGTTTTTGCTGAATTTGAATTATATTTTCATCTGCACAAATTAGTGTCATCCACATATCGAATACAATATTTTTGTTGACAGGGATTTGAACTTCAGTATAATTATGTTTTCAGTTTTAGTTAGATATAGACTACACAAAATCCTCTTGAACAGTAGCCCCATCAGCCATCCGTAATCTATTTTGTAAAGTTTTTTATTTGTTGTGGCAATAATTTCCTCACTAATCCACTTTAATGTTTCCATTATAAAATGTTTTTTATGAGAGTTGTAGTTAACCTACTGTAGCATTTCATAAATCACCTCTATCGATTCTACCAGAGGAACAGACCCATATACTTCTTTCGATATGATTTTATTGTTGTTGTTTATTTTCAAGTTTCTAATTTTATCAATGAGCTAATATGACGACTTTGTTGTACATGGCTCAAAACCCAAATCTTCGATTAGCCAGGACATAATTATTTTTGCAGCTTTGTAGAAGTATAACCCGCCAAAGTCTATTATTAGTCTTCGTGGAAAATTCTCTTTATGTAGCTTTATGTTTGTGAAAATTCTGGATATTATAGCCACTTAAAGATAAATTTTGCTGTATTCCGAGTTCGTAAATGCTTTGCCATTATATTTTTTAAGTATCAATGAAATAGATTTGTCTTTCTTTTATTGGTCCGGCACAAATACTTGTATAACAAGACATAAAGAAGTAATGAGTACTCATCAATATTTTTAGAACATGAACTGCAATCAGGCCATGAATTTGATTTCTCCAAAGTGGCTATTATGAGCACCAAAAGAGATGATAGAAAAAGAAAAATTAAGTAGACATGGACAATAGCCAAGGACAAATCGCTATAAATATAAAAAAAGCCAGCATCCCTCTATCTAAAAAGTGGCATCTCTTAAATCATTTATATAAATTTGTATAAAAACAAGAAATTTAACTTCATATTAAATTTTACAAATAGTTAAGAAAGTACATATAACAAAATGTAACAAGATTAGAAAGCAAAAAGCTATGATTATGATACTTAAGGTATTGAAAGCATGCTCAGCATGAATGAAAATATTTTTAATGTGATGTATGCCTTTTCTGATTTAAATGTTTTAACATTTATTTAAAATTAAAAGAAGTAAAAATAATAAAAAATCGATATCTATACCATTTTTTAATAATGTTCAATCTAAATTTATTAAAAAAGTATTTGGTGTTAAAATACAATAATTTCATTTTATGTTCTTCCAAATGTAAACTGATTAATTAGTAATTCTAAGAATACTATTATTATTTAAAATACAAAAAAGTATTATATATATGTGGATGCAAAAACTTTTACATTAAAGAATCAAAATATAGTTTGAAAAAAAAAAACTAAAAGAACATCAACTATTTACAATTCTTGGAAAATCACATGATGTGTTTGTTTTTTTTTTGTCTACATTATTTCAGCTGATGATGATTACAAAATAATTGAAAGTACTTCTGTTTAATTAATATATATATACTATTATTGTCTATCATTATTATAATTTAAAATTTATATATAGTATATTTTTAACAGGTAACTTTTTATTTTATATATTATAATAAACTCCATTGGCAAATGCACAGAAATTACATTTTTCAGATAAAATTAATGGCATACTCACTATCTTACTTTATAATTAAAAAAATCAAATACTGGTTCCTAGAATCAAAAAAAATTGGACATTGTAATTAAGCTTTTAAGCTTTTCTGATGAACCCTTTTTTTAATAACTAGAATGAGCTCCTCCCACTTTGACACTACATATTCCCTAAATGATAGCAACAAAGAAACTATCGTCTATTTTCTATTCCATTATGCTGGATTATATAAAATCAACATCATAGCTATTATTACCCTCTGACAATGAATATGCTAATTAATAATATATAGAGAGTTTTTTATCAATATTAAAATCCAACTTTCACTTTATTTACTTGGATGTTTCCGAAAAAAGATTTTGTATATAATCTCTCTCCTTTCAAATTTCATTCTCTTTTTCCAATATAATTAAACTTAAAAGTCAAGTTTTAGCTTCTATATTTATTCAATCATTTGAACTTTTCTCATCATCTAAAAATTTGTAAGCAGATACAGATCTGATAACTGTTTGTTTGGTGTTTATTATTTGCTGTGCTTTTATTAAAGTTCTTTATTTAGCAATTTCTTTGAAGAGAGATTTTTTTTGTTCCTATAAGCCCATAATTATTTTATTCTGATTATTTTAGGTATGATCACAATATTTTTTTATTCAAGTATAATAATATTTATTTACATAAATCGTTATTGCAACTAAATTACATATCTCATAAATAATCTATACAATACTATATAATTATATTTATAAAATTATATAGTATAGCATAATTATGTACCTATACAGCAGTGTTTCTCAAAGGGGTGACCACGGCACGTTAAGTGTTTCATGAAATCAGTCTAGATTATTAAATAAATTTGATTCTTATAAAATATCAATCACTTCTTAATTATAAATAATAAATAATTATAATTAAAGCAATTTAAAATTAATTTTTAGCTTATCCAAAAATGCAAACAGAAACAAAAGATGACAGCAATACTAGTAACAGTTCTGCAGCAAATATAAATAATACATCTATTGACAAGGCTAATATCAACGGTACCAGCAGTGATGAACCTCAAGCAAAAAGGTCAAAAATTAGTACAAAAAAATATAGGGAACATTACTTAAATTTCAGTTTTACATGGAAAAAGGACAAAGATTCCCCAATGCTTTTACGTGTTGTATGTGGACATACAAAAACAAACAGTGTAATGATTCCTAGCAAACTAAAATGGCATTTGGAAAAAGTTCACTCAAATTTGGTGTCCAAAGACAAAAAGTATTTTGAGAGATTAATGACAAATAGTGCCAAACAAGCACAAATTGCTCCCACAAGATAGCCCAACTTATTGCACAAAGGACAAAACCTCATTCAATTGCAGAAATGTTAACTGGTCCCCCTTGTCATATAATGGTGAAATGTATATTAGGCAAAGAAGCAGAAGCTGAAAGAAATAAAATTTCTCTCTCCAACAATACTATTAGTCGAAAAATTGATATGTTGGAAAATATAATCAAAAATATTCATCAGAGACTTAATAGCTAAATTTTTGCACTACAAATAGATAAATCGACAGATATCAGTGGAAAAGAACAATTAATGTGATTTTTTGATTCATTAACAGGGATTCAGTTATAACCCAATTTTTATTTTGTCAAGAATTACCAGGGAGAACAATGATAAGAGAAATATTTAATTATTCTGACAATTTTTTCAAAAATACAAATGGTCAGATATGAGAAAGGTTTCTGGACATTTGCAAAATAAAAAAAAAATCAGACATTGTTTCCACACATTGCAGTTTTTACCGAGAAGCTTTAATAGCTAAAACTCTTCCCACAGAATTAAGCATTGTTCTGGATAATGTGGTAAAAATAGTTAACCATACTAAAAGCAGATCTGTAAAAGCGTGATTACTCAAAGAATTATGTGATAGCATGGAAGCTAATTACAATTGTTTATTACTGTATAATGAAGTTTGCTGGCTTTCCAGAAAAAGAGTTTTGGCTTATGTATTTGAGTTAAGAGAACTTTGTACACTTTTTAAAAAAAAAAAAAACAAGTATGGCAGAAAAAGGAAGAAATAATATTACAAAAACACAAATATTTTATGATTGTTTGAGAAATAAAGTGTGGTGTGCAAAGCTTATTACCTAGAACATATATTTCTATACCTTAATAGTTTAAATCAAATTTGCAAAAATGAAACAAAAACATCTTAACATTGACAAGATAGATAAATTAATTGTATTTAAGAAAAAGTTATGTCTATGGATGAAAAAGATCAATTAAAATAGTTTAGCCATGTTCCAAAAAATTCTTGAATGTATAAGAAACTTTCTTGCACCATGAATATGCTTCAGAAGGCAATTAGTAAATATTTTCCATCGATCTAAACAGATAAGCATGACTGGATTTAAAATCCTTTTGTTGATAAAACATCAGACTTAATCTTTGCCTTGAAAAAAGGAAGAACTGATTTTCCTCTCATCTAATCGAACAATAAAATTAAAATATTCAGAACTTCCACTGGAAATTTTTTAGATATTATTAAGAAACGAATATCCAAAGTTATTTAAAATAACAGATATTTTATTGCAATTTTCTATATTGTATTTATGCAAGTTAAGATTTTCAACTCTCACTAATATAAAAAATAATAAGCAATCACAAGTGAAAAATCTTGAGGACGAACTGAGAGTTACTCTGTCAGAAATAAGACCGGATATAGAAGACCTGGCAACACATCATCAATTACATACTTCACATTGTCATTTTATTATAAAATTCTGTTGATTTTCATCAAAGTATTAAATATTAGTCAAATTAAAAGCTTTGTTCATATTTTTTTAGTTTTTGTTATGTTTTTATTTTAAGACAATAATCGTATGTACCTACTTGTAATTTTTTTTATACAAAATTTTTGTATGTATATTATATATCAAAATGGTTTCACTATTCATTACAAAAATTTTAAAGCACTGCTGTATCTGATTATGAATATGATATGAAATAGGTCACTGTGTATCATTTCTTTTTTGATCATTTTAATGATTTTTCTGATAATCTTGCATAATAATTAAAAGTTTATTTAATTCACATTTCTATTAATATATATGATTCGACATGGCTACTACTTCAAAATTAAAAGTTCTGTTTAAATTGTTTCATTTATGTAAAAGTAAATTTTTTAGGACAATACATAGATGTGCCACAAAAAGGAATTTCTTCCGAAAATGTGCTGTGAGAGTAAAAAGATTGAGAAACATTGCTATGTAGTGTTTAATTGATATTACAAATAAAAAATTATTTAAAAATAAAATTTCAATCTTTGATTATAGAATGTTTGTTTACTACTAGATTAATCTATAAAATTGCTAGTCAGTAATAATAAAAGATTCTTACTTGAGTGCTCCAGCGACCAAGGGCAATGATGAGATGTTTGCTGTGTTTTCTTTAGAAGTAATCTTTTTGCAGATCTGACTATAAGTACATGCAAAAAAATATTAATACTTTAATATATTCAAATATTGAAAATGATTCATTAAAATAAAATTACAAATGTCACTTTAAACCTTTTATAACAATAAACAAAAAGGATATTATATATCAAAATCATTATATGGAAGAGTAAATAATATATTGGGAAAATTGTTCAATTAAAATGTTTCACTTACTATCAGAATCTTGCAAAATATTTACAAGTTAGTTATTTGATAATGGATCAAATTTACATTTAGATAAAGATAATTCTCCAAAGAAAAGGCATTATCATGGTTTAATAAATATATTGCACATTTTTTTTATACAATTTGTAAAATATTTCAAACAAATGTTTGGATGGTCCATATTTGAGATTTTTCCTCCCATCATTCATCAAGCATAATTATATAATCCTCAAGATAAAATAAATATTTTTCAAATACAATTGTATTGATAATATTCATTATAAGTAAATAAGCATTTATTTTTATATTGAAACTGTAAGATTTGTATTCAAATCTTAGTTTCATCTTGGTTCTGTCATCATTCTACCTCTCACCCCTTTTAGTATGGGTTTACATGGATTCTGACCTTGAATATCGGATTAGTGCATAATAATATACAATATCTGTAAATTGTTTAAATAAATAAAAAAATGTTATATATGCGCACATACTCCGATAAGCTTATTTAAAAATAACGCATTGCAAGGTATTATTAAATTGCCGTGTGCAAGTTGTATAAAGTTAAATAATCCTATTAATTATTCTGATAGGTTTAAATAATATTTTAAATTATAAAAACAAATCAATAATTATATTTTAAAACGTAAACATATTATTATTTAGGTCAGGTCCATGTAATACTTAAATTATGAAAATAAATAATTTTCAATTAAAATAAAGATGTTTTTAAAATTCCCCTGCTAATTAAAGGCAAGTCATAGCGGGAGGGGGGAAGAGATGACAGAGCTAAAAAGGTATTTTAAACATACAGAAACAAAGAAAAAGGTTTGTTAAAAACAACTTTTATAAATTACGTCATGTAAAAGGTAAAATTTAAAAAGTGATCAGACTGAAATTCCAACCTGTATAACTATTGCATCCGTGACCTAAAGGGATGTATGGCACAGACCCGAGAGACAGCTGCATGGGTGACGTATTGTTCGATGGATCCCAGAGATAAAGAAAAAGAGAATAAAAAGACAACTGATTGTTAAAATAAATCAATGAAAGGCTAGAACCAGAAACGTTAATTCCAATTATATTATATTTCTTGCGATCCAAATGTTATATCTAGCAATGTGCCAAGAGTAGGCGTCGTGCGATGCTCCTCCAGACTGATGGCTATACAAAATTAAAATTCCCACAAAAATGTGATAAACCTAGAATTCTGCTACTTCTGTTGAATAAATCTTCTTCTAAATGCAACTGCTGTTGAACCAGGAAACTCGGACTCTCCAAACAGTGTGCACATTTAAATGAACTAAAGGTAACATGATACCCAAGAATAAAAATTGTTTTGGAACTCTAATTGAACTCTATATTTCTAATATATTAATTTCATTTTCAATTTGTACTATTATGTAATTCTAAAATTAAATCTATACAATTTTCTGTAATAAGATTATTTTATAATGAACCTCGTAAATTAATCTATCTATCATTATTCTACTTGGGTATCCAAATTTTTATTGTATTCGTTAAAATTATACTTCATGCCCACGCGGTTTCCGAGCTGACGTCTCTTTTTATCTCATTTGCGGAAAGGCTACCCTCTTCTGCGACTTAATATCATAACAGTAAATCATATCGGTTAATAGATTTCAGCATGGGAATCATATAATATTTTTAATATGATTTATAAAGACGAGATCCATATTATTAGTTAGTGTATTTGTTAATGGGCTATCATTCATGTTAGGTTAGTTAAATCTTAAATAAAGCCATAATGTTAAGAAGAAAGGGGGGGGGTTAATGATAGTAAATTAAATACTAGTCGAGTGGAGATTGGGAATAGATTTATATTATCTTGCCAAGCATAGAATAAATAAATGCGTTTGCATTAGAGTTGTGAACTGCGCTAGTTATTGATACATGAATTTTTATATCACAGAAATGTAAAAGAGGTACTGTAAACATTTTGTTCTCGCACTTAAGGAACATACAAAATTCTAATAGCATAGGACCTTGTCACGCGGTCGGGGATGGAAAGGCTACGACCTCATACCGATACCACGTTCATGACCACTCCTAAGGGCTCCGACCCGATGTTTGGCCGACCCTCTTCCTATTCAAATAGTAATTACCTTGTCATGCAGTCGGGGATGGAAAGGCTACTACCTCATATCGATACCGCGCTCGTGACATACCTACAGGGCTCCGATCCGACGTTTGATCGTCCCACCAGCCTCCAACATTTCTTCTGCGATTATCCTTTTAGAAAGCCGATTCTCTTATAGCTCGGCAGTATACATGCTACCGCAGGTCGCTTTAATAATAATTATAAAGTTTATGCTGGGTCTAGCTCCACTCCTCCACATCTATTAATCTTTAGTAAATTATTAGAATAGATATTAATATTATAAAGTAAATAGGATGATAGCTTGGTGAACGAATGCACTCCTCATTAAGGTATCGTAGCGTGTCTCGTAACATTCGCTACTTAAATGTGAGGCATGGGATGTAATTTATATTGATATCCAGGTAGCATAATATATTTACCTATATAAATTAACCGCTATTAAATATTTAAATTATCTATATCCATGTCTGTGTCTGCTTAATTTAAATAATTAGTATCACTCATATCAATGAATAGTAGAATATAGTAGTAGTCCATAAGGTGAAACCATTAGTTAGAGTCTCTTGGGCCTAGAAAATAATGCTATTGTTAGGGTAGATGCGTTGTCATGTGGGTTTTGTTGTGAATAAAACTACTAGGTTCGAATACAGTATCATAGGTCCTGAATCCACCTGTTATGCCGCCATTCGAACATGGTCGTGGAATTTTGCAACATGTTAACAAGGCATACGAAATCTTACCGTTACAATATAGCGCTATGCTTACAATTGTATTACATTCAAATATCAGCCTTTCAAGCCAATTGTGCATGCGCCTTTGAGAGCGTTAAATAATAAATGAATACTCTCCTCTCCAATACAAGATATAGTATTTACCCAAGAATAAAAGGAATCCTCTTATTCCTATGACTCAAATTCTTATATATGAGCAAATCTGGAGTACTGTTGAGGAAAGCGTGAGTGGAATTAATTATTTTAACATCTCCATACATTTTAACATCACCCTTTAGACAAAGCTATATACAAGTGACAAGTAAAGTCTATTAGTATCTTGAACATTTGCCTTCATTAAATACTGCTGAAGTAAATTTTCACTATTATTTAATGTGCTAAAAATTTTCACCCACGGCAAAACTTTGTGTGAAATTGAAAGATGCTATTTTCCTCCTTGCTATTAACTTTTGTGCTTCTTCATGATACCATGGTCACTATTTTGCTTCTACCCCTAGACTCCCTTAAGAAGATGTTAGCAAAATGAAAATATTTCTAGGCTTAATATTTTGAAGAACTATTCATCTGCAAACATAATCTAACAAGGCTTGATAAAGTTCGTGAAATTATAGATGCTAAAATAAGTTGAGAACTGTCAGTACTTATAAGTTTGTTGATCAAGGTATGTCATACAGCAATTTAAATCAGAAGCTTGATTGCTAATCCGAGATTCCAGAGCTATATTTTATTCATATACAATTGTATACATGCATGGGAGCACAGATGAAAGATGTCATGTATATACAGTCCACGTATGTATGGGTTGCCTTGACAACAGTTTGAAATTCTTGATTGTTATTGATATTGGAATTGTCTAAGTGTGATTACTTACAAACCCATTTAGCCTAGAGCATTATTACATTTATTATTTAAGTAATACTTTGGGGCAATTTGAAATTTATAATTGCAATTTGTAATCTTATAATTGACTATTTATTAGTCTACGTTCAAAATATATTATGTTTACCTGTTTAAAGAGGTTTATTTAAACTTCTTTGTATCAATAATTTCAATCTCTATGGTAAAGTTGCAATCTTTAGTGTCTATATAAGTTTATTAGATGATTAATAAAGATGAGATTCCACCTTTATTGTTTAAAAGAGGTTGCCTTGGTAACAGTTTGAAATTCTGGATTGTTATTGATATTGGGATTGTATAAGTGTTGACTGGTTTTTAATATATATATATATATTGCCCATGTATGAGATGCGTTTTAAACCATATGAAGTATAGATTGAAGAAATTAGCTAGAATGTAAATATATAGTACATTTCAAGCACTAATTTTGCGTTAACTAAGAAGATGTTTAATTAAACTCTACTGTGTCATGTTCAAAAAAAAAGATATTTAGTTAAACTGTACTGTAATGATTTGTTTTAAAGTAAAAAAGTTTTCATTATACTGGATAAATTATCTTGTTAATAAGAAAAAGTACTTAGAAAAAAATAAAACTGGCAGTTTAAGATCTGTGGATCAAGATTCTAGGTATATTTTCCTTAAATTTTGTGATGTCATTCATAAAAAACTTGTTTTAAATTTAAAAAAATATAATGAAATTGCCAAATATTCAGATTTTATCTCTGCATTAATGTATTCATATTTTCTCCAATTAGATTGCAAGAATAATTCGGTTTATAGGTTAAGATAATTAATAATTGAAATATTTTAAATTAGAATTCACAAATATATGTATGCATATTATAAGTTTAGCAATGAATCATTTATATAGTCAAAATAGAATAATGATATATAGATTTAATCCAAGTTATTAAGAATTGAAATAATCAAGTTTTAACACACACGTTTTATGTGCACATCTACACATATACATGTATATCTAAATCTATTCACTATATATTAAATTAGAATATTTATTACTTTATTAATGATTGAAATATTTTGTTATTATTAGATATTCATGAGTATGGTTATTTCATATCTGATACAATTTGTATATTTTAAATTAGACATTGCTCAATGTATATGTAAACAAAAGAAATAAATCACCCTCCGTCATGCTATAACTTAAGAGCACTCTAAATGTTGAACCAAGGATCAAGAATACCACTGCCAACATTGTTGATAATTTTGAATGAAATTAATTTATTAACCAGATGAAATACGGCGCTGAAGAGTTATTTAACCCATAATTAATTATACAAGACTGTAGACAGTGTCTCACTTTTAACACCTTGATTGCAATAATTAAACAAGATTTAATATGTAGCCAAAGGAATTAAATCTTGTTTAATTATTTCAATCAAGGTGTTAAAAGTGAGATGTTGTCTCCAGCCTTGTATAATTAATTACGAGTTTAATAATTCTTAAGTGCCATATTCCATGTGCTTGATAAATTAATTTCACTTTGAATTACCAACAATATTGACAAAGGTATGCTTATAAACATCAGAGCTATTAAGAATAGATGGAGGATTCATTCTATTCTTGATTCTTTGTTCAACATTTAGAATGGTTTTAAGTCATAGCCTGGTGGAGGATGATTTACTCTTCATTTACAAATACATTGAGTTATGTTTAATGTAAAGTTTACATACTAAATTTTGTTTAATAAGTGATACTTTGGTATTATTCCTGCTATGACATATTATAAGTTTGTGATATGTTTAAAATAATGCCTCCAAGGAAGATGTGGAGAAACTTAATCAATAAAATTTGTCTTCCGGATCCCGTGGAGAGGTTATTTTAAACATATCACAAACTTAGAATAATACATCACTGGGAGTAGTATGTCATAGCACATGTAATATGAAAGTTCAAATCTAAAAAAATAATGGAGAGAAAATGCTGCCTCAACATACAGGTGATCAGTATTCACATTTTATCTTTCTTTTCTATCATGTATACAAAGAAAAAAAATCTTACGTTTTATTTGTCCTACTATCTTTAAATAGCATCTAATTAAAAAAAAAATTTTAAATAAGTCGACTGCATTTGATTACGAACAAAAAAAAATCTTATACCTTGAATCAGTACAAGATTTATTTTACATTGATTAGATAAAATATATATATATATATATTAATTAATACATTATAGGATATCTACTCTTTTCCCTTTCTTTCAGAAAAGACATTTTATCATTAATTAACATTCCACATACTATTTTAAAATAAAAATTATGTAATTGCCCAGTACTAATTAATGAAATGCTTTAATACATGATCTATAAAAATCTTAATTTTAAAAGAAAATTTTGTTTCTCATTTCAACAAAATGACAAGACAAAAATATAATTTATAAAATATATGTACACTCCTTTCAATTTACACACATTTGTACTTAGTTTAAATCCTTTTTATATTTTTTTGATTGTTTATGTATTACAGTATTTCAAACCCCCTGTCACAATAACAACTTTTACCAAATTTAAAAAAAGTACTTACAAATAATGCGATACATCTGCTGCAAGTTTAACATTATATTTTAAATATTTTTAAAAAAAAAAAAAAATCACAAAGTTTTAGCAAAGAAAAGTAAAATACAAATATATAAAGAAAATATATTTTTTAAATAGAAAACTGTATTACTTACAAATGATGGGAAAAATATATTATATTATGGGGGGGGGGATCACTATGGGGGAGTTACTGTTTAACATCTTCTAAAATGGAAATGGTCAGTTTAATTGAAACAGATTAGTCACGACAGGATTCTTGGTTGCCATGGAGATGAAAATATCACCAGAATAATCCATCATAGCAGAAACATACCAAAGTACCATTTAATTATTACAATCCAGGTGTTAAAAGTGGGATGCTGTTTCCAGCCTTGTATAATTAATTATGAGATTAACAAATGCCATATTTCATCTGGTTGATAAATTAATTTCATCTAAATTACCAACAATGTTGACAAAGGTATTCTTATAAACATCAGAGCTATCAAAAATAGGTGGATTCATTCTTTTCTTGATCCTTTGTTCAACATTTAGTGCTTTTAAGTCTTAGCCTGGGAGAAGATGATTTACTCAGTTTGCATATTTATAAATTATAATTTAAATCATGTTACATCATTTATTTTGATTTTCAATGGACTAAAATATTTTTGGATATCTGTAAATAATCAAAATCAGAATGATCTATATGTAATGTAAATATTTTGTAAACCTTTCATTATTATTTTTATTTTTAATTGATAAATTTGTTAATCATTATTTTAAGTTATTCAAGTGAAATTATTTTCTCTTGACCACTAGAATTCCTCGTGATCACAAAGCTAACATATGATGAATGGCGTGTGTGTAAATATAGGTGTATACACGTGTGGACATCTATTTAATTGATTTTAGATTTAGATGGTGCTATGATAATGAAGTTTATCTTTAAAATCCTCTCACTTTACTTTAACTAATGTTTATTGATGGCTAAGCCTTGATGATGATCAGTATTGACACAATGACTCCAGATTTTTTGATATATTGTACTTATTATTTTACCACTTATATACGTGCATGCATCAGAAATATTAGTAATTATGTTATATTATGCTAAAAGATTATCATTGCCTAGATGATGATTGGCCTAAGGTTAGTTTGACTCTTTTAAATCCAATCTCAAAAGTTAACTCTTGAATATTGATGATAGTTGCTGATAATGTTACTTATAATTACCTATACTAAATTGTGATGCTGATTTTTTACTCATTTGTTGAAGATTATTCATTTATTGACAATTTCCATCACCTCTGCTATCATTTAATTCCATACCATTGCTTAAATATATATAAATTATTGTTTAAGTGTATTATGTTATTAAATATGAAAAAACATAATATTTTAGTCATTGCAAAGCAAATTATATCAATTATTCTAAATATAATTAAATCTAATTAATTTTATGCTTAATAAGCCTTAATAATTTATTTTTTTTAACTCAATCATTCATTACGATGTATTGTGCCAAATTAGCATTAGCTTGATCTCATAACACATTATATAAACTTCTACTAAAAAAAAAAAAAAGTATTTGAGTTAAAGAAAATGAACACAAAATTACCTGAAAGTCAAGTAGAATAAGTGCAGTTAAATAGCCATATTTTTACAAGTAATAAAATATTATTCATAACCAAATTAAAAAAATAAACTATTCTTTAAAGACTTCTCCAACAGTTTCCCACAAAGAATCAATGAAGAAAAAAACATTGTTCATCAGACTAGCTTATTATCAGGTGTGAGGATTTAACCCATCATTATTTTATCTTCAAGCTTAGATAGATATCCATTTAGTATTAGTTGGATTGGCTATAAGCAGCCATCAGAAAAACATTCTAAGCCATAACTTGAAACTTTTTGTAAGTCCTAAATTAAGTTTTTTTCAAGTTTCAACTGGGCCATATTCTAATCCAGATCGTGGGTATAAGCAGTAGAGCTATATGTAAGCAGTAGCAGTAATTTGCAAATGAGTATTGCCATCCAAATGCAAGAGAAAAACAATAATACACTAGAGATGATATCAATAATAAACACAGATGCATTCACAATAAAATTCCATATATAATATATAAACAAATATAAGATATTTTTCTGTTTATTAGTCTTTATTTTAAAACAAAAAATAATTAATCATCTATATTTAAAAGAAGAGATGAATTTATTATCAACATCAAAGTGACCAAAAAAAGAAAGAATCACATTTTTCTGAAAATATATTAATGAATTTCTTTAAAAGCTTGAGGTTTATAACATTAATTAAAAATTCAAAAACTATTTGCTAAGTGTTATTCAGGAATTCGTTTTTTTTCTTTGTTTTAATTTTTATTATTAATTTCTCAAAATTATCTCTAACGGCCATATTAGAAAAGAATCTCCAAACAAATCAATGGTCAAATTTTGTATAATCCCAAAAATACAAAATAAACATAAAAAAAAATAAATAAAAAAAAAATAATCTAGTTCAAAAATATTAGACAATATTCAATTTTTAATTTAATATGGAGAAGAAACATATTAACTAAAGGTTTTTGGATAACCAGATGAAATAGGAACTATTATTAATCAAACATAACCTCAACTGAAGTTATAACTATCAATTTTATCCTATGTGTGTCTGCATCATATATTAACACAATCTCAAAACCATTATAATCAACAAACACCTTTATAACCAATAGATGCCAAAATTTTAATACACTATAATCCAAGTTATAGAAACTCAGAAACAAGACAATAATTAAAACAATTTAAACTTGGAATATCAATGTAACCAACACATTAACCTGCATCATTGTAAACAAAGAAATTAATGTTATTGATTGTAACATAGTAGTTAATTAGCATACTTGTTTACATTCTGATAAATACCATTATGAAACTAATTAAATTCTATTCACATTAACTAACTTCCATTTTCAGTTCAACACTGAATAATCCAATCTCTTATTTGTTGTGTGCCATATTATGGTATTTGTCTGTTTAATAAAGATTTATAACTTAAAATTTTATTGTTTTGTATAAAATGCAATAGAACTTTTTTTTTTTTTAATGTAAGAAAAAAATTGTAGTAATTAGTGCTGGCTCACTGAACAGTCCATAAAACTTAATGTGATAAATAATTCTTTAACAAATGCAAACTTCTTTGCTTAGAAAATAAGAAAAACATTTGAGATATTATTTTTTGCACATATCAAATTTATAAGTGTATTTTCAAACATTGACTAATTTTGTTTTTAATTTAATATGGAATATGTTCAATGGAATAGTAAAAAAACGTGGGGGGGGGGGATATTTATGTAACACAACAGTTCTCTATTTAATCAAATTGCTAAAGACTATCAATTAATTTTCAGCTATAATTCAATTATATAACTAAAAATCAATATTGGATTAAAAAAGCGTTAATAAAACAAGGAAAAGTTATCTTTAAGAAAAAAATAAATTAAATATATATTAATATAACAGCTCCATGTCTAAAAACTAAAAACTTTTTGCATGAGATTAACATTACAAGTTTGTTGATCGACTGGATATGATTTAAGCTAACATTCACGGATCATTTAATTAAAGAATGTTTCCATATAAGACATGCATCGTTTCAAAAGCGAATAAATAATATTTTAGATTGACTCAACCTTAAATTCAAATATGATTCTTGGTAATTGATTAGAATTTTTCCAAATAATATAGATATCAATTTTCCTAATTTTATAAAAATTGTTTTATATATCTTTGATTTAAAGAAATCATTAATTCGCAAAAACACACTCGTATATTTGAAATTAATTCTAACTGCATACTTATCACATTGCACTACAAGAAAACTTCAAATAAATATTTGTATACAGCAGACACCATCGGAATATGAATTGCAGCCACGTAAATTGTAAAAAATCAAAACAACAATTATTTGAAAATTCACTTTTATAAAATAAAACAATATTCCAATTATAATCCATGTAATATTAAATATGCTTAAATGACTTCACACTTACATTCCACTTAAAAATTGCCCAATTGTGCATATAATAGCAACCACACTAACAAAGTCAATCAACTCCATCCTGGCTTACAAAAACAAAAATTATATTTCCACGTTGAACAATCTCGAACTTACGAGATTATATTGTAGCCGGTTTCCTTTTTAAGTTGTTGACTATTTTACTATAGAAGCTTCTTCAGCTTTTAAATTGTGGAATAAATTAATTTACATAACTTCGACAAAATTTGAAGTTTAAATATGGAAATATCATTATTTCCAAATATATAAATATTTTTTCTTTGTATTTGCGTAATAAATATATCATTTGATTTTCTTTTTATTTCTTTTGTAAACCTGTTCTGGCGGATTCACGTTGAGATTCAAAATAAATTGCGATAAAAGAGTAGCAAATTATTACCGGCAGTAATCAGTGTTATCGTTTGATCGAAATATTCTTCTTTCTTAATGATTCTAGTTACTTAACATATTTTCTCACAGAACTTAATATGCAAAAATAAATTTAGAATTTAAAAAAATAAGCTTATTGTATGTATGTTGATAGAATGTGTGATAAATAACCTGTTCTTTTTTCCTTTGTAATCAAGCTTTATTATGGACTTTATTGATTATAGAACTGATCAATTAAATAATAAATAGCTGATTGCTCAAGCTGGACAATAAAATAAGCTAGTTCTTAAATTCAGTATTATTTCATATTAAGGGAATTGTCTATATAAGCTGAGATTCATTAAAAGTTCAGAACAGTAGTAACACATTGCACATTTTTTATCAAATGCATTTAGGCATGACCAAGTTTGGAGTGGAAAACTTGCTAATAGTGAATAATGTCAGACCAGTAATAACACCCAATTGTATGTCTTGCACAAGGCAAGACAACATGGTTAGAAATGTTAGGTTTTATTTAGAGCAAAAGAAGTTAATGTTTTATAATCCACGCACCCATTTTTTCTCCATGAATTTGCCTATATCATAAAATTTTTGTGCTACTATTCATCATATCAATATAATATGACTATAGATAAATAATATTTAACATTATTTTAACTTTTTTTTTTCTATAGTATATGCTATATAAAATGAAAATATAGAAAATTCTTTTTAAAACACTTTTATCCGCATAAATGCAACCAGAAGTAAAAACATTTTTTTCTGCTTTCACAAATAAAAGTGTGGTACTGCCACATTTAGAAATGATATCAATGCCAATTTAAGCATCAGGTTACTTGCAACTAATACTCTCTTATATTAATGCCAATATATCTATCAGCTCTGATGAATGAATTAGCATTGATACAAAAAATTGTAAAGACATGATTGTCCTATGCATTTAATTGTAAAAATGAAGAAAATTTTTAGTGCATTCATGTGAACAAAATCATTTCTTTAATTTTTTTTTATTTTTTTTATCCATCTTTTAGTTTTATATAATTAGGAATGAAGAAAGTTTAGATACAGTTTAATACAAAGAATACTGAATTTCATATAGAATTAAAAAAATTTATTAATTTTTTTGTTAAAAACTGTTTGTAAACTCTAAACTGTCATTGGGAACGTAAATGTATGCAAAGTTTCAGAACAGAAATTGGGAAGTGGTGAAAACTGATTTGCAAGATTTTTCTGATAGACTAAAAATCAGAATGTGTTTTTTAGAAAAAAGTGTTTACAAATCTTAATTCCTTTAGTAAGTCTTCAAAATCTGTTTTGTTTTCACCAGACAATGTTTGAAGTTAAATAAAACTTTTCAAATTTGAATCAGATGTAATTTCATTTTGTTTTAATTAGTTTTCATTGATGAAAATAATTTTTATAAAGAATAAAATCCCAAGCTTTACAAAAAGTGAACAATCATAAAATAATAGTTAAAACAATCATGGACTCACTCTGAATTCACCATTATGGAACTTTTTTTTTTTTGTTTGACTCATTGAATTAAAATTTTTGCTATAATTTAATTTTGTTGATTATTAGTAAAATTTGTATCTTGATTACAATATTACTTTGTAAGACCTAAATTTACTGTTTATTTTTATATAAGAGATTCAATGTGCTAAAAATATATTCCATCAGTGTGTGAAGAATCATGGCTTGACAATTTCTAATTTAAAGCAAGTCATGATATTTCTGTAATATTCATGGTTGTTATTAAACAATAACAAATGGTTTGTAATTTTGCCATGGCAATAAACTTAGACATTGTGCAAATGTAATATAGTACTGAAAATTACCATATTTGTTACCATATAGGATACATTTCCCCCCCTCAAAATATGCCTAAAATATGGGGGGTGTTTATGGTAATCAAAATTATGAGTTGAAATTTCAGTCAGTCTAAAACTTCTCGTTTATAATAATATTTATATATAAGTATTCTAATTTCATTTCATCCTTTTGTGAAACAATGATTTCAGATAAATCGTTTCCATAATTTTTTTTATAAAGATAATAAGTTACCCAAGAAAAAACTGCCTAAAGGTATGTTTTTGCTCATTCATTCTAAGAGCTGGAAGATGAAAAGGGAATAAAAGTGTGGAAAGATAATGTGTGGTCAAGGCATCCTGGTGGACTCTTAAAGAAACCTGCCTTGCTAGTATGGGATCAGTTTCGGAGTCACAGAACAAAAGCTGTGAAAAATAAAATCAACTAAATAAAAACTCAATTAATTATAGGTCCAAATGGCCTATCAAGTCAGTTCCAACCTTTAGATGTCTATATTAATAAACTATTTAAAGGGAAAAAGGAATAGTTGGGTGATGTCAACAGATTTTGAAGTGACACTATCAGGAGAAAAAAGAGGCCTAATATTTCGCAGATTTGTGAATGGATCAAAACTTTATGGGATACTGTGAAACATGAGACAGTTGTAAAGGCATTTAAGAAATGTGGAATTAGTTACTCAGTTAATGGCACAGAGGATGATTTGTTATATGAACATTCGGTTTCTGAAAAAGTGATTTTAAGTGATTCTTTATTTAAAAATAGCTCTGGAGATAAATTTCTGGCTTTTGAGGATGAAAATTAAAAAGTACCTAACTACAGTGTTCCTTAGCTATATTTTGTGCAGACATAAATAACTATAAAATTAGTACAATAAATCATTATGGAAATTCATGAAAAAATGTAGAAAACTATTTTTAAAAAATGTATTTAAAAAAAGGTGCATCTTATATACTACTGCATCCTACTTGCTCTGGTTGGCACAGGGTGGCACTATCGTATGGAGAGTTTTGCTTGTTTAATAAGTTATGTGCTAGCATAAGAGATGTTTATCATGTGATGTTTAGTAGTTTAACTATTTTAAACTTTATGATTGTTTATTCTCAATTTTTTTGATTGCAACTCAAAACATCAAGGAAGCTCAGGATAGGATAGAAGAGTGGAGGAAAGCACTGGAGGAAGGAGGAATGAGAATTAGCAGAAATAAAACTGAAGTGCTCTTCTGTGGTAATGGTGGAGGAAGCATTTTGTTAGGGGGAAAGAAGTTGCCTGAAGCTGAAAAATTTAAATATCTCAGGGCCTGGATGAATAAAGATGTATCACTGGATGGAGAAGTTGTTGGGAGAACTCAAGCTGGTTGGAATAGTTGGAGAAGGGTCTCTGGGATACTCTGCGATAGGAGAATAGGTGCAAGGTTGAAAGGAAAAGTATATAAAACTGTGGTGCGTCCGGCACTGATGTATGGTGCAGAAACATGGCCGATCACTAAGAAAATAGAAGACAAGCAATGTGTAACAGAAATGAGAATGCTTAGGTTTGCCTCGGGCCTCACTAGAAAGGACAAAGTGAAAAATGAAGTAATTCGAGAAAATATGAGAGTGAGAATGATCAGTGAAAAAATGAAAGAATCAAGGTTGAGGTGGTTTGGTCATGTTAAGAGAAGAGAAGAAAATTACATTGGAAGGAAGATTTTGGAGATGGAACCACCGGGGAAAAGACCCAGGGGTAGACCTAAGATCAGATGGATTGATCGAGTGAGAAAGGACTTGCAGGAGATGTCACTTAGGGAGGAAATGACTTTAGATCGAGTAGCCTGGAGATTGATCCGCACCAGCGACCCCACTTGATGTGGGATTAATCAAGCTGTGGAAGAAGATTCTCAATTATATTATCTAGTCATTAATACACAATAGAATTGGTGTAGACCTGTCAGAATCTTTTCACATGAATTGATTATATCTTCGTCACCATTAAAGATAACAATTCAGCAATGTTGAGTATTCAGTGATGGTTAACATTATAGGAATTTCTTGATTACAAGAAATAGAGCAATCAAATTTGCTTTATTTGTTTCAAAAAGACAATATTTTCCCCCTATGGTATGAAAAAAAAAAAAAATTGTTAAAGTTGATCTCTTGAAAGAATCTGATTGATAATACAAAAAATTTTCCAATTAAATCTAAAATCTTTTTTTATTAAGACAAGTCAAAAACTCTGAGCTAAGATTAGAAACATTTGTGTTTTTTAAGCAATGGATATTATTGTTATGACTACAATAAATATGGCCACTTGGAAACAGACTCTGATATTCAGAAATAGAAATAAGAAAAAGTAGAAAATGTTAATTTGTAAAACAAAGGGAACAAAGAATGACAACATAAAAATAAGAAAGTTATTTGTTTTTGCTGAGGAGCAAAGGGCCATTTTGTATGGTTTTTACAAATGAAAAAATGAGACATGTTACAAGTGTAAAGTTGGAGAACATCTAGCAAAAGTGTGTACAAAGCCTGAAACTTTATAGAAGTAAGATGGAACTGAAAATAAAAAGCTGAAGAGAGAAAAATTGAGTGGCATTCATACATAAAAAATATGAAAGGAATAGTGGAAAACTAGTTCATGACAAAATTAGAAGTATGGTACAGAAGTAGAGATGGAGGTAGATAGTGGATCGGGGATCACATTAATATCTGATTCTCTATGGAAAAAAATAAGTGCAGGGCAGGAAAAAATAATGCAAAAATAAAGATACATTTATAAAGGCACAGGGTGTAAATGGAAATGAGATAGATATTAAGGGAATAGAGGAAGTACCAATTAAATATGGAAATATAGAATTAAAACTTTCTTTGTCTATAATAAAATTGGATATAGCCCCATTATAGCATGTGAATATTTTGATGCAGTCAAAATCAATATTAGTATAATTAAAAATATTATGATTGAATGAGAAATGACACAAACTTTTCCTAAATAATTTGAGAATGATTTAGGTTTGGTGATTACAAACCCAATGGATGTTGAGTTAATGGAGATTGTAACTCTAATAATATTAAAGCACAACATGCCAAAGTGGAAGAAAAATTCAGAGTTTAGTTGCAAATGGAGTATTAACCCCTGTTGAAGTTTCCAAGTGGCCATATTTATTATAGTCATAACAAAACTGAATGAACAGATAAGACTTTGTGAGAAGTATTGGCAGCATTAGCAGATGCAAAAGTTTTTGCAAAGCTGGATTTAAATTCGGCATATTACCAAATATCAGTGAAAAAAAGGATGGCACAAATTCTAACACCAGTGAAGGCTTTTGGCCTGTTTAAATGTAATAGATTAGTATTTGGTGTAACTATTGCCCCCAATATTTTCCAAACAAAAATAATATTTTACAAGTTTTGGAGGAAATAGTATTGTATTATGTATCACATACTTTTTCTCCAGAGTTAAGTATTACACAAAAGAGTAAGAAAGGTGTGCAAAAGGTTGAATGGAGCAGGGGTTAGACTAAATTCTAAAAAATTAATGTGGAAAATGGATGAATTACTTTTTCTTGAATATATTTTGGAAAAAGACAAATGGCCATTTCCTGAAAAAATGAGGGCTGTTAAGAATGCTGGTAAATCAAAAATGTAAAGCAATTACCGACTCTTCTTGGTTTGATTAATTTTTTTGAACCATTTCTTAAAGATTAAGTAATGATGTGCAGCCATTATACCAGTTATTAAAAAAGAACCAAAAATGGAAGTGGATCAATAAACAAATGTAACTTTTAAAAAAATTAATTGAACTATTGGTGTCTGATAAGTTGTTAGTGCATTTTAACAATAATCAACCAATTCAAATTACAACTGATGTATCAGATTGGGGTGTAGATGCAGTTTTATTCCATATGACTGATAATGAAGAAGCATCCAATAATGTATGCCTCACACATGCTATCAAAGGCTGAAAGGAACTATAGTCAAATAGATAAAGAGGTGTTGGCTATAGTATTTTTGTTAAGAAAATTCCACCAGTACATATTTGGTAGAACTTTTAAATAGTGACAGATCATAAGCCTTTGTTAAGTATTTTTGCCCATAATTGGATAACTCCTGAACATTTATACCTGAGGATGTACCAATAGCAAAATATTCTTGCTGGGTATGATTATTAATTAAATTTTAAAAAAGAAAAAGAGATAACTCATGCAGATGTGTTATCCAGATTGACAGATAGACACAAACTATATCAAATGAAATACAGGTAAATCACATAGATGTGATGAAATCAAAAATGTTAAACAGTTGGATAGTAGGTAGTTGGACTAAAGAAGATAAGGGATATTAAATTTTGGCAAAATGGATTAGGTCAAATTAGCTAAATAAAAAGCCTATGTATCTTGTGCAAGGGTTTTGGCTAACAAAGATAAACTATCAATGTGTAATGACTGCATAATCTGAGGATAGAATAATGATACTTAGTGTTGGTAGGCAAATAGTTTTAAACATATTGCATAAATGTCATTCAGCTGTGGTACAAGCTAGCTCTGGCATACAGTTATGTCTGCTGGCCTGGAATTAATGATGATATTGAGAAGTTTGTAAAGAAATGTTCATCATGTCAATAGGAAATGCAACTCTCAGTGAATAATTTGACAGTATGGTTTTATCATTCAGACCATAGGAAAGAGTTCACATCAGTCATACAGGACCAACTAAGAGAAAAATACTGTTGATAATGATTGACTCATTTTCAAAGTGGAATGAAAGCTATACAGTAACTAATACTGGAACAAATGAAATTATGGAGTGTTATAATAAGATTTTTTGCAGCACATGGGTTTTCTAAAATTATTGTTTCCAACAATGAAGCAGGTTTCAATGGGCACAGAGTGCAACAGTATCATGAAAGTAAGTGTATTATACATATTTGGATACCACCATACCATCCTGTGTTGAACAGACATGCAGAAAAAGCAGTTCAACAAGTGAAGAAAAGTCTATGGAAGATGAAGACATCAGATATCCACAGAACAGGGAAATTACTGGCAGAATTGTTTTTAAGAAGGAAGCTAATGGTTAAGTTGTTGCTACTTCAATCAATGAAAAAGTACTCTAGTCAATAACAGATTGCATACAAACTTCAGTGTTGGAGAGAGAATATGAATACATGATACTTTGTGTAAGAAATGGATGAAAGAAATTATTGATAAAATAATGGCAAATCAAATTTTCAAAATTCAAGGGCAGAATAATATTAAATATACTAGGCACATAAATCATATAAAAAGGTATGAAGAAGACAACCCGTAATTTCTGTGGCCAGTGGACACAAAACTAGAGACAAAAGTTGAATGAAATGTGAAGGAAAGTATAGAAATCAAAAATGAGGAAGGAAAACCATGAAGTACAATGAAATTACACATGAAGAGTGAAACAATGAAAAAGGAAAGTGGTAAATTCAATTGACCAGTGCATGAAAAGCAATAGCCTAAAAAAATTAGACAATTATGTATAAAATGCATAGAGGATATTCTTCTAGAGTGGGATAGATGTATATTTATATAAAAGGGTGAGTAAAAAAACAAATGTTACAATATAATTTGAAGTACTAGAAATGAGAAAGTTGAAATTTTAAAAGGCACATTGAATTTTAAATGAAAAAGACACTCCAGAAGAAAAGAAGAAATAAGAATTTGGGAAAAAAGAATGACTTAGGGAAATGACAATAAATTGTAGTGATGTTTGTATAAATAAAAATAATTATGGATTTTTTTTGTTTGTTTCAAAATGATAAAAAGAAAATATGTAAAATATGTTCACTTAATTAATGAAAAGAAAATGAGCTGATTAAATCTGTAATTAATGAAATAATAAGTTGTGGAAAAATAATTTGGATTAATAAAATCAGAAATGATTAGGCTGTCTAAATAAATTAAAATACACTAATTGAATCTATAAATACAGAATTTAATTAGTGAGGAGATAAAACGAAATTCAGAGATATATAAAGAGTGGGGGAGGGGAACACAGCAGAATTCTTCCATTTTTTATAAGTGTGCAGGACAAATTGTGTTTCCTCCATCATTGGCCAGTTAGCAGAAAAGATATATAGTGGAGAGTTGGCACTGCAAGACATTGTGGAGATAATGGTTCCAGGCACCAGAAACCTAAAGATTAATAAGCTGGTTAAAACTTTATACAGATTGTCCTGGTCTTATTATTACTTCATATACACCTGGCAAGGCTCTTCAAGAATTTACTACTAAATGGTAACGTATAGACATATATTGTTTGATTGTTATAAATTTATGGGATGTAACAAATAATAGTTGTCTCTAATTAAGGATTGCTATATTTAAAAAAAGGCATGGAAGATTTTCATTTTTAACTTGTGCAGTTTTGTATCATTGAGGAGCATATTGTTTGTTTGTCATATGAATAAAAATTTAATTTTAGCATATTGGGTTTATGAATTTATTGAATGCTATTTTAATCTATTTTTCTGTGATATTTTAATAGTTCGTTTTGCAAATACATAGCAACAGTAGAGCAAACAAGCAAGTATCGTTCAAACAGGTAAAATCGTATGTTATAAAACTAGACAGTTGTTACTAAACAATAATTAATACTTCTGCAATCTTGCCTAATCTAGCAGGCTGGGTTGTTATAAATTCATTAATATAAATTATTTTAATAAATGTTTTAAAATTTTATGATCGTTTATTATCAGTTATTTGTATTATTAGAAAAAATTATTTTACAGGTTTATAGTAATACTGATGTGATGTATGTTTAAAGATTTAAAAAAAAACTTTATTACAAAGTAAAATGTTTTGATATTAAAATAATTTTAAATTAGCGTGTAAAATCGATTACAAGATAAAGGATATGTGAAAGTATATCGAATTCCTCTAACATAATGTATATATTTAATTTCTCTAATATTTCATCTGCAAATTTATTTTTCAATATAATTCTATAAGAATAAGTTCAACAAAATGTAATAGATTGAAGCCTGACCATTAAAGTTTGAAGATTTGCTGTCTTAATATAAACTGTGCACTTATTACATATGTATGTGTGTGTGGTGTGGAGTGATGATGAGGACCAACTAATAAGTGCTGGTTCAGCACAAAATACATGTATTGGAGATCGTTTATCTTTTTCACGTGTTTGCTCATATGTATCAGTTGTATGAGATAGAGTTTAAAGGAGAGTGAAAGTCTGTATTCAAATCCTCTATAATTAAATATAACTATTAAAGATATTAATTATGCTAAAGAATGATTAAGTAAAAAAAATGCAAAAGATTATCTTAAAAAATAAAGACATTTATAATGGTTTGATTACTCAAGATAAAGGAGATAAAAGAATATATATTAATGAAGCTTTAGCAAAAGTAAATAAAAAATTATTATGGAAAACTAAATATACAGCTAAACAAAAAAATATTATAAATATATGTAGATTATAAATGGACAAATTTTCTGTAATAAAAATGGAGAGAAAAAATTACATATAAATAATAAAAATGACAATATTAATATTCTGTGAATTATATTATAAATACCTTCAAATATATTTTAATGCATAATATTGGAAAACAATGAAGATAATAATACAAAGAAGTTTAATAAGTTTGAAAACTGTGAAAGAGAAATTAAACAATGTAATATTAAAAACAATATTGACAACATATTTTCTATTAAACCTTAGAACTAACTATAAGAAAATATTGGTATGAAATAATTACCACTATATACTCTTACATTAATTAATCTAATTGCTTTTCTAATATTAACTGAAATAAATATAAAAATTGAATAAGTTAATCTATATAATATTATAAAAAATTTGCATGTTGTAAAAATTATAGAAAAGGTGGAGGTATATTAATTTTTATTAAAGAAAATTTTGCTGAAAAACTACAAATCAATTTTAACAGCTTTGAAACAAATCATATAACTTTTGAATTAAATAGTAAAAAAAAGTTACATTACTAGCAATATAAAGATCACCAGATAATGATTATAAAATGTTTATAAATGATTTAAAATCATTGTTAAATCAGTGGTGGCCTGTGAAATTTTTAAGATATCATGGCCAAAACGTAAGCAAGAAAAACAAAACAGCATTTCTAATCTTGCAACCACACAATCATTTTATTTTTCCATACCAATCATTGTTAAAAGATCTAATATATTTTTGTTTTTACTAACTGCTGTTTGACAAATAATAACATCTGGAGTAAATCAACCTTCACTTTTTATTTCAATTTTTTTTCGGCATAATCTCAATTGGGAAAATGTACTTTTTTAGATATATATTCAGCACTAACAATCATCGGGATAAATATTTAAAATAATATTTATTTTATTTTATTTTGTTATATTTTTCTGTAATAAATATTTATATGTTAATTTATAAATGTTAATTACCAAAAAAAAAAGCAGAATATTTTATTGCTCACCATAAATGAAACAATAAAAATGTATTCATTCTGAGGAGAAACCAGACTAGATAAACATATTACTCTCAAATAATTATTGATGCTGCCACAGTAAGAAGCTCAATGGCACTAGATTTGTGCATTAATATGAACAAACAAATCTTAATAAAATTTGCAGAAATTCACTGCCTAACATTTCTGACACTGCTATAATTAGCAGCATCTTTGAATAGAATCTCAAGCATTTGTTGAAATAATTATTTTAAAATCAGTTATATTAATTATATTTAATATTGAATTCCAAAAATCTTACACGTTTCATTTTTCAGCAAAAAAACTTTTATTATTGATTACATTTCGACTGTACCATGCAGTCTTCATCAGATCTACAAAAATTAAACATACATAAAAATACAACCATTAAAATACATTATTTTATATAAAATTATTAAATTCCTATCAAACTTTTAAATTTTTTAAAAATATTTCTTAACCTTTTTAATTCATATATCTTAAAACATATTTACTATCCTATTTTATACTCTTTTCTATCCTCTTTCTCTATAACATATACCTATACATATAACTTTAATACATATAATATTTACATTATAAATTAATTTTAATTACACTACTCCAAAAAAATTAATCACTATCAATATAATCTTTCTTTATCTTTTATTCTAACTAAATACTTATTTCCATTCATTTTACTTTCTTAATTATTCCATATAAAATCTTTTTATCTTATTCTATTCTTTTAACTTTCTCTATCCTCCATCTTACTCTAGTAATTCAACTTTTTTAAACCTCTCTTTCATATTCTATCCTACAGCTCCCTCTATTAACTATTTTTATAACTATTACGATTTTTTTTTCTTTTTTTACTAAAAAAAATATTTCTATCACACCCCCAAAAAACTTCCTTTTTTATTATACTATTATTTCCTTTTATGCTATTATTGTTTTTACCCCTCTCCCATTTTTATTAAGATTTGGTTTAATTTTCTTTATGAATATTGCTTCCTTTATTTTCCTATCCCTTATTTTATCTATATAACTAATCATTCTAATGCTCTCTTTTCCAATATTATGACCTGTTTCCATAATATGCATATATATTGGTGACCTTTTATCATATTTATGCTGTACCAATCTAGTATATATAGAATTTTTTGTTTCACCCCCATACTTATTTCTAATTCTTTTATCTTTACATATTTTACATTCTATTTCATATACCCCATTAATACTCCTCCTCTCCTCATTAATATATCATTATCTAATATGTCCATCATATTTTTTCTCTTTCTATTCACTATTCTATACCTTATAGTATTCTTAAAAGTTTTATTAATTGTTTTAATAATTATAAAGATAAGAAAAGATTATACTAAGACTATTAATAAAAAAAATTATGAGATGGTTAAAGGGTTGTATAATAAAGGAATAATAGATAGAAGGGTATTGGGAGAAGTAGTAAGTAAAGAATGTGAAGTAGCAAAGATTTATGGGGCACCAAAGATTCATAAAGAAGGAATGAATACCTTTAATGCCAGTGATTAATGGAAAAGGGGCATATTATGATAAAGTATCAAAGTGGTTAGGGAGTATTTTTAAGAAATATGTGAATAAAAATAGTCAAACATATATTAAGAATAATAAGAAATTGGTTAAAGAGATTAAAATAAAAGCAAAGGAGTATAGTAATTATAAATTAACATTGATAAAAATAGATGTAGTTTCAAGGTATATAAATATTAATGTAGAAAAGGCAATTAGAATAGCAATAAATAAGTATAATAATGATAAGGAAAAGGAGATAGAGATACCTATAGATAAATTAAAGAATTTAATGGAGATGTGCTGTAAAAATGTGACATTTGAGTTTATTGGAGGATTTTATAAGCAAAAGGAAGGGCTATTGATAGGAAGTGCATTGAGTGGAGTTTTGGGTGATATGTATATACAGGAGATTGAGGAAGTAATGATAGAAGATGAAAATGCACCAGTAATGATTAAGAGATACGTTGACGATTATTTATTAATATTTAATAAAAGTGAGCAGCAAATTAAAAAATATATAGATAAAATTAACAACGTGGATAAAAGTTAAAATTTATAGTAGAATGGGAAAAAAAGAATAAATTAGCATATTTAGATATATTAATAAAGAAAGAGTATGTTAAGAAAAGATGTGAATTGGAGACAAAAGTGTATAGAAAAATAGGTAATAATAATATTGTGAATTGGAAATTTAATGTTAATAATAAGTATAAAATTAATTCTATAAGTTCAAGGATACATAGGGTTATTAGTTATTGTAATAATAAGGAAGATTATGATAAGGAGGTAGGAAGGATAGTTAAAAATTTTAAGGATAGTGATTTTCCAGAAGAAGTGTTAAGAAAGAATATAAGAGAAATTTAAAGAGGAAGAAAAAGAAGGTAGGGAAGTTGTAAGGAAAAAAGATAATAGAGAGAAGTATATATGAATTAAAACTAATGATAATAGAATAGTTAATGGGATAAATAGAATTATTAGAACAATTAATAAAAATTTTAATAATACTATAAGGTATAGAATAGTGAATAGAAAGAGAAAGACTGTGATGGACATATTAGATAATAAATATATTAATGAAGAGAGGAGGAATATTAATGGGGTGTATGAAATAGAATGTAAAATGTGTAAAGATAAAAGAATTAGAAATAAGTATGTGGGCGAAACAAAAAATTCTATATATACTAGATTGGTACAGCATAAATATGATAAAAGGTCACCAATATATATGCATATTCTGGAAACAGGTCATAATATTGGGAAAGAGAGCATTAGAATGATTAGTTATACAGATAAAATAAGGAATAGAAAAAATAAAGGAAGCAATATTCATAAAGAAAATTAAACCAAATCTTAATAAAAATGGGGGAGGGGTAAAAACAATAATAACATAAAAGGAAATAATAGTATAATAAAAAAGGAAGTTTTTTGGGGATGTGTGATAGAAATAGTTTTTTTTTAATAAAAAAAGAAAAAAACAGAAAAGAAATATTAAGTTATAAAAATAGTTAATAGAGGGAGCTGTATGATAGAATATGAAAGAGAGGTTAAAAAGGAAGTTGAATTACTAGAGTAAGATGGAGGATAGACAAAGTTAAAAGAATAGAATAAGGTAAAAAGATTTTATATGGAATAATTAAGAAGGTAAAATGAATGGAAATAAGTATTTAGTTAGAATAAAAGATAAAGCAAGATTATATTGACAGCAATTAATTTTTGTGGAGTAGTGTAATTAAAATTAATTTATAATGTAAATATCACATTATTAAAGTTATATGTATAGGTATATGTTATAGAGAAAGAGGATAGAAAAGAATATAAAATAGGATGGTAAATATGTTAAAAGATATTATATGAATTGAAAAGGTTAAAAAATATTTTTAAAAAATTTAAAAGTTTGATAGGAATTTAATAATTTTATATAAAATAATGTATTTTAATGTTTGTATTTTATGTATGTTCAAATTTTGTAGATCTGATGAAGACTGCATGGTATAGTCGAAACTGTAATCAATAATAAAAGTTTTTTTGCTGAAAAGTGAAACGTGAAAGATTTTTGAAATTCAATATTATATATGAAGATAGCACAAACAAAGGAGGGGAAAAAAATTTAGAAGAACTATATAATATTAATTATATTTACATAATAATCAGGTAAAACATTGAGTGATTGTTACCTTATTGATATTTTCAAGCACAAATTTAATATTAATTTTTGTACTTTTTTATGAGGGAATGCTGCAGTGTCTCGGCAGTTATCAACCTTTCTCCAATGATTAAAAATGTTTTAAAAAAATTAACAATGAATGAATACAGATTTATGTAAAAATTCTATAACTATTGAAGATTGTCATTAATACAAGCCTAATAACAAATAATACTTTCACTATTGACATTAAAGAAAAGATTACTAATCATTATTTTCATTTATATTTATTCCAAACAAAATATTTCATAATAAATTCATATCAGAAATTGATGAAAATAATTTGATATTCCTTCATTTATTTTGATTGTTTCCTTACCATTAACTTAACAGCTTCTTCACCCAGTGTGTTAAAGTGCTTGTATATCTTATTGTATAATAATAAAATAATTAGAAAATTTCTATAAGAAACTGATAGGTATGAAATCAAAAAAATTAATGACATTAATACTATGAAAGAGAAGTTTATATAAATATTCAAAAATATATAAATACTATGTATGAGAAGTTTATACAAATATTCAAAAATATATAAATACAATTTCACCTTACTTCAAAAACTTTTTAAGGAATTTTTATTATATATATATGCACAATCTGACATTTCGACTGACCTGAAGTCTTCTAAAAAGCTATGATATAATGACAAATAATTACATAAATAATACAATAAAAAACAAAAATGTAAATAATATAATTTAAAAAATAAAGAAATATAACAAAACATAATAAAATTAAAATAAATGTGATAAAATCAAATCAAAAACAAATAAAATAAAATAATCCAGATGATATAAAATAAAATAAGATGATAGTCTGGACCAACTGATGATTGCTGGTTTAGCATGAAATACGTATATTGGTGATTATTTATCTTTTCAGCATATATGTGTTTAGGTGTATCAGTGTTATTAGATAGAGTGGAGAGAGGTGGGTGGTGTGAAAGTCTGTGCTCATATACCCTATGTTACATATATATAGCCACAGGTATATAACAAGCCTGTGTTTCAGTTATTACATTATAGAGATGTCTGCCCATCCTTGCATATGTATTAAATGGATTATGTCCTGTACATGTGGGGTTCAGATTGACCTTAGGTCAACATGGGTGTGACAATAATCTCGGCCTCGGGGTGGCCTTTGAGCATTCCATCATCAGATTTTCAATTGGATGGACGGTTGAAGAGTTGGAGTGTGGAGTGGATTGAAGCCTGTCCATTAAACTAAGAGGATAGTCTATCTTAATATATATTTGAGCACTTATACTATATATGTGTGTAAAGATGATAGTCTGGACCAACTGATGATTGCTGGTTTAGCATGAAATACGTATATTGGTGATTATTTATCTTTTCAGCATATATGTGTTTAGGTGTATCAGTGTTATTAGATAGAGTGGAGAGAGGTGGGTGGTGTGAAAGTCTGTGCTCATATACCCTATATTACAACATTAAATTGAAATATACAATTTAAAAAATTTGGTTAAAAAGTGTTTGAAGTAAAATGGACATATTATATTTATATAAAATATTACAGCAAAACAAAGAAAACAGTAGCTTTAGTTACATTTATTCATATATATATATATTGATAAAAAATCAAGTCAGATGTCATATGACCTAATTTTAATAAAGCTCATATTTACAAATGTTATATATAGAGTACGTAAAAATACACACTCTTATCAAGCTTTTAAAATACCCTCAATCCCAGACCGCGATTTCTGCATCTAGCGTCATCAGTGATGATGCTAGATGCAGAAACCGCGGTCTGGGGTTGAGGGTATTTTAAAAGCTTGATAAGAGTGTGTATTTTTACGTACTATATATATATAGTTACAAAAAAAATCATTGTGATTAAAAAATAAAAAATACTGTGTAAATTGGATAAGTAAAAAAATATTGAAATTAATACAAGAAAAAAAAATTATGGAAAAAATATAAAAACATAAAAATCATGATTTATTTTTTAAAAGCAAAACATTGAGAAAAAAGTTAATTCTATGATAAGATCAGAAAAAATATTGTTTTTATAATAAATTTTTTAATGAAAATAGAAGTGACATAAACAAAACTTGAAGAAAAAAATGAAATTTTACTATGAAAATCCAATTCTATAATTGATGAAGATTTTTTAAAATATTCTGATATAAATGATAATTTATTCTAGCAAATACATTTAATACTATATTTGTAGAAAGAAATAGCAAAATAAATAAAAAATTATCCTGATATTGATATTTCAAAAAAATATAATAACTTCATTCAATATTTACACTAAATTGAAATGAAGATATAAATGAAATTAAAAAAGAATATACAATTAAGCCTAAATATAGATAAAATCAAAATGGCAGTCATAAAAAATAATATTGATATTCTATCAGATTTTATAATTTATATGATTAATAAAATAATAGAAAATAGTGTATTTCCTACATGATTTGAAATATTTATAATAAGAACTATTTTAAAATCTAGTGATAAAAATAATTTTGATAATTATAAAGGCAGATATAATCTTTCGATTGCCAAAATAAGAGAGAAGTATATTTATAAACTAATCAAAAAATTTTAATTAGAAGTAACTTTTTAATAAAAACTAATATAGATTCATAGAAGAAAAAACAAAGGTAAATTATTGGAGAATTTTGCAGATAGAATTAATAATGCAAAAATTAATATAAAAAAATTAACTATATTTTTTTTTGAAGATTTTTGATATTATTGAAGATAAATAATTGACTCACAGTTTAGAGAATTGTGGAATTAGAGGAAAAATTGATCAAGTTTTTCAAAAAATTATAAATATATTTTAACAAGAATATCAAACATATTAAGTAAGAAGCAAAAAAAAAATGGATATGGAGTTTCTCAATTGCATTGTTGTTGTGATTTTCATAAATGACCTGGAAAATATTAATATTGAAGGATTAATATATAAATATATAAATGACACTGTTAATTATGTATAAGTAACAATATTAATATCGCATTTACAAAATGTCAAGAAATCTTGAACAAAATTGTCCTTTGGTATATTAATAAAAGAATTTATATAAATGGAAGTAAAACAAAATGTATGTTAATATATTCTCCTCAATCAAAATATAAAAATATTGATATATATCTACATTCACATGATTGTATATATGATAATAATGTATAAAAGTAGAATAAATAAAATATATTAGCTATCTTGGAATGATAATAGATGAAAAAATGTCTTGAAAACATCATATTAATAACATCATCATCATCATTAACCATTATCAATCCACTGCAGGATGAAGGTCTCTCCAAGTTCAATCCATCTTTTCCTATCTTTAGCTTCTCTTTTCCACATCACCCCTGCACACTTTCTTATTTCATCCAGCCATCTCACATGTGGTCTCTTTCTGGGTCTTTTACAATCTCTTGGAATCCAGTTTAAAATTTCAATTGTCCATCTATTATCATCTCTTTTAGCAATATGTCCAGCCCAATAATTAATAAATTTAGATATTTTATAACAATGTTTTAAAAATCAAAGATATTTTTTCTCCAAACATTATCCTTTTATATAAATCTTTTCTAATATATTTAATAGATAAGCATTACTGCAAAAACAAATAATTTATCTAATAGAAGAAAATCATATTTTTAAAAAAGGAAAAAAATTGGCTACAAAAATATTTTATTATTCAATGAATTTGTTGAATATACAACTATAGGGAAAAAAATAGTAATACTTTGAAAAAAAAATTATATAAAACAATTTCAAATGTGTCTGGGAAAAATGAATGCATTCAGAGTTTCAAAGTATTGTAATAAATATGGAACTAAAACCGAGTTTGACAAATTTTTTAAGACAAAATGTCATTTTATTCAAATCTCCCCCCCCCCCCCGCTGCCCCTCAGCCACAAGAAAAGAAGTGAAAAATAGATTCATAAAAAATATGAAATTCTGAATGGCTGTAGATATATTTGAATGTTTATTTTAGTAATCGAACATAATAGAATCTGTATGCATCCTAAGGAAAATAACAATTATTTAAAAATAAACAAACAACTTTGACAGTTTGATTTGTTCAAAAATTTCTAATATTTAAACATTCGTCATATACAATAATTATCAGTCTGTAATAAGGCTGAATTCAAAAGATACCATTGTAAAGTGCACTTTTCTTATTCTAGAGTCATCAAAATACTTATTTACAAATTACAAAAGGAAATAAAAGATGTGTTTATGTTTACCGTGACAATAAGAGATGCAAGATTGAATCAAAGAGATGCAATTTGCCGACTTCTGAAATAGAATTAAAAAATCACTGTGTCTCTAAAAAATGATACATTCATAGTTTCAAAATATTTTAATAAAATATGGAACAACAATAAGAAATGACTAAGTGCTAAATTATTCGATAATTTATCTATTGAATTAAAATTTATAACATTACAGAAAATAAAAAAATCAAATTAAAAAATATATTGTTACATTTTCATTTACCATTGTCAAACTCCCTCCACTTACAACTTTGACGCTACCCATTTCAGATAAATACACTAATGATTATTACTAATCATTATCGAAACTAGAGATTATCTCTAGCACAGATATAAACTTTAAACCTCAGTTAAAGATTAATATATCTGATTTTTTATTTATTTATTTTAAAGAATGGCAGGAAGAAGAGGGGGGGGGCAACAGTAACTTAGAATATAACAAGATATATAGGTGTATAATAAGGTGCAATGGATATTTACATTATGTATAATTAATATATTATTTAAATGTAATTTGTTGTTATTATCTTTAGCATATTTTGTATTAGTTTAAAATCAAAGAAAATATATGCACTTTATATAAAATTTTCTTCTACATAAAAACATAACTAGGATTTAATAGGAAAAGAATGACAATTACGTAATACAAGTCAAAACTTGTATTTAACCTATTTAAGTCAATAAATAAATATTTAAGTATTGAAATTTAAAAAAAAAAAATCAAATTTATTTTATAATAAATCAATTTTCCATAGTAATAAATCAATTTATTAATAGTATAAAAATAATGGGAATGAATTTTCAAAGAATGGTATATTTAAATGGCATATTTAATAATAATATGTAATAAAAATTTGACCTCCTTTAGCTATATCTGTCATAGATGAATTTAATACTCCTTATATCATTTACTGTATATATATATATTGTAACTATCTTTAATAGCTGAAAAAAAACTTACAAAAGGAAATCAATAGTCATAAAATTATTTAATATAGTCAATGTTAAATATAACGATAACAAATAAAATAAAACGTAGAAAGCTTATTGAATGTCCAGGCTAGCTAATATAATAATACACGAATATAAAAATAGAGATTCTAAATGTTCAGATTAATGTGGAATGAAATATAAGCAGATAATACCTTTATGATATTAAAATATACTTTAAATTACAAAGGGATTTTATTGAACTCAAACCATATTTCTTAAATGGATAATAAATATTTAAATCTTTCTATATTATTGAAATTATTTATTCCACAAGGAAATGTCTAACAGAATTTATTATCAGTTACAATATCTTAAGATGTGAATAATTAATAAATAAATGAGTGTAATGACCTAGTATGAATGATTATAATAACCAAAGTGAAACTTATTATTAATAATAAAAAATAATAATATAAAAATATATGTAAGATATAAATAAATAAAGTATTCCTTGTCAAACAATTACCTTTTAATTGACTTCTATTTATTTATTAAACTTATTATATTATTATGTCAACTTTACAATCATACAGACGATATACCAAGAAAACAAAATAGATTATATAACTAGCAAAGCTAAAATAAATATATAAAGATATAATTTGCAAGACATAATTAGTATGTTTTATTTGTTTATTATTTGTCATCAAAATAAACGTAAGCTTATTAATTTATGTTTCATAAAGACATTTATGTTATAGATGATTATATTTTATATTGATTATTAACTTATTATATTTTACATTATAAATATTTAAACTATTCACATTTATAAAATATAATCGATATGTTTAAATATATTTCCTATTTATATTCTTAGTAATTAAATGTATAAGCCTTCATTAATATTATCCATAGCTATTTATACATAAAAACTTACTTTCATTTTTTTTTTATTTATTTGTAATATGGATGAAGAAACAAATTAACATATTTTTATTTAAATAAACTAAAACCATCATTAATATATATTATAAACTATTTACTTTAACTTCTTTTAATATATAGGGTATATGAGCACAGACTTTCACATGACCAACCACTCTCCACTCTATCTCATAACACTGATACATCAGATTTTCAATTGGATGGATGGTTGAAGAGTTGGAGTGTGGAATACATTGAAGCCTGTCCATTAAAGTGTGAAAATTGGCTATCTTAATACATATCTAATCACTTATAGCATACATGTGTAGAGATGATAATCTGGACCAACTGATGATTGCTGGTTTAGCATGAAATACATATATTGATGATTATTTATCTTTTCAACATATATGTGTTCAAGTGTTATGAGATAGAGTGGAGAGTGTTGGGTTGTGTGAAAGTCTGTGCTCATATATCCTATATATTACATATATAGACACAAGTATATAATAAGCCCGTGGTTCAGTTTTTAACTTCTTTTGGTAATAATATATTTTCTTATATACTAAACAAATACATGCTTTTTTAAACCAAAGGATTTATAAAATAAATCAATTACTTGGTAAACTTTGCTTTTTATTTACAATAACGAAGTTGTGATTTGACCATTTAAAAAACCATATTTATTATTTACAACCAAAATTTTATAAATTAGCCAAACATTTTTAACGTCCGCAACGGAAATGATTTTTACTTTTTAAAAAGCGCTCCGCTGTATCTAAAAAATAATAGGTAAAATCTTTTCCGCTGCGAAAGTTAAAAACGTTTTAACGAAAAAAAAAGAAGAAATTTTTACCAGTGGGATAGATTTGGATGCTTAACAGGATGAACATTAGACTTCAACCTTGTTGAGAGTTACAAAGAGGCAAAAGCCAAATATATAAAAACAAATAGAGGTTACATTATCGAATGAATAAAGAAGTTGAAATAGAGCTATAGTGATAATAAATGGAAAAATAGTAGAAATGAAAATCAAATCGGAGTTCAAAAGTTAGTAAGACATTTATTTAAAAAACATGGGTTGACTAGTTAAGTGGAGAAGTCATAAATTAAAAAAACGAATTAAATTTGAGGGGAATGTTATTCTATAATAGATCAATAATAATTGAAACTATTTTCCACAAATGAAATCAATAGGCAGATTGATATAAAAAAAAAAAATATTTTTCTAATATTATAACAATAATATGCCATCTTGTAAAATTTATAGTAAACTATCTCATTTCATTCTTCCCAAAATTCCTCTAAAAATACCTAGGGAATGCATCTATAACTATATAAAAATTTTCCTCTTTTTTGGAGGAAGACCATTACCGGGTAAAGATCGCCTTCTATTCGAATCTTTCTTGATGGTCCGATTCCCTAGTGGATCGCTACGTGTTCTGCTGGGAATTTCGACACTTTTATTCTTTTTACGACTAAAAGAATTTGCTTTTTTTTGGGATTAGATTTATTACCTTTTTTGTGTTTCCTGCCTCGGCGCGATTTTTTATTTCTGGCTTTACTGACTTATTTTTACGTACCTTAGAAAGTTTTTTTTTTACGCGTAGATTTTTTTTCTTTCTTTTCCGCTTTTTAATTCTAACACTTCTGCGAGTACTTGTTTTCAATTCGTAATATAAGCCATTATTATTTCTAACCAGTAGTTCTTCATTCACATTATATTCTAATCCTCGAACAATAATAATCTTGAAGGATTTTTCATTTGCATTTATACCGTACTTTTCAGATATTTTACTTATAATATGCAATTTTGAAGTGGCCCCTTTTTCAAAAAATACAAAAAATATTAATCAAATTTATACTTACAAGTTTTGGGAATAGCCATTCCACTCAATCTATTGGAAAGTAAATTTTACTATCGCAATCTATTTATCTTATTAAACACAATGTTTTGAATCGTTAATCAAAAATTGTTTATTTTAGAATAAAATTCATAATCCTATTATGACGTAAATTATACTTTTAAATTATTAATTATTATTACTTGAAAACATGCATAATCTAAATATTGCATTCCTTATTTATAGATGGGATTAAAATATTCGTATAATAAATATATATCTTAAATTTTAACATCCTAAATTCTTTTTTAAAAAATATTATTTATTAAGTTAGTAATAAATGAATAAATTAATTATCCAAAAATTATCTTTGATATAGTTTAAAAGGATAAAATATCGATGGTATTTATGAAAAAAAGTATAATTAAAATTAAAAAAAAAGAAAGGAAAAATTATATTAAAAGTTTTCACAAAGAAATTTTATTGCCTTTAGCTGTGTCCTATGAGCAGCAAGTAAATAATTGACAAAGGCAGAATTGAGATGGGAAGCTAATAGTTTAATTTAAATAACATACGACTATTTACATATATATATATACATAGCCTATTTAAGACATTAAAACAATAAAGGTCACGGTGATCTGCACATAATAATTCTAGTCCTACATTTTGACTTATAAAGGCAGGAGTCTCTGACATTAAATACCAGAACATATAGACCAGGCTCTGGGGATTTATATACCCCTCAAGACTAAAGGAATCTTTACTTACTTTACCATACATGGCGTTTTGTACAGTTATTCTGTCCTTATAAGGCCACCTGCGTAATCTATAATCTAACAGCATTGCTATTTAATGATCATTGCGTTACAATTATTTATAGAATATATTTGTAAAAAGTGTATAAGAATATACTTTAAATAAATAAATAATTGTTTACACATGTTAGTTACACATAATTACTGTACAAAGTTATTATTTTTATTCTATACAATTATACACAATTATTGCACAACATATATATATATATCTTGCTTGACATTGAACACTGCACCTTTCGTATTAGGACAATTGAGATTACCTTTCTTTGTTCGTTTCTCTAAACATTTTAATGTCACTTATACATGAAAATTGGTTTAATTTTATATAATTGGTCTCTATATGATTTTACTATTAGTATAACAATTTAAAATGCAAGAAGCTATAATTAATGCAAGATTGTCAGTACATCCATGCACAACCTTGTTGTGGATTCTTAGTCTAGTTCTAACATATTTCAGCACTGTCCAGTTTAGTCTGGCACATTAAATGAGTTTGTGTCCCTTCATGATTTAGTGCTTTGATAGAAGGGCAAACCTTACATAAAATCTTTAGCAATGAGACATTCCATTTTTTAAATTAATCACATTTGTCTCAATCCATTAAAATGGCACAGACACTGATACAGCATTTTTAAGGCACATCTGACAAAGGTTTCAGCCTTTCACATTATTATCTAACCATAATGTATCTGAATATAGCATTCTTTCAAATTTATAGTAATTGAATAATTAGACAAATGCTATTAGTAAGTATTAATACCTCTGGACTTGACTAGCTTACTATGTCAGTGCAAAATATTTGCAGTAGCAGGCCCAGCCATATATATGGGAAACATTTTTTGAAAGTTTGTAAACAGAGGTGAAATCACTAAACATCACCGGATCACCATTTTTTATGCTTCTTCAAGCTGTTTATGCGGAGGCTAAACTCTCAATACGGCTGTGCCACTCAGTGCAAGCCAGAAGTAATCAGTGGATGCAAGAAGGCTTGTACATAAATCCTGATCTAGTGCCTAATCATCCAATATCCCCAGACAAGTTCCTAGCTTATGGTTTTCATCAGTGAGGGTCTTCAAGATGAAAGCACTGCACCTAGATCTTAGAAACTAATGCAACTCTCCAGTAGCCACCTTTTACTTAGTTTTGAGACCAAAGTGAAAACACTGTTTTTAATTCAAGCTCATTCAATAGTTTGTATAATTGTATAGATCCTAAGATCTAATTGCAGTGATCTTAGATCCAAGGCTCTTCACTGATAAAAGCCACAAGCTAGAAACTAGTCTGGGGATATTTGGATGAGTAGGCACTAGATATGAATTTTATATAAACCATCTTGCATCCATTGATTACTCTGACTTGCACTGAATGGTGCTACTGTATGGAGAATTTAGCCTTTGTAAATAGCTTGAGTAAGCATTGAGAATGGTGATTATGTGATGTTTAGTGGTTTAATACCAATCCTGCCCAATAAGATTATGATGACTGTGGTTATTAAAGAACAAAGACACCAAAAAGTATGGATGCTGAACTGAGTTCAAATCTATACAACTGTACACATTAATGAGCTTGAACTGAAAATGTGTTTTTATTTTGAACTCAATGCTTTATAGTAGCTAATAAAATAACAGGTGGCTACTGGAGGGTTGCATTAGATCCTAAGTTCCAGCTGCAGTGCTTTCAAATTCAAGGCTCTTCACTGATGAAAGCCACAAGCTAGAAACTAGTCTGGGATATTGGATGACTAGGCAGTGGATAGTGATTTTATGTACAAACTTTGTATCCATTGATTGCTCTGGCTTGCATTGAGTAGAGCTACTGTATGGATGCTTTAGCCTCACTGCAGAGATAAAATCCAATGCATTCTGGTTGAAATACCATTATGTTCTGATGCATCTGTCATCTAATGCATGGACCATCTTGCTTTGCCATAGTAATCTAATATATACATACAGAATTGCTAACAAAATGTTAACAGCATTTGTTTAATGACTTAATAAACTGGAGACTATTTACAAGATGATAAATATTTAAATACATAGATGATAACCTTTCAAGTTCTGAACAGAACATTGCAATTACTTTAACACTGGTGAACTTGCTTTAATATGGCTAAAGTTCAGATGTTTATTATTATGTGTATGTCTGTGTGTCAACCAGGTAACCAAACAACCAATGTGTTTCCCTTGCAGATTTTAAAAACTATTTGATATAGTTGAAATTTCCATCATGATTAGAGCTTTGTAATGGCAAGGCATATAACCAGGATATTAACAAATTCTAAAGAATACATACTGAATCAACACCAGTAACTATATTCTTTGATGATACTAATAAGTTTAACAATAACAATCTCACGATTCTTTATCTTCAAATGTTTGGCATCAATTTTATAGAAGCATTTGAAATAAAAATGAAAGAAAATGAATATAAGTGGATACCTTTAAGTTAGATACAAATTAGAATGCTAGTTTCATGTTAACAAAAAATCCAAGCTGATGTATTGACTTCACCAAAATGCATGTTCTGTAAAAATTTGGACTGATTATTTTATGCTCAGAGGGCATTTGGACACAATAAAATGTATTATTATTACTGCTGTGTCCAGAGGCAAATTATTGCCCTCTGGATTGCATAAACAAATAATGAAAGAAATACTAAAATAATGAAATATACATGACTAGTAGTTAAAAATAATGAAGTTTAATTAACAGAGGGTCAGACATAAGGGATATAAACAAATAGTATTTTGCTTATATGTTCTAAGTTACACCCTTTATTTAAATTCTTTACATAACCCAATTATTATGACCTGTTTTTAGTCCTTGAGTTTTCTTTGGAATGTTTGGAGGTAATCTCCATGAGGGTATAGGTGAAGGAATAGGTGTCTGTGGCACCCATTAGACACAAGTTGGCATACCGGAAGCTTCACTTTAAGAGTCCTCATTTACCTTAATTCTACCTACACTCCAGGGTATAGTCCATTGTCTTTTGACTGGACATCAGATGTCCACATGGTGACTCATATCTCAGGATCCCTTAGTCAATTCTTGGGATCAGATAAAGCCATTGACATTCCATTTGTATATTTTTAGCCATCAGTTTTCACTATCATTGAAACTGATTAGGAACTAACACTCTAATGTTGCAATGGCTTTTTTTTACTGACCTTAGATTCATCTCTTTGCTATTACTGATTATTTATCAGTATCACACATACTTAACAATTATTATTCAGGATTTTGTCAAAGAATGTCTTAATCATAGTTTATATTTTGCTTGTTCATATCTTTCTATTTATAATATATATCCCTGTGAAATCATACCTTTCCATGCTCTTCATCAAGTGTTTTATCTTGCATTTTCTTTACTTTTTTTTATTTCTTTCCATTACCTTCCAAACTAGTCACTATCATGTTTTAGGGTATGATGATTTGTGCATTTGATATCTCTGGTTCACCTTAAGAGTGACATTTCTCCCCAAAAGTTCATGCGTAATGGCAGATGGTGGTCATCCAGTGAATGTTTGTTATATAGTAGAAATGAGATGAGTGATGAAAAGCAAAATACATGAAAGTAAACAATGATTATTTAAGATAGTAGATTTTGCAGTTGAAGTGGGTGTTTTTGCAAATAATGACTTAGAGTTAGAAAAGTATTTCAACAGTCAGCAGATGAATAGAACAGTAAGGGTGAAGGTAAAGGCAAAAAATATAAATAATTTTTAATCACTCTATAATAAGGTAAGAATGTTAGTAAAGAATTAGAAGTTGACCCTTTAAATATGTTACTCAGATTATTAATGCAGCTCAAAATATGTTATGAAATTAGTTCTAGAATTACAATTAGTCATAGAATGAAACTTGAATGCAGTGATTTTAATAGTTGTCACACAAAAGATAATCTGCCCATGAGTTAAGAAAAAAGTTTTTAATTAGTGATTTATCAGTATTTACATTTTAAACTTGAATGCTTAACACAAAAGCAACACAGAGAATTCAATTGTGAGTGAAGTATAAAGATGTATGAGGAGGCGGAGGGGGGGGGGGGAGGAAAAGTAAAAGATGTATAAGAATAACAAAAATGAAGTGAAATATATCGATGAGAAAATAAACAAATATGTAAATCATTAAAAAAGATGGTGGTGATCTTAATATAAAAGAGATGATGATAAAGGTCTAAACTAAACTTCAAGATATTGTAAAATACTTTTAAAAAAGAACAAATTTTGATGAGCAAGATGTAAAAAATTTAAATGATATAGGAAAGCACTAATACACATTCATAGAATAGAAAAAGAAGGCATTAATTACTTGCCTTATCAATTGTAAGTGGTGAGTTTTGGGGATGTTCTCATGTATATCTATCTGTTATAAGATAGATACTATTTATTGACCAACATAAACTGGATTAGCTATTTAAAAAATAATCATTGCTGATTAAATATAAAACAGACTTTTGAAAGTTCATCTTGCCTATATTAAACCCAAGTCTTAGAAATGATCAGTAGCTCTTTTGAGAAAGATAGCTTCCAAAACCTAAATGGGGATCCATTGATTATTTTAGCTTATATGATGCGAAATAGAAAAATGTATAATGGTTACTTTTGATAATGAGTTACAGCTTACTTTGTTTTATCAATTTCCAAAGGTTTTAATCTATCTAAGTACAAGATCTACATAGCTAAAGAATTGAGTTGGATTGCGTTTAAACTCTTAGTATGGAAAATTTTCATATCTTTCTATCATTAAATTCACTTCCTCTTAAAAACTTTCTTAATGATAAATTAATCTGGAGCAGAAAGTCAAAAGCACTCAACTTAAGCACAATTAAAAACACACAAAATTCAAACACACTCTACCACTCAGCAGTAATTTTATTAACACATTAATCAACTTCATTGCTTAATATATATCATTCTTTCATGCTTTCTTCCTAAAAAAAATATGTAAAACATAATTGTAGAAAGCAAAATAATGTTTTTCATTCAATCTTTTCTTACATCAAAATGAAATTTGAATATTAATACCTGTAATCCAAATATCTGGACTTGATTATTTATTTTTTACAAACAAAATACTTTTCAAAATTATAGATAAAAACATTTTCTATTGCGAATGCATCTCTCCGCAAACATATAAAACCTTTATCACAAACACTACTTGCTCACATACAGAAACACTAGCCAGAATCATTGTCAGAATGCTTTTATCTTATAAAAATAATCACCTTTATCTTCTGGCTTATTTGGAGATTCTTGCTCTTCAAACATGACACATTCTTCTTTTTGTTACTTCAATTTATTCATAGCATATTAATCTAAGAATTACAGTCTTCATTCGTTTTATATTCTTGTTCATAAAATTCTGCCGGATCTTTTTCACTCTTGGTGGTTCTACAACTTCGGTTAATCCACACCATCTGAATTTTCTTTTTTCATGCTAAAGCACAGAAATATGTTGTTTACAAGGCCACTCATACATGTTATGGCCTGTAAACTGTTCACACACTTAATGTTGAAGAAGTCTACACTTTCCCAACATCAATAGCATGTGAACATCATCAGTTATGGGTTGTGACAGTATGTGTCCATGTTAGTATTAAATATTCTACAGCGTATGATGCTAGGGTGTCTGTAGTTGTAATGACAAAAGGTGTAACAATACACAATGTAAAATAGTTAGTGTTAAAGATAGGGTAGTTTGTATGAGTTACTACAAATTGTAACTATTTCACAAATGTCCCTACTTTCCTTGTTACTGGCTCAATTTAATAAATGAGGATTGTAAAGCATGATTTGGCAAAGTTCACACACAAGTTACTTACTTTGTGAGAAATTTCCGAGATTAAAAAAGTAAAATGGCTGAAGGATACTACAGCTTTCACGTTCTTCTATTTGCCTGCTACATAAGCAGACATGGTGTTCTTCATTCAGCAGAGAAAAATTTTGCCCACAGAAAAGGACCGTGTTTGGTGTGTTTTTATGACATTAAGGCATTGTAAAAGCTATGAAATGAAATATGAATTCTACCACTGCAATGGATTTTTGGTGGTCTGTGTCATGAGACTGGTAAATGTTTTGCAGTGCCTGTCCACTCCCTCTCTCCAACACCCTTATACAGTCCATCCATGAGAACATCAATTTATATCTATTTTCTTTATGAATGTAAACAAATTAAATGTTTTAAAGCAATAAAAAAATCAATGTATATGTCTTTGCTTTTGTAATAAATACTTTTAAAATTGTATGCTCAGTAAATTATAAAAAAACAAATGTTTTAAAAAGAAAAGCCAATTATATCTGTTTTTAAAAAAGCCCTGTTTTAAAGATGGGAGAAAAAGGTAGATCTAATCTTACAAAATTAAAATAAGACCAAGAAAAGAAAATAAATGCACAAATAAAGTAAAAAAATCTAATATTTTTAAAAACAAAAACAAGTTTTAGTCTTGCATTGGTGGTCGAGAGGTCAGCGCAACTGCCTTGCACTTGCCGGCAGTTGCCCGGGTTGTGGGTTCATGTCCCGGCTGATTCTATGAGACTTAAAAAAAAACCAAGTTTTATATATTATTAAAAATCCCCTTTTTTAAAAAAAAAATAAAAAGTTATATCTATTATTAAAAGTTAAAATAAGTCCCCAAAAAAAAAAAAAAATTGCAAAACTAAAATAAAAAATACCAAATGTTTTTTTTTAAAAAGCAACTTATATCTTTTTAAAAAAGCCTGGTAACCTTATAACTATTTGCTTTTCATTGGTGTGGATGGTCCAAAGTTGTAGTTTCCTCTTGAACCAAAAAAAGAGAAAATAAATGCAAAAATAAAAAAAAATTTTTTTTTAAAAAGACAACATATCTATTGTTTAAAAAAGACTGATAACCTGATATCTATTTTCTTATCACTAGCAACAGTAACATCGAGCGGTGTGGATCATCCAAAGTTGTAGTTCCCTCTTCTTTTATACACAAGCTAATCAAATTAACAAGTCTGAAATAAAATTAACCACACTGGTGACAATAATTGGGTTTCAGATGTGTAATATTTTAAAATCTCAATTTGGGTCAGAAACATTGGTGGACTTAAATTTTGAGGTGTTGGTGATTTCTCTCCGAAACTGCTAACAATAATGCAGTGAGGTTATTTCTATCTATGTTCAGTCAGAGGGTGAAAAAGCTAGAGTTTGCAATGTGAATCCAGGCATTGCTACTAGCACTCTGCAATCATTTCATTTGCAGATGAACAATCATAATTTAAGACTCAAATTATTAATGATACTGAATATAGATTTGAAATGGCTGTAGCTCAAGCCATGCTGGCAAAATCTATAAGACGTCAAGTAAGGCCATCAAAAAAAATTTTACTGTTAAAAAAATTGAACAGAAGACTGAGTCAGTCATGCATTCAATTAGTTCAACAATGAGTGATAACCATTGTTATAGATGTAATGAAATGATGCATGCACAAACAGAATGTCCACACTGTCATACTGCGTGTTCATTTTGCACATCAGACCATATAAAAGCTGCATGTCTAAAATTAAAAAGACAAATAGCCAATATGAGAATAACAAAACTCATTCCAAAAACAGCAAGGGCAATTATAAAAAATATAAACAAGTTGCCTGTATAAATCACATTGAAGACAATCAGTCTGGATTTATACATAGTGTTATAATTAATGATACACCAGTTAGAATGGAACTGGACATAGGGTCTGCAGTGTCTATTGTTTTAAAAAAGACTTGGGATATTATTAATAAAAATAGTAAATATAAGCAGCATCCTAGTGCCAAAGCTATAACAGGCTATCAGGGCAAGACAGTAAAACTTGAGTCAAATGAGTTAAAATTACTATATCTAACAAAACTATACACCTACCCCTAGTGGTGGCATCTGGTGATTATAATAATTTATTAAGCTATGACTGATTCAGACACTTGGGTTTTGCAGTGACAAAGGTGAACTAGGTCACAGGAACTAAAGTAAAAGCTGATTACTCAGAAGTTTTCAACAGAAAGCCGATAACAAAAATGAATCAAAACATGCTATCAAAGGACAATATCAAATTGCAAATAACTGTTGTGCTATGCAAGGTGTATTATCGATCCACTAAGTGGATCCCAGTGATTGTATTTCAACAGAAATGACTTCACACCATTGTAGTAAAAACAGCAGATAGATGTTAACATCATCACCATTGGAATCAACTTAGACTCGATTATACAGATACAGCCACAATGAATGAATCTCCAAGGACAATGATTACAAGTAATGAGAACCAACAAACTGAAGACAGCAGCAAATCAGAAAAGCCACCAAAGTGGACTAGATATCCTCCAGCATGCCTGCATGACTATTTTCTCTAGGACTAGTTTAGGTCAGGGAAAGGATATTATAACTCACCCTTTTCCTCAGAAGTGGACTATTCCAGATTCCTTCTTTATCTGATCGAATTGAGCATTCTTGTGCTGCTGATCAATAGGCTGATGTAAACATAAACACAAAACCAATGATTAGTACAGGCCAATAAGCAATGAGGCTCGCTGAATACAAATGTTTCCAGAAGGTCAGAAATATGGCTTTAAATGGTCAGCGTTTTAGGAGAGAAAGAGAGAATGTCTGTCTAACCTACAAAGACAGTAGGCATTCTCCAAGAGAAGCACTGCTAACCTAAACAGCAGTAAGCATTCTTATAATAGCAATATACTCTTTGTCCATGCAGCTTGGCAAGTCCACAGAAGAACTGGATGCTGCTAAGACTACTGTTGTCTCAAGACAAGCTGCCTTGTATAACTGGAAAACATGTTTTCCCTACCCATGAGGCATGCTAGCAGGTGTAGTTGTAAGTGGTAGAACCACAAGACCTGAATCCAAGAGTTTATTATATAACTAATAAAGGAGGCATTTTACATTAATGGAAACATCCATGCTATTAATAGGAAGGAAACTTGCTTCAAAATCTTGAAGAAATGGCCTATGTAATACTAGCTTATTTGAATTTTTTTCATATATTTTACTATACATTTTATGAAGGCTATGAATATGAGGCATGGATCCTCAAAAATGTTAAACTGATAAACTTTAATATTAATTTATATCTTCTTTTCTATTAAACAATTACGTGTTTTTTGTCCACATAATATTGAGAAGTAAAACTATATTACATTATATATTGCGATATCTACATATAATATAGTCTCGCATGTATATATATTATTGATCCTCAATAATAATAATAAAGAAAAAAGGGTTTCGTTAAAAGAAATAGAAAACCAATAAAAAAAAAAAAAGAAGTTACTCAGTTTAATATGTAATTATTCAAAACTATGTGAAAGTCGTGAAAGGGTTAAAATGAAAAAAAAAAAATTAGTTAAAAGGATTCTAAAAACTTATTTTAAAAGAAATTAGAAAAAAGCTAAATAAAGATTGAAGATTAGAAAGGAAAGGGGAGGGGTGTATAATGAACGCGTCTCTTTCTTTCTTTGTTAAATAAGAAAATCACGTATCAAAAGAATGAAAGAAAATAATTGTAATTGTAAAATTAAAAATGTAAAACTGGTACCAAATTTCCAGATAGATTGGTACAAGATAAAGCAATGTAAAGGAATGTTGCAATTAGTAACATTCTATAGAACAATAGCAGAGGAATAAGCAGAGCTGATTTAGAAGTAACTGGTTGTGTTTTTTTTGCTGGCAAAACTTAACATAAAAAAAATAATAGAAGGGAAGAAACCGTCTAGAGAATAGCGAGGACGTATTATTCAAATGTTAACGAACTTAGTTGGGTACGCTAACATGGAGGGCTAGTGGCGAATAACGGGCGTTTGCTCGGTCTATCTCCGTCCAACCATTCGCTCACTACCTATAACATCTAAAATGTTGCCGATAAGAGACCGCCGTTATGGAACCAGATCTGCCTGAAGATTCGTAATAGGATATTTAAAGAGATGAATACCTACTGAAATTCGGAATTAGAAAGAAATCAAATCCACGCCAAAAGATTATAAACTCTCACTCCACTAACTGGGATGTCGGAAAAGCGAGCAACCATCTCTGCAAAAGAAGGGAAATTTTTTCCCACTCGATGGTTGATCCTTCATTGAGGACTCCATACCTAGGTAACTATTATTAATACATGCATGTCAGAATTAATTTGTGAACAAAGAAATCAGTCAGAAACTAAAACTATTAAAATACGCGCAATACTTCGGACAAATATAATTAAAAGAACTTATGATTTTACTATAATAATGTATAAGAAAGTAACAATTGGGTTACGCTAGTTTATTTAATGTTTAATTTGAATTATATTCTTTACTATTTTATTTATGCGTATATTATGTTGGTGTGTGATAGGTATATGTGTGTTTTATGATTTTATTATGTCATTATAAATAACGAATTGCAAAATTAAAATTTATTTATAAAAGGAAGTAAATAGTCATTTGCGTTTTTCTTTTCTTTACCAAGCGAATAAATATTTAGAATGAGTTAAATCTAGGTCATTCGAGCTAACAAGTTTATTAAGTGAGGGGTAATAATAATAAAGCAATCGAAATGGATAAATAAGTCCTTTCGTATCGTAAATAAAGGGAAAGAAGAAGGGCTATAATTGATATTCCTGCTGTACCGTGACAATTCCGGGAATAAATTTATAAATATTCCAAGCGCTGGGCAGAACAAATTATTCGATTCAAATAATTTGCCCAGCAGAGAAGAAGCGTTTAATTGGGAAATATAATGCTGGGATATTTTATATTATGTCAGTGTTCAATTAAGAATGTATACTCAATTTTGAGGTGCATATTGGCTTCTTGCTTGTGGTAATCATCATCGGGGGTGAAACGGTCGATCACATAATTAAGTGCGGCTGGTGTTTAACTGAACGGTGGTTGTATTACAATATTGTATATATTTGTAAATAAAATGAATATTATATTAATTGTAATATTTATAATATTATTTTTCTGTTTTATTCAAGAATTATTGATTATTTACAGTTCAATTAATCTTCATTATGTGGTTCCAGAAAATATTTTAGAATTTCGTTACTATATTAAAAAAATTATTTTAAAAGTTCGAAATAGATTTTGTTACACTGCTCAACCAGAAGAATAAGAATCATGTTAAACGTATCTTCTAGCATGAGTGAGTAGTCTGGTGTCAAATTCTCCAAGGTCATGGGGGGAGAGACATCCAAGAAGTTCCATCTAGATGCTACCATCATGCCAGGCCAGATCGGAATCCATCTCAGCCATAGAAGTTCCACAGTAACTTAATTATATATTATTTACCTATATAAAACTCTTAGAAAAATTAATAACACACCATAAAAATTGTTTTATAGTTTCTCTTCTTTCAGCCCCATCATGTCAAGACAATTTATTTAAAATTCTGATAATTGTGCAAAAATCAAAAAAGAATGGTGAGTGTTTGATTAAATTTTAAGTTTTACATTATTTTGTTCTTCAATCTTGCTCTATATATGTGTGATATAACCTCATTATTAGAAAGAATATTATTAAATACTTATAATTAATAGTTATGTAAATAGTTATTTCACATACTGCCTAATAATTGATGCTGTTGGTAAAATAAAATGATTATAATAAAACTTATCTGGCAATATTGTAATTCCATATCCATAATATAAGAAGTAACTTAATTCCATATCCATAATGTAAAAAGTAACTTAATGCTTTCTTAAGAATATTAGTATAAAGTTAAGACAAAATACATGTAAAACTCTAATAAATAGTGAATTGAAATATCAATTTATTCTAAATATAAATAAATTTCGCCCAAAATTTATACATTGATTATATATATTTGATTTAAAAATAATGAAATAGACCTTGTGAACAAGTTACATTATGATTAAAGAAAATTATTACTAGCTAAATGGGATGATCATGACCTCTATATCTATGAATTAATTTCTTAATGTTTACTTTGATGGGAGAAAGGCTTAGTTATTCAGTTTCTTTTATACTCATATATATTGCATATCTATCTTATCATAAGTGTTGCAATGGGTATATTTTATTACTATTATTAAAATCATATATTTCTACATGGTTCATGCAACATAATGGACAAACCATGTAAGGGAATACCAGACACCATGCCTGGATTTTTTAATCCATTGATTAGTCCCAGTTCAGGTTTCACAAGAGCCAGACTGTTAGGACCCCAAATCCTAAATCTAAGCACCTCAGGGTGCTCTCCAGTGGTATACGTCCTGTGCTTGAAGCAGACGCACCTCTGTGGCTAAGGATATCCACATCCTTGTGTGATGAACTTCATCTTCGGATCACCAGTTCCCTCATCTCTACTTCTTATGCCATTGACCCCACTATATAGGTGGCACTGCAACTTGTAGTTAATATTAGTCTATTGCCATCCCATTCAATCATAAGCCATCCTAGGTAACTTAAATTCAAATCCGTGAACAAGTAACTTCCTAATTAAATGAATTGTTAAACTTAAATTCAAACTTGGAATGGATTGATGATAATCAAATTTATATGTTAAAGTATGTAGACACACACAATAATTGTAAGCCGCTATTACCTTTCAAAATGTTGTAAAAGCCTGTAGATAATCTCCAATTTATATTCGTCAGCTATTTCTCTCTATATTATGTAAATATTATAATAAACCGCTATTATTTTAATTGAAGAGATGAGATATGCAATTAAATCTATAATAATTGAAAATGAAAGCAAGTGAAAAAAATCAAATGAGTGGTACAGTTATATGTCAAATATCTAAATGATATATACCAGATGAGTGAAAGACTAAGTAATAATTTCGACATGTAAGACAGGTAAAAAAATAAGACATTAGAAATACAGAACTATTTGTCTTTTATCTCCTATGCAAGATCATTACCTTTACTTAGATATCTACAATTTGTACTTAACAAACAAACAAAAAAAGTCTAATTAAAAGTAGTTTAGCAACGTGTATCACATTCAGCTATTTAAAAAAAAAAACAATTGAAAGGATTTGAATGTGTTTTGAATATTCATTAAAATGCATCCACAGTAAATAGTGACCTTAAGACTAGTGTTAGTATGCGTACAAGATAAGTCAACTTTTGCAAAACAGTTTACAAGTTATACAAAACGTATTTTGTGGATTAAAATGGGAAGATAAGGAATATGAAAATAAATGGATATTTAAGTCTTACTGCTTCAAAATTTTAAGAAATCTTACAAAAATTATCAGATGAAATCAATACAGACTAAAAATAAATATTAAAAAAAATATTATTCAACTATAAAAGTTAATCATAATTCGCATAGATTAATGCACATAAAAATCTAATAAAATATACATTTGATCTTTTGAGAAATGCTTTTGTAAAAATATTTCAAGAAAATGTGCATGTGTCTGAAAATGTTTTTTAATAGAAATCTTTTTTTTTCATTAATAAATGTTTTTTTTATTAATAAATTAGCAAAACATTTTTAGCGTCCGCAACTGAAAAGATTTTTACTTTTTACGGCGCGCTTCGCTGTATCTAAAAAATAATAGGTAAAAACAAACGAAAAAAAAAAGAAATTTTTACCAGTGGGATAGATTTGGATGCTTAACAGGATGAACATTATAGACTTCAACCTTATTGAGAGTTACAGAGAGGCAAAAGCCAAATATATAAAAACAAATAGAGGTTACATTATCGAATGAATAAAGAAGTTGAAATAGAGCTATAATAAATGGAAAAGTGGTAGAAATGAAAACCAAATCGGAGTTCAAATGTTAGTAAGACATTTAAAAAACATGGGTTGAATAGTTAAGTGGAGAAGTCATAGATTAAAAAAAAAGAATTAAATTTGAGGGGAATGTTATTCTATAATAGATCAGTAATAATTGAAAATATTTTCAACAAATGAAACCAATAACCAGATTGATACAAAAAAAAAAAAAAATTATTTTTTTAAAATTGTAATAATCTGATAATAATGCTATCTTGCAAATTTTATTCTAAAATATATATTTTCCTTCTTTTCAGTTCCAAGGGAAGTCACTTCTAAATATAAAAAATTTTCCTCTTTTTTGGAGGAGGACCATTTAATGTTAAAGAACGCCTTCTGTTGGAATCTTTCTTCGTCGGCCGATTCGCTAATTGATCGCTATGAGTTTTGCTGGGAACTTTGACACTTATTTTTTTTACGATTTGAAGAATTTTTTTTTTTAGTATTAGGTTTATTAGCTTTTTTGCCTTTCTTACTCCGACGCGCTTTTTTTTCTCGCTTTCGACTTAGGCTTTGTTGACTTTTTTCTGGGTGCCTTAGGCTTTATTCTTCGTCTAGCTTTTTACTTTTTTTTCCTTTTAACCACTTCTGGGAGGACTTGTTTTCATTTCGCAATACAAGCCTCTATTGTTTCTAATTAGTAGTTCTTCATTGACACTATATTCTAATCCTCGAATTATAATTACCTTGAATAATTTTCCAGTAGCATCTATACCGTACTTTTCTGATGTTTTATGTATAATCTGCAATTTTGAAGAGGGACCGTTCTGACGTAATACATCAAATACATCACTTAAATCAATGTTATAACTGTAAATTTTGGGTCTAGCCATTCCATTCAATCTATTGTGAATTTTATAATCGTAATCTATTTATCGTATTAACACTTACTTAATATTTTGAATCGTTAATCAAAAATTTTTTATTTTAGAATAAAATTCATAGTCCTATTATGACGTAAATCATACTTGAAAACATGTATAATCTAAAAACAAACTATTGCATTCCTTATTTATGGATGAGATTAAAATATTCGTATAATAAATATATATCTTCAAAATTAAAAACATTCTAAATTCTTTTTAAAAAAATATTTTTTATTAAGTTGGCAATAAATGAATAAATTATTATCCAGAAATTATCTTTGATATAGTTTAAAGGGATAAAATATCGATGATATTTATGAAAAAAAGTATAATTAAAATTAAAAAAAAAAGAAATAAATTATATTAAAAGTTTTCACTAAGAAATTATATTGCCTTTAGCTGTGTCCTATGAGTAGCAAGTAAATAATTGACAAAGGCAGAATTGAGATGGGAAGCTAATAGTTTAATTTAAATAACATACGACTATTTACATATATATATACATAGCCTATTTAAGAGATTAAAATAATAAATGTCATGGTGATCTGCACATAATAATTCTAGTCCTGCGTTTTTCTTATAGAGGTAGGAGTCTCTGACATTAAATACCATAATATATAGACCCGGCTATAGGGATTTATATACTCATCAAGACTTCTGAGTTGTTACTTACTTTACCATATATTGCGTTATGCACAGTTATTCTGTCCTTATAAGGCCACCTGTGCAATCTATAATCGAACAGCATTGCTAGTCACTGATCGTTACCTTACAATTATTTTACATAATTGTTTACACATGATCGCTATACATAATTACTGTACAAAATTATTATTTTTATTTTATACAATTATTATACATAATTATTGCACAACATATATATATACCTTGCTTGACATTGAACACTGCACCTTTCGTATTAGGAAAATTGAGGTTACCTTTTTTTGTTCATTTCTCTAAACATTGTAATGTCACTTATACATGAAAATTGGTTTAATTTTATATAATTGGCCTCTATATGATTTTATTATTAGTATAACAATTTAAAATGCAAAAATCTATAATTATTGCAAGATTGTCAGTACATCTATGCACAAACTTGTTGTGGATTCTTAGCTTAGTTCTAACTTATTTCAGCATTGTCCAGTTTAATCTGGCACAGTAAATGAGTTTGGGTCCCTTCATGATTTAGTGCTTTAGTAAAAGGGCAAACCTTACATAAAATTTTTAGCAATGAGACATTCCATTTTTTTAATTAATCGCATTTGTGTCAATCAATTAAAATGACACAGACACTGATACAGCATTTTAAGGCACATCTGACAAAGGTTTCAGCTTTTCACATTATTATCTAACCATAATGTATCTGAATAATAGCATTCTATCAACCTTACCTGCCACACCTTGTTGCGGCACCAGATATAATGGACGACCATACACAGATATCCCGGTCCGAAAATACACTTGGATACCTCTATCAACTGTAACATCTTCATGGTTAATACATTGTGTGCCAGATATAATGGAACCTGCCACCTCAAAGTTAATGGTGCCATATTTACAGGAACCACAATATACACCATATGATGATTGAATATGACTAAGTAATTGGATAACTTAGATGAAATGTATCAACCTACTACAACAAGTCATATCATAACTTTGTGATTCGACAACACATTTGGGTGTGTCAGATGTTTCAGAATTAGCAATGACAGATAATAAAGGGAGTGCATCTCACTACTATCAGATCTGAGCCTTCAAATAGGATGCTACAGATGTCACAATGAAATGTCCAGCTCCATGTCGCATGTACTTTTAATATACTATCCCATAATCTTAAAAATGTTTCAATGTAACCTAGAGCAGCGCATATTCATACATCTTCCTTTTAATTCCCATTACACCATGGAATTCAAACTCAGGGAGTTCTTACAATCAACTCTCTTCAGGGATGGATCTACTCAATTTTAAATGAATTAGGCTTATGTATAAGCATAGTTATAGGAAAATACTGATGATGATCAATTATTTGTTAAAGCAATATTTAATGACGACAATGATCATCAAACCTCTAATAGCAATGTAAAAGCATCATGTGATGATGATGAACATCTGTTGGTATAAATGCATAGTGATGGTGGTGATGACCAACCAGAGATCAGATTGATTTAAACAACTAATTTATTAACAACATATATAAAAAATATAAATATTTACAAACACAAAATAATAAAAGACTAATGTTTAGATATCAAAAAATGGTTTCCTTATCATCTTGGTGACTTCATATAAGAAAACAAAACATATTAATTTGACTTATATTATGTACAACATTATATTCTGTAATTCATTAAATATATATAAACATAACACAAAATAAAGAAAATCACACTAAAATTCATTAATTATAAAATTACCCCATTAGAATAATTATTAGTGTTTATAAGCTATGGTAAATATATTATCACTATAAATGCCCACTCCCATTTATCTATATGTAGGTTAAAGTTATGGTAGAAATTAATGACAGCTAAAGACCATTTATTCAGAAGGGTTAATTATATATTCAGAATAAATAAAATTACAAGAAAAGATTAGTAACATTGATTAGTATATTGTCTCAAAGTCTTACTCTCAATATTATATATGTAAAAATCTTATTTGAGATGAGATCACCTGGATGGGTTATTGTTGACTTCTAGAGGAATCTAAAAATTTACTTTATTAAAAAAAAATGTATATATATATCTATTAATTAAAAAGAATTCCCTTTTGAATTTATATCAACAAAAGATTTTTCCATCCATTTGTTCACTTTAAGTTGTAGTTGGTCGAATTTGGAAATATACATTTTAAATACCCAATAAAAAAAAAACAATACATAAACTTTCAAATAAAATGAAAAATTACAAAACAAAAATAATCATCACGTGAATTAACTATAGAATTTCTCAGGAGTAAAGCAAGCGTTCAGTCAATAAAAGAAAAATGTCAATATCCATGACAAAGTTCCATTTCACCAACTTTGTTGTTGTTATTTATATATATGAGATAGCTTTCCTCATCGTATGAATCCATGGAAAAATGGTAGTGCACCAGCGTTTCCAAAATAGACATTTTGATGACAGATGTTATAATTTCATAATCAAGCAATGACGCGGAATTTAGTTAGAAAAATCCCACAGCACTAAATTTTCTACCCCAGAGATATCACAGTGTTTCCTGTATTCTAATGTATATTTATAACTTAGCTTGATTATATATATACAATAGCTTTAAAAAAAAACCAGTTACTTTTACTTTTTAGTATTCAGATTTTTTTTGCATTAATAATTCTGTAATGAATTTAACTTGTAAAAGAACGAGATTAACTAATCATACATTAGTATTAATTTTAAATTAAGGTTTAACTTCTGGAAACAACAAACATTTTTCCTTTAAATGTCAAAAAGTTATTTTCCTTTTTTAAAAGAAATGAAAACTTAACTTTTTTTGCATGTCTTCTTAATTCCCGGTCTCTCGATCTCTTTCATCACGTGACTACTAAAAAACCCATATTATTGCAACTTGAAAATAAAAAAAAAATCACATTATAAAATATCATATTTATTATTTCAAACTCGACCAGTTATTAAAAATCTTGACCTCATATAAATCTAATCTTTATGTCTGTCCATGTCAGTCAATTAGTATTTTTTTATTAAGAAAATTAAATGAATAAACAAATAGGAAAACAATTAATTTTACCAATAAACGAACATTATTTTCTATGCATATGTTTCTCTACATATATATACAAACATTGTAAACAAACGATTTATTTACTTACGATAGATAAAAAAAACATTAACCTCTCAAACATATCGGTGTATATGTATGTTTATGAAGGTATATATTACACTTATATAATCAAGTATGTAAGATATTTATTTTTCCTCCCACTGCGTTTGAATTCAGATATTGAAGACATTGGGACAGGTTTGTATAAGCTAGTTGTAAGCCATCTTTTACAATAGTAATTGAGTAATTAGACAAATGCTATTAGTAAGTATTAATATCTCTGGACTTGACTAGCTTACTTTGTCAGGGCAAAATATTTGCAGTAGCAGGCCCAGCCATATATATGGGCAGCATTTTTAGAAAGTTTGTAAACAGAGGTGAAATCACTAAACATCACATGATCACCATTATTATACTTCTTCAAGCTGTTTATGCAGAGGATAAACTCTCCATACAGTTGTGCCAATCAGTGCAAGCCAGAAATAATCAATGGCTGCAAAAAATCTTGTACCAAAATCCCTATCTAGTGCATACTCATCCAATATTCCCAGACAAGTTCCTAGTTTATGGTTTTCATCAGTGAGGGTCTTGGATATGAAAGCACTGCACCTAAATCTTAGGAACTAATGCAACCCTCCAGTAGCCACCTTTTACTTAGTTTTAAGTCCAAAGTGAAAACACTTTTTAATTTAAGCTCATTAGTTTGTATAATTGTATAGATCGTAAGATCTAAGTGCAGTGCTTTTAGATCCAAGTCTCTTCACTGATAAAAGCCATAAGCTAGAAACTACCCTGGGGATATTGGATGAGTAAGCACTAGATAGGAATTTTATATACAAACCATTATAACGGGACGATCCTTTTCAGGACTCAAGGAAGTCGCATCTAGCTATAGTTGGACTTTGAGTCTTCTTATAGAATGCCATGGATGATGTGATTTAAAATACAATCCAATTCACTCCTCTATTAATAACCTGGTTACTCTCGGAATTCGCGCTCAGAGTAGAAATTGCAATTGACTCTCTTCAGGCATTTCCATAAGTATCCCATAGTAATGATAAATTTAGTATAAGCTATATATAACTTCTTTATAAATATTAAATCATTAAGTTGATTTAACATATATATGCGTGAGTATGTATATTTATAATTATTGGTTTTATAAAACGACTAAATAAAATAAACAAACGAGACCTGTTTAATTTTAAAATCAAGTTTAACACATTTTAATCCGTAATAAATACAAAAATATTATCACATAAAAATATTAAAATTTAGAATTATAATCTGTGCTTATATACACTAATTATTTAATACTCAAAAAAAAAAATAATGTAATTATTTACATATATATATAATTTAAAATCATGCGTATAATAAATAATACACATGATACATTATAAATCTACCTATTGTGTCATTACAATGATTCAGTGTGTGTTGTATGTTTATATACGATAATATCCATTCACACTAGATTAATAATAGAATGTATTCTGATATTAGTTATGTATGTTTAAAAATATATTATGTTAATTTTCATGTAAGATTCAATTTGAAATATAATAAAACGTACTTCCAAATGTCATTTCCATCAGAGTATATATCAAAATATCAATATCTAAATTTTATTAAATAAAATTAAAAAAAAATAAAGTGTTCATCTTATCAGTTCCCCACTTTAATATACGAAGTAATTTTTCTAAGTAAATATAATTATCCACAAAGAAAATAAAGTTTAAGGGTTATTAAAATACATAATGAAGTAATCCAAGACGAGAAAGAATAACGGTTTTATATCCCTCCTTAGACAAAATAAAATGTTGATGAATGTTGAAACATAAAGTTCATTGATCATCCTTCGAAGAGGCAATCCAGATATTCATTCTTTAAATATTTATGTAGTAAAATATTTAACATCTTCTTCAATATAATACTCCAATATTAAAGCAGCTTTTTAAATGAGAATTACGATGATTATATTTTAGGCATTGATTAAGTAGGAATAAATTTACATGTTCGGGTTTAAAACATCAGTAGAAATCCCTGGCATAAATTATCTAGCCACAGTACATCTTTATAAATTTTTGTCTTAAATATATATTTTGAAAGTTCATTTCAAAGACGTTGATAACTTTATAACCTTGTTAATTACAATGATTATTTTTTATAGTTCTTTATAATATTCAAAGGCAGTAAATTAATTACTTGAAGCAGGTTTTAAAATATTGAATCTTGTTTTTTTTTAATTTTTCTTAAATGTGTTCTAAATTCGAACACATTTAAATTTACAAACGTAGTTCTTGCCTTGATAACTAAATAGAAGATTATTGTTATAACAATATTAGTTTGTTTTATACTGCACTAATTTCAGCAAGCATATCACATAATCACGCTCATATTTTCTATTGTTTAAAATATACAATTTGTAATGAACCCCAAACGTTTATTTCCTTTGTTTCAACTGATAAAAATGCAATGTTGACTTAAGGCTTTGTCAAATGTCAAGTTTTATATTAACAAAAAAAAATACTATTAGTTAGAAACATTTTATTTATGTGTGTGTATAAATAAACTAGAATTATTCATTTTTAGAATTATTCTTTTAATACTAACTAGTCTATATATATATATAGCTGATACATGAAAAGCTTAAGATAGGTGTAAGTTATTTATATCTGTTGATTCGATATAGGCACAGTTAAATTCACAAAGAAACACAAATTGTTTTAGGTGAGGCTCATATGGTACTCTCACATTACCCAGCCATTAAAAAATTCAAATTTTATATTTACCATTAAAATTTGGACACTTAATGTGTGTCAATGTATGCATTAAATATAAAGTTGTGGAGCTTGTTCTTCTTTCTTGCTTTTATCAACCCTTATTATTTATTTTATTTTCTAACCCTTTTCTTTTTCTCTATACTAAACATCATTCAGTTTAACTAAAAGGACAAGGAGGTTCATATATATAGGGTTCTTTCTTTTTCTCCCCTTTTTTATTTTTCTTTAATGAATTCATTGTTATGTGCCTCTTTTATAGATGACACATATATTTGTTTGGTAGTCTCCATCCTGCTTTTCTTTAAGACTCATGGACTTTTTTGAGAACTATCCAAAACATAAGAATATCCATCATTCAGCATGGATTAACTCTTAAAATGATTTTAGTTTTCAGGTATCCTAAGAATTAATTTTAATTGCTTAAAATACCCTCATCAAAGAAAATTAATGTCTTTTTTGACTTATACACATCCTTACGCATATATATACCTAAAAAACAGAAGAAAACGGAAGAAAACGGAATATACCTTTTTCTTTTTTCGTTTTTTATGTTGTACTAATCCTTCGAAATCAAATAAAATGTTATAAAAACATATTTATAAACAACAAAACATAACACTTATATTAATTATATAAAAAGCCTTTTTCGGCAAATTTATTTTTTGCCCTTTTCAAACATGTCTTCCAAAAATACTACGACTACATATATATAGCGACATCTATGTTAATACATGATAAGTAAAAAATATAACAAAAGACAAAAGAATAAAAGAAATATACAATTAGAATAAACAATTCATATATAACAGCTGAGACTGAATTGGACAGCCTATATTATCACATAACTTATACAACTCTACTATAATTCAAATCTCCATTTCGTAAATTGCATTCCAAACAATCATCCACATCAGCTATCTATCCATTCTTTTTTCATCAACCATTTATTATTCATTCCAATAGACGCCTTATATATATTCATACATTTAGTTTTGTTATACATAATATAATTTGTTTCATATAATCTGCGTCTATTAACATCTTTTATATAATTTAAAGCCCTTATACTATCAGTACAATTAATTTTATGTCCAGTTTGCAAATAATGAACATATAATGCTGACTTATCATCTTTCCTATCGATAGCACCATTATGTTCCTTAGCTCTTTCGCTCAATTGCTTTGCTGTCTGCCCATAATAAATCATATTACAAAATTTACAAGTAATTTTATATACCATTCCCCTTTTATATTGTATCTCATCTATTAACCTATAATTAGTTATTAATTTATCTAAATTTCTACTATTGGCCCATCCCACATTAATATTTTCCCCCAAATATTTTTTCCTTTTTTTACATAAAATTTTGTATACATTAGGTAAATATGAAATCTTTATCCATTTCTTCCTATCTTTATTATCAATTCTCTTGTTTCTCTTTTTATAATTTCCTATAAAAATACTATTAATATGTCTTATCCCATATCCGCATCTTACATAATCTTGTTTAAATTTTTCTTTTTGCAATTTAGCAAAATTTCTATCAGTGTTAAATTTATTATTTTTATATTTAAAATTCTTTATTACATTCATCTTTTGTATCCATGGCTGCCTTGAATCTATTGGTATAATTTTTCTCAATTTATCATCTTTAACAAAATGCCTAATCACAATATTTCCTTCTTGACTCAAAAACATCTCAATATCTAGATATCTAATCTCATTATCAATTTCCTTCATAGTAAAACGGATATTATCCGCATTATTATTAAACTTCCTAAATAATTTATGTACGATCCTTCTATTCCCAATTACTAAACTATCATCGACATATCTAACGTAATATATTACTTCTTTTTTAATTATACTTCTTGTTATAATATTATTTTCCATATCATTAATAAAAACCGATGCCATTAACCCACTAATTGCACATCCCATTACCCATCCCTTATTTATTTCCCAAAATTGATTATTATATTTAAAAAACAAACTGTTATTTATCAAAATTAAACTTTCCTTTATTATATTAATAATGTTATCATCAGTAATGTGAATCGATAATGCCTTTATTACTACATCGATACTTTTCAATCTAGGAATACTAGGATACATTGATTCTATATCCATCACAAAAATACTATGATTTCTATTTACCTTCAACTTATTCAATTCATCAATAATGGCCTCTGTATTTTTTATACAATACTGCCCATAACCAATCACATTAGCTATCCACCCGTTCAAATATTTACAAAATTTATTCAATATAAAATCACTAAAATTGAATAGTAACCTTAAAGGGTTACCTTCTTTATGTGTCTTAATCTTACCAAATATATATGGATTCTCATATGACCTAGGATACAAACAATTATACTTCCCATCGTCAATAAATCTACAAATTTTCATCTTTTTTAACAAATTTACATATTTAGTCTTTATCATATTTGTAGGGTCTTTAGACAATCCAATATATCCCTCATTTTTTATTACTAGGTCTATTTTATCATGATAATCCCTATTATGCATCACAACAAAACGACAACCTTTATCTTCTTTACATATTATTAATTTATACATATTACATACATTCTTAATTTCGTCTATTATTCTTCTGTAGTTATGATCTCTAACAGATATATCAAATTCATATAAATGACTATTCAAAACACAATGCAGTTTCTTTTTTTCCTCATATGATATATGTGCCAATTCAATATCCGTGGTTATTTTTTTCTTTATATCTTTGTCTATAAATGGAATAAAAAATGGATTTTTATTCAATAAATTACTTTGTTCAGTTGAAAATTTATAATCCGTTAAATTTATATAATTATTCAAATTTATATTTATACATTCCTTGTGTTTACTATCCAACATCCGGACACTATCACCTCTATATGATCTTGCATAATTAAATTTTTTAAAAAACCATTCCCATTTTTTAGCATATTTAATATTAATTTTATAATTCCATTTATTACGGTAATTATTTAGAAAATTTTTGAAAGTATCCCAAATCTTTATCTCTTTCAAAATTGATTTTACTGTTTTATGTAAACTTTTAAATTTATCCAATGAACATCTATAGATATAGTATTTCTCATTAATAAAATTCTGTAACAGATAATTTTCCAATCTATAAATCAATTTAGGATTATTTGATATCTTTTTATTCCGTTTGAGACTAATCACACATGACTTAGGAATGATCTTATATAATTTACAATTATTTAGATATGATAATTGGCCCTTAATTTTTTCCATATTTAAGCACAATTTAGTTAACTTTTTAAAAATTTAATTATGCAAGATCATATAGAGGTGATAGTGTCCGGATGTTGGATAGTAAACACAAGGAATGTATAAATATAAATTTGAATAATTATATAAATTTAACGGATTATAAATTTTCAACTGAACAAAGTAATTTATTGAATAAAAATCCATTTTTTATTCCATTTATAGACAAAGATATAAAGAAAAAAATAACCACGGATATTGAATTGGCACATATATCATATGAGGAAAAAAAGAAACTGCATTGTGTTTTGAATAGTCATTTATATGAATTTGATATATCTGTTAGAGATCATAACTACAGAAGAATAATAGACGAAATTAAGAATGTATGTAATATGTATAAATTAATAATATGTAAAGAAGATAAAGGTTGTCGTTTTGTTGTGATGTATAATAGGGATTATCATGATAAAATAGACCTGGTAATAAAAAATGAGGGATATATTGGATTGTCTAAAGACCCTACAAATATGATAAAGACTAAATATGTAAATTTATTAAAAAAGATGAAAATTTGTAGATTTATTGATGATGGGAAGTATAATTGTTTGTATCCTAGGTCATATGAGAATCCATATATATTTGGTAAGATTAAGACACATAAAGAAGGTAACCCTTTAAGGTTACTATTCAATTTTAGTGATTTTATATTGAATAAATTTTGTAAATATTTGAACGGGTGGATAGCTAATGTGATTGGTTATGGGCAGTATTGTATAAAAAATACAGAGGCCATTATTGATGAATTGAATAAGTTGAAGGTAAATAGAAATCATAGTATTTTTGTGATGGATATAGAATCAATGTATCCTAGTATTCCTAGATTGAAGAGTATCGATGTAGTAATAAAGGCATTATCGATTCACATTACTGATGATAACATTATTAATATAATAAAGGAAAGTTTAATTTTGATAAATAACAGTTTGTTTTTTAAATATAATAATCAATTTTGGGAAATAAATAAGGGATGGGTAATGGGATGTGCAATTAGTGGGTTAATGGCATCGGTTTTTATTAATGATATGGAAAATAATATTATAACAAGAAGTATAATTAAAAAAGAAGTAATATATTACGTTAGATATGTCGATGATAGTTTAGTAATTGGGAATAGAAGGATCGTACATAAATTATTTAGGAAGTTTAATAATAATGCGGATAATATCCGTTTTACTATGAAGGAAATTGATAATGAGATTAGATATCTAGATATTGAGATGTTTTTGAGTCAAGAAGGAAATATTGTGATTAGGCATTTTGTTAAAGATGATAAATTGAGAAAAATTATACCAATAGATTCAAGGCAGCCATGGATACAAAAGATGAATGTAATAAAGAATTTTAAATATAAAAATAATAAATTTAACACTGATAGAAATTTTGCTAAATTGCAAAAAGAAAAATTTAAACAAGATTATGTAAGATGCGGATATGGGATAAGACATATTAATAGTATTTTTATAGGAAATTATAAAAAGAGAAACAAGAGAATTGATAATAAAGATAGGAAGAAATGGATAAAGATTTCATATTTACCTAATGTATACAAAATTTTATGTAAAAAAAGGAAAAAATATTTGGGGGAAAATATTAAGGTGGGATGGGCCAATAGTAGAAATTTAGATAAATTAATAACTAATTATAGGTTAATAGATGAGATACAATATAAAAGGGGAATGGTATATAAAATTACTTGTAAATTTTGTAATATGATTTATTATGGGCAGACAGCAAAGCAATTGAGCGAAAGAGCTAAGGAACATAATGGTGCTATCGATAGGAAAGATGATAAGTCAGCATTATATGTTCATTATTTGCAAACTGGACATAAAATTAATTGTACTGATAGTATAAGGGCTTTAAATTATATAAAAGATGTTAATAGACGCAGATTATATGAAACAAATTATATTATGTATAACAAAACTAAATGTATGAATATATATAAGGCGTCTATTGGAATGAATAATAAATGGTTGATGAAAAAAGAATGGATAGATAGCTGATGTGGATGATTGTTTGGAATGCAATTTACGAAATGGAGATTTGAATTATAGTAGAGTTGTATAAGTTATGTGATAATATAGGCTGTCCAATTCAGTCTCAGCTGTTATATATGAATTGTTTATTCTAATTGTATATTTCTTTTATTCTTTTGTCTTTTGTTATATTTTTTACTTATCATGTATTAACATAGATGTCACTATATATATGTAGTCGTAGTATTTTTGGAAGACATGTTTGAAAAGGGCAAAAAATAAATTTGCCGAAAAAGGCTTTTTATATAATTAATATAAGTGTTATGTTTTGTTGTTTATAAATATGTTTTTATAACATTTTATTTGATATATATACCTATATACTTTTAAATAAAAACTTTTTCTCTCCTTACCTATTCCAAGTTATCTTTTCTTTCAATATTTTACTTTATACATAAGTAAAATGTGGCAAACATTATTAATTTGTTTGACCAAAATAGGGTTTTAAAGCCCTAGCATTGTAAGTGCCTTTAATATCTTCCTTTATGTTTATCCAGAATGCATTGGGACCTGTTTGCTTTATGATAATATAAGGTCCTTCATATTGATGGTAACACTTTTGATATTTGCTCTCTTGGGGTTTACTCATATGAGGTGTTTTTATAAAAACTTGATCCCCAATTTGGAACTTGTGTGAAGTTGTCTCCACATTTTTATTTCTTTGACTGGCCTTTTTTTTAACAAGTTGTTTATAAGCTTTTACTCTATCTTCTTCTGCATCTATTTTGTATATATATATATACAAAGCACATGTACATTGGCTTAATGCTGATTGTTATTACAATATATATCCATATCAAAATATATAATAATGGACTTGCATTTTAACCATAACTTGTACTCTAATGAACCCGTAAGTATTTTTTTTTCATACTTTGGTCAACTTGATGCATTTTATTATTATTAATATCAACTTCAATTATTTATGTACATATATACATTTATTCTCCTAAAAGAATAACTTAATGGATTCTATCATTACCGAAAGTCCATTGTCACATCCCAAAGTCAAAATCCATAAAGTCCTTTCTTATATATGTGCTTTACTTTTTAAGCACATCCATTGACATGTTCAATGAATGTGAAGGGACCTTCATAAGTATTACACAACCTATGAAATTGTGAACCTTTCTGTCTCTTTGCTTGTATTTTAAATACCTTTATTATTGTCTGAAGACCTTTTATAATTTGTTCATCTTCAGGATTATGGTGATGCTTCATACACCATAATTTACACTTAAGACAATTAAATCTATTGCCTTCATTCATATCTTCTAAATTAAACATTTTATTAAGACAACCTTCTTTTCCATTTAATATTATCATTGATAACGATCTTATCAGATGGTTGTCATACAATTTATCAACACTTTGTTGATGAAATGTTTTACTTTTGCTTTGGCAGTAAACACAAATATGGTGGGATGACTCAAAATACACTTCACTGTTGTATGCATCTACTATATCTTTAGATTGTGGAGTCATCTCAAGTTTCATGAGTTCATGATTTAACTTGTTGTTAATACAAGAAATCCGAAGTCTTAATTTATCTAGACATTCAGTATTATCAGTTGACTGTGTTTATTTCAAGTCCTGAGACTCAGAATTTAATTTATATTTCACATGATCCATATCTTCTTCTCTTTCTAAGATTTTTGGATCAGGTTCAAGCACTTTATTAATGCTGCAATGATCATCTACTTCATTACTCTGCTGTATGGAAAAATGATAGTCATGACAGTTTTCTTCTGAAACATTCATTTGAACTAAGAGTAATTTGTTCTGGATGCTATCATTATATTTGCAGATTTTATGCTCAGGGTAAGCTTTGGATTCTTGGCATGGAATTGCCATCAATATTGTTGATGCTTTTGTGACATGAAGTCTTTCTACTTCATTGGCAGTTTGTTTCTTTTCAACAACAACTTTGATTTTTACTTGCATCTTTTCCTTAATGTTATCAATATCTTTCTTTAACTCTTCTTTTATAGAAATTATGTCTTCTTTTAATTTCCCTTCCATATTATCCATATCAACTTTAGTTACCATATTATCATTCATTCTAGTCATTTCTTCCTTCATATCAGCATTCATTTTATTTATATCAGCATTTATATTATTCATTTCAGCTTTGGTTGCCATATTATTCATATCAGCTTTTATATTATTTATATCAGCTTTGGTTGCCATATCAGCTTTCATATCCATTATCATTTGGACCAATTGAGCCATATAATTATCACTTCCTTGAGGTTGTACTATTATAGCTTCAGTTACCTTTTGTGTTTGGGGTAATATTTGATGTCATGTGAACTTGTGAAGGATGTTCAACTTCTTCTACAGATCCCTCAGACATTAGGACTTGCAAAGACCCTTGTTCATCACTAATTGAAGTAATATCTATTTCACTATCTTTATTACTTAAAGATTCTTCGAAACTCTTTACTTCCATTACTATTACCTTTTCCCACTTCTAGTTATCATCAACGAAAAAAAAAAAATTAAAGTTATATATAAATATAAGTAACTTTCCTTTCAAAGTAATAATTTAATATATGCCATAAGATTTCATGCTGTGCTTATGCCCTTACATGTAATTCCATTTTTCCTACTTTTATAAGATGTTATTATAATATATATTTTAATGCCCAAATTATAATTGTATTTATTTATTTATTTATTTATTTTAAAGCGACTGATTTATCTGCTTGCTACAGTTTATTTTATTTCAAGGTCTCTATTATTTATTATTCAGTGTTTTTACCAATTCACAACATACTCATATATTTATTTATTTTTTTAAACTATGGATTTAACCAATGGAAAACTACTGTTTCATGCCTTAAGTATGGGCGCCATGTATAACGGGACGATCCTTTTCAGGACTCGAGGAAGTCGCATCTAGCTATAGTCAGACTTTGAGTCTTCTTATAGAATGCCATGGATGATGTGATTTAAAATACAATCCAATTCACTCCTCTATTAATAACCTCGTTACTCTCGGAATTCGAGCTCAGAGTAGAAATTGCAATTGACTCTCTTCAGGCATTTCCATAAGTATCCCATAGTAATGATAAATTTAGTATAAGCTATATATAACTTCTTTATAAATATTAAATCATTAAGTTGATTTAACATATATATGCGTGAGTATATATATTTATAATTATTGGTTTTATAAAACGACTAAATAAAATAAACAAACGAGACCTGTTTAATTTTAAAATCAAGTTTAACACATTTTAATCTGTAATAAAAACAAAAATATTATCACATAAAAATATTAAAATTTAGAATTATAATCTGTGCTTATATACACTAATAAATTATATAATACTAAAAAAATAATAATAATGTAATCATTTACATATATATATAATTTAAAATCATGCGTATAATAAATAATACACATGATACATTATAAATCTACCTATTGTGTCATTACAATGATTCAGTGTGTGTTGTATGTTTATATATGATAACATCCATTCACACTAGATTAATAATAGAATGTATTCTGATATTAGTTATGTATGTTTAAAAATATATTATGTTAATTGTCATGTAAGATTCAATTTGGAATATAATAAAACGTACTTCCAAATTGAAATAATTTAAAAACATTTACCTTAGTCAGCTGTCATTTCTATCAGAGTATATATCAAAATATTAATATCTAAATTTTATTAAATAAAATTAAAAAAAAAATAGTGTTCATCTTATCAGTTATACGAAGTAATTTTTCTAAGTAAATATAATTATCCACAAAGGAAATAAAGTTTAAGGGTTATTAAAATACATAATGAAGTAATCCAAGACGAGAAAGAATAACGGTTTTATATCCCTCCTTAGACGAAATAAAATGATGACGAATGTTGAAACATAAAGTTCATTGATCATCCTTCGAAGAGGGAACCCAGATATTCATTCTTTAAATATTTATGTAGTAAAATATTTAACATCTTCTTCAATATAATACTCCAATATTCAAGCAGCTTTTTAAATGAGAATTACGACAATTATATTTTAGGCATTGATTAAGTAGGAATAAATTTACATGTTCAGGTTTAAAACATCAGTAGAAATCCCTGGCATAAATTATCTAGCCACAGAACATCTTTATAAATTTTTGACTTCTTAAATATATATTTTGAAAGCTCATTTCAAAGACATCGATAACTTTATAACCTTGTTAATTACAATGATTATTTTTTATAGTTCTTTATAATATTCAAAGGCAGTAAATTAATTACTTGAAGCAGGTTTTAAAATATTGAATTTTTTTTTTTTTTAATTTTTCTTAAATGTGTTCTAAATTCGAACACATTTAAATTTACAAATGTAGTTCTTGCCTTGATAACTAAATAGAAGATTATTGTTATAACAATATTAGTTCGTTTTTATACTGCACTAATTTCAGCAAGCATATCACATAATCATGCTCATGTTTTCTATTGTTTAAAATATACAATTTGTAATGAACCCCAAATGTTTATTTCCTTTGTTTCAACTGACAAAAATGCAATGTTAACTTAAGGCTTTGTCAAATGTCAAGTTTTATACTAACAAAAAAAAATACTATTAGTTAGAAACATTTTATTTATGTGTGTGTATAAATAAACTAGAATTATTCATTTTTAAAATTATTCTTTTAATACTAACTAGTCTATATATATATATAGCTGATACATGAAAAGCTTAAGATAGGTGTAAGTTATTTATATCTGTTGATTCGATATAGGCACAGTTAAATTCACAAAGAAACACAAATTGTTTTAGGTGAGGCTCATATGGTACTCTCACACCATCTTGCATCCATTGATGACTCTGACTTGCACTGAATGTTGCTACTGTATGGAGAATTTAGCCTCTGTGTAAACAGCTTGTGTATGCATCAAGAATGGTGATCATGTAATGTTTAGTGGTTTAATACCAATCCTGCCCTATAAGATTATGGTGACTGTGGTTATTAAAAACAAAGACCAAAAACTATGGATGCTGAACTGAGTTGAAATCTATACAACTGTACAAGCTAACAAGCTTGAACTGAAAATGTGTTTTCATTTTGAACTCAATGCTTTATAATTATCTAACAAAATACCAGGTGGCTAATGGAGGGATGCATTAGATCATAAGTTCTAGGTGCAGTGCTTTCTGATTCAAGGCTCTTCACTGATCAAAGTCACAATCTAGAAACTAGTCTGGGGATATTGGTTGAGTAGGCATTGCATAATGATTTTATGTACAAACTTTGTATCCATTGATTGCTCTGGATTTCATTGAGTAGGGCTACTGTATGGATAGTTTAGCCTCTGTGCAGAGGTAAAATCTAATACATTCTGATTGTAAATACCTTTTAAGTTCTGATGCATGTGTCATCTAAAGCATGGACAATTTTGCATTGCCATAGTAATCTAATATACACAGAATTGCTAACAGAATGTTAACAGCATTTGTTTAATGACTTAATAAACAAGAGACTATTTATAAGATGATAAATATTTAAATACATAGATGATAACCTTTCAAGATATGAACAGAACATTGCAATGATTTTAATACTGTTGGCCTTGCTTTAATATGGCTAAAGTTCAGATGTTTATTATTATGTGTCTGTCTGTGTGTCAGCCAGGCAACCAAACAGCCAATGTGTTTTCCTTGCAAATTTCAAAAACCATTTGATATAGTTGGAATGGCAAGACATATATCCAGGATATTAACAAATTCTAAAGAATACATACTGAAATCAATTTCAGTAACTATATTCTTTGATGATACTAATAAGTTTAACAATAACAATGGAGAAAATGATTCATGTCTTCAAATGTTTGGCATCAATTTTATAGAAGCATTAGAAATAAAAATGAAATGAAATGAATATAAGTGGATCCCTTTAAGTTAGATATAAATTATGCTAGTTTCATGTTAACAAAAAATCCAAGCTGATGTATTGTCTTCACCAAAATGCATGTTCTGTAAAAATGTGGACTGATTATTTCATGCTGAGAGGGCATTTGGACACATTAAAATGTATTATTATTATTGCTGTGTGCAGAGGCAACTGTTGACCTCTGGATTGCATAAACAAATAATGAAAGAAAGACTAATAAAATGAAATGAACATGACTAGTAGTTAAAAATAATAAAGTTTAATTAACAGAGGGTCAGACTTGAGGGTTATAAACAAATAGTATTTTGCTTATATGTTCTAAGTTACACACTTTATTTAAATACTCTACATAACACAATTATATGATCTGTTATTAGTCCCTGAGTTTTTTTTGGAATGTTTGGAGGTAAATTCCATGAGGCTATAGGTGAATTAATGGGTGTCTGTGGCACCCATTACACACATGTTGGCATACCTAAAGCTTCACTTAAGAGTCCTCTTTTACTGTAATTCTACATGCACTCCTGGCTATAGTCCATTGTCTCTTCACTGGCCATCAGATGTCCACATGGTGACACATATCTCAAGTTTCCTTACTTAATTCTTGGGATAAGATAAAGCGATTCACATTCCATTTGTATATTTTTAGCCATCAGTTTTTATTATCATTGAAAGTGATTAGGAACTAACATTCTACAGTTGCAATGGCTTTTTTTACTTAGCTTAGATTTATCTATTTGCTATTACTGTTTATTTATCAGTATTATACATACTTAACAATTATTATTCAGGATTTTGTCACTTCTAAAAATGTCTTCATCATAGTTTATATTTTGCTTATTTATATATTTCTATTTATATTAATTATTCCTGTGAAATCATACATTCCAAGTTTTTCATCAAGTGTTTTATCTTGCATTTTCTTTACATTTTTTTCTTTTTCTTTCATTACCTTCCAAACTAGTCCCTATCATGTTTTAGGGTATGAGGATGTCTGCATTTGACATCTCTGGTTCACCTTAAGAGTGGCATTTCTCCCCAAAAGTTCATGCATAATGTCAGATGGTGATCATCCAATGAATGTTTGTGATATGGTAGATATGAGATGAGTTATGAAAAGCAAAATACATAAAAGTAAACAATGATTATTTAAGATAGTAGATGTTGCAGATGAAGTGGGTGTTGCAAATAGTGACTTAGAGTTAGAAAAATGTTTCAACAGTCAGCAGATAAAATTGAACAGTAAAAGTGAAGGTAATTAGCAAAAAAGATAAGTAGTATTTAATAACTTTATAAAAAGCTAAGAATGTTAGTAAAAAATTAGAAGTTGACACTTTAAATGTTACTCAGATTATTAATGTAATTCAAAATATAATGATATGAGTTAGTTCTAGAATTAGAATTAGTCATGCAATGAAACTTGAATGCAGTGATTTTAATAGTTGTCAATCAAAAGAAAATATGTCCATGAGATAAGAAAAAAGATTTTAATAAGTGATTTATCAATATTTACATTTAAGACTTGTATGCTTAACACAAAAGCAACACAGGGACTTCAATTGTGAGTAAAGTATAAAGATGTATAAGAATAACAAAAATAAAGTGAAATATATAAACGAGAAAATAAAGTAATATGGAGATCATTGAAAGAAATGGAGGTGCTTTTAACATAAAAGAAATGATGATAAAGGTCTAAATTACTTTTAAAAAAGAACAAATTTTTATGAGTGAGAAGTACAAAATTCAAATGATATAGGAAAGCACTAATAGTCATTCATAGGATAGAAAAAGAAGGCATTAATTATTTGCCTTATCAATTGTCAATGGTGAGTTTTTGGGGTATTCTCATGTATATCTATCTGTTATAAGATAGATACTATTTATTGACCAACATAAACTGGATTAGCTATTTGAAAAACAATCACTACTGATTGTTTAAGGTTTATCTTCCCTATATTAAACCCAACTCTTAGAAATGGTCAGTAGCTTCTTTGATAAAAATAGCTTCCAAAACCTAAATGGGGATCCATTGATTATTTCAGCTTACGTGATGTGAAATAGAGAAATGTATAATGGTTACTTCTGATAATGAGTTATGGCTTAGTTTGTTTTATCAATTTCCAAAGGATTAAGTTTATCTAAGTACAACATCTACATAGCTAGAGAGTTGAATTGAATTGCATTTAAACTGTTAGAATGAAAATTTTTCATATCTTTCTATCATTAAATTCATCTCCTCTTAAAAAGCACTTTCTTAATGATAAATTAATCTGGAGCAGAAAGTCAAAAGCACTCAATTTAAGCACAATTAAAACACACAAAATTCAAATACACTCTACCACTCAGCAGTAATTTTATCAATACATTAACCAACTTCATTGCTTAATATATATTATCCTTTCATGATTTCTTCGTAAATAAGAAAATGTGAAAAACAATTGTAGAAAGCAAAATAATGTTTTTGATTCAATCTTTACTTACATCAAAATGAAATTTCAATATTAATACCTTTAATCCAAATATCTAGACTTGTTAATTGTTTTTTACAAACAAAATGCTTTTTAAAATTATAGATAAAAAACATTTTCTATTGGAATGTGTCTTTGCCCAAACATATCAAACCTTTATCACAGACACTACTTGCTCACATACAGAAACACTAGATAGAATCATTGTTAGAATGCCTTTATCTTATAAGAATAATCATCTTTATCTTCTGGTTTATTTGGAGATACTGGCTTTTCCAACATGACCCATTCTTCTTTTTGTCACTTCAGTTTATTCATAACATATTAATCTAATAATTATAGTCTTCATTCTTTTCATATTCTTGTTCATAAGATTCTGCCTGAGCTTTTTCACTTTTGTTGGTTCTACAACTTCAGTTTATTCACACCACCTGAAGTTTTTTTTTTCATGCTAAAGCACAGAAATATGTGGTTTACAAGGCCACTCATACATGTTATGGCCTGTAAACTGTTGACACACTTGATGTTGAAGAACTCAAACTTACCCAATATCAATAACATGTGAACATCATCAGTGATGGGTATCCATATTAGTATTGAATATTCTACAGCATATGATGTATACACAATATAAAATAATTATAGTTAAAGGTAGTGTAATTTGTATGAGATACTACAAATTGTAACTATTTCACAAATGTCCCTACTTTCCTTGTTACTGGATCAATTTAATAAATGAGGATTGTAAAGCACTATTTTGCAAATTTCATGCACAGGTTACTTACTTTGTGAGAAGTTTACAAGATCAAAAAAGTAAAATGGCTGAAGGATACTACAGCTTTCACATTCTGCTATTTGCCTGCTACATAAGCCAACATGGTGTTCTTTCTTCAGCAAAAAGAAATTTTACCCAAAGAAAAGAACTGTTTGTGCAGTCCATTCATGAGAACATCAATTTATATCTATTTCTTTATGAATGTAAACAAATTAAATGTTTTAAAGAAATAAAAAAATCAATGTATATTTCTTTGCTTTTGTAATAAATAGTTTTAAAATTGTATGCTCTGTAAATTATAAAAAACAGAATGTTTTAAAAAGAAAAACCAGTGATATCTGTTTTAAAAAAGACCTGTTTTAAATGTGGGAGAAAAAGGTATTGTAACGATATATAAATATGTCGTTACATTAATTTAAAATAAAAACTTAAAAGTTCGCAAATAAAAGTAAAAAACTAAACGCTAAAATTAAAATGTTTGTTAAACGTATATATATTCGCACAGATGCCAAACTTTAAAATTTTTTTTTTTTAAAAAAAACAAATAAGTATTTGAACGTACTTTTTTATAAAAAAAAAGTACAAGATTTAAAAATAAAAACAGGTATTAATTAATTCTTGTAATCTGTAAATGGAAATGATTGTTTATAAATTGTTTGAAAAGCAAGCTAGCCTTGGGCTCTTGTATAATTAAAATGATCTGATGAAAGAAAGATAAGAAAATAAAGAGAAATTAGCTTGACCAATGGAAGCACCAGGCCTTAGCTCGGACCTTAACGAAAATGATGCATTAGTGACATTTTGTTGATTGAATCCGTGTGGATAATATAAAAAGAGAAATACAGTTTTTTGGACAGTTCCAGCTTTTTGTGTTTGAGAGATGTGATAAGACGCACATACCACACTCTCTATTTAAAAAAAATGAAAAGACTGTGATACCTTGAACCAGCTATTTCCATCTCCAGAACATTATCTTCCAATGGAGGCATCTTGGAAATTTAAAACAGGAACCTGGATTCTTCTACCATGAGCTATAAACTTTACAAATTAACAACAACAAAAAAAGTAATTAAGAACTTTCGTCATTGTTTTTTTTAAAGATTCAGCTAATCTAAATTTTAAAATGAACTCTTATTTGATTTTCAAATTAATAATTGATTGTTTAAAATTATATAGTTAAGTTTGCTAAAATCATTTCCATTTTATTATTTTTATTTGTATTAATATATTGTATAAATTATTGAAATGCATAAAATTTAAGTTGGGTATAGACGTTGCATGGATTCGTTAGCGGTTGATTATGTTGTGGTTTTCACAGTCGATTAGAATATATAAGTCAACGATGTCACTGTGGTATCTTATGATGAATACCAATGGGTCTTCTGTATTCCCTCAACAATTGACGTTATCGATGACTTTTTATTTTGATCGGTTGTGTTTAATTTGAATGTTTTGGACTGCGGAATCTGTACAGCCGATCTATACTCATTTTAAAACAAATTTTATAAAATTTATCTGTGCGAACGTATCTAAATGTTAAATTTAAGTTGGGCATGAATGTCTATATAGTTTTGTAAAGTTATATTAAGGGAGGGTAATCTTAGGTTATTCGTTTCGTATTTGAATTGGCTCAATGGATTGGATATATTTGTGTAATTGTAGATGTAGTATGAGATCCGCTATGGGCAGGATTATATATATATGCCACACACCTTCTGTTTGCCTATGGATGGGTTTGTAAGATGGCAAAGGACTGCAATCCATTCCTATGGAGTTTTATGTTTATTGTTCTACTCGCCAACAGATGTGACATTCCTGTTGGTGGAGAGACAATGTCTTCTCTAATTCTACTTACTGATCAGATGTACATTCCTGACTGTATAGTATTTTGTGTTGTCATATTTTCATGCTACATTGAATACATAAATGTATCAGATGGATTGGCACCAGTTTGATTGCAAATTTTTTGGCCTAAGATTAAATAAGGGATAGAATATTTTCTTTTCAAATGCAGGTCTATGTAGTCTATTCATACTCGACTATCTAAATAAAATATTAAACTCATTGAAACTTAGTTAAATGTAAAATTAAAAGTTAATATAAAAATCTAAAATGTTAAACTTATTCCTCAAATTAGAATGATTTTATATGTGCGTAAATAAATATTTTTATGTGTTAATTTCTGGCAGTGGCTTTTATTTATTTATATTTAAGATATAAATTAAGATATAGATTTTTATCTCTGCATCTCTACTGAGCTAGTGACTTGGGCTAATGATCTGAATATTTAAATGAAGTGGAATCTTAACAGCACGTATCTGCCTACTCTATAAATTTTTCTAGGTTTAAATGCCTAGATGGCACCCTGTAGAGCAGATATCGTAGTTTGCGGTTAGATTCGATCTTCACTTTCATTTCGATCATTATAGTATATCTATTCCCACAAAATTAAAATAAGACCAAAAAAAAAAATAAATGTAAAAATAAAATAAAAAATCGAATGTTTTTAAAACAAAAACAAGTCTATTTATTATTAAAAAAGCCCCTTTGTTAAAAAAAATAGAAAGTTATATCTATTATTCTTTTCAACATGTGTGTGATCAGATGGGTCGGCAATATGAGATAGTACTGAGATTAGTGGGTCATGTGAAGGTCTGAGTTCGAATCCTGCATATATTACATATATATATATATATTGTAACAATATATAAATATGCCGTTACATTAAATTGAAAGAAAAACTTTTAAGTTCGCAAATAAAAATAAATGTATTAAAAGACCTAAATGCTAAAATTAAAATGTTTGTTAAACGTATATATATTCGCACAGATGCAAAACTTTAAAAATATTTTTTTTATAAATAAAAAAGGATTTGAATGTACTTTTTTATAAAAAAAATACAAGATTTAAATATAAAAATATTTTAATAAAGAAATAACGTAAGTAAAAATAAAAACAGGTATTAATTAATTCCTGTAATCTGTAAATGGAAATGATTGTTTATTAATTGAAAAGCAAGCTAGCCTTGGGGCTCTTGTGTAATTAAAAATTCAGATGAAAATTAGATAAAAGAATAAAGAGAATTTAGCTTGACCAATGGAAGCACCAAGCCTCTCGGACCTTAACAAAAATTTGGATTAGTGATGTCTTTGTTTGTTCAAACTGGAGATTTACTATAAAAAGAAAAATATTGAGTTCCTGAAAGTTTCCAGCTTATTTTGGTGAGACGAACGATAAGATGCACTTGTCGTTCTTTCTCTTATTTTAAAAATGAAAAGACTGTGATACCAGAATGGAACCAGCTAATGCTGACCGGTCTTCCATGAAAGTCTTCATGGGAATTACCAACAGGAACCTGGACTCGTCTACCATAAGCAATTGACCGAAACGATTTTAAAATCTGAAGTAATTAAGAACTTTAAAGATTTGATCAGTTAATCTAAATTTTTAAAAAAGGAACTTTTCTCTGATGTATGTTCAAATTAATTATAAATGTTTAATTTTTACATATTTGTTTGCTCAAAAAAAAATCATTTCCATTTTATTATTTTTATTTGTATTAATATTTATTGTTTAAATTTTAAATGATGAAATTTAAATTGGGTATGGACGTTGCATGGATTCGTTAGCAGTTAATTACGTTAGAATATATAGGTCATCGAGGTCACTGCGGCATCTTATGATGAATGCTATTGGGTTTTCTTGTATTCTCTCTGCAATTGACGTTATTGATGACTTTGTATTTTAATGTTATGTTTATTTTGGAATGTTTTTAACTGTGGAATCTATGCAGCCGATTTATACTCAACATTATAAAACAAATTTTATAAAATTCATCTGTGCGAACATATCTAAATGTTAAATTTAAGTCAGGCATAAATGGCTATATAGTTTTGTAATGTTATATTAAGGGAGGGTAATCTTAGGTTATTTATTTTGTAGTTGAATTAGATCAATGGATTGTATATATTTGTGTAATTAGTAGATGTAGTATGAGTTTCACTATGTGCAGAATCGCTGTATACACCACACAATCCCTTTTGCCTATGGATGGGATTGTAAGTCAGCAAAAAAGGACCACTGTCCCTTCCTATGGAGTTTTTATTTTATTGTTCTTCTTGCCATACAAATGTAACATTCCTGTATTGGTCAAGAGTCAATGTCTTCTCTAACTATACTGTTCAGATGTCCATTCCTGACAGTATAGTACATATGTGCTGTTGTATTTTTATGCTACATTGAATACATAATTATCAGATGGATTGACGCTGGTTTGACTGTGAACTTTTGGCCTAAGGTTAAATAAACGAAAGAATAGTTTCTTTTCAAATACAGATCTATGTAGTCTATTCATACGTGACCCACTAAATAAATATTAAACTAATTATTGCAATCTATTTAAAATTAAAAGTTAATATAAAATGTTAAATGTATTCCTCAAAATTTATTTATACGTGCGTTAAAAAATGTTTGTTTGTGAATTACTGGCAGTGGCTTTTATTTTTTTATATATACAAACTAAATAAGTTATTTCTTATCTCTGCATCTCCGTGAGCTAGTGAAAATGGGCTAACGGTCTGAATATTTAAATAAAGTGGAATCTTAACATGTATCTGCCTATGTTATAAATTTTTCTAGGCTCAAATGCCTTGATGGTGCCCTGGTAGTGCAGATGTGCTTAGATTCAATTTTTCAGTCTCTGGATCATTATAATATATATATAAATGCATGCTTAAGCCTGTACAATGTATTAATTTATATCTATTATTAAAATTAAAATATACCCCCCCACAAAAAAAAATGCAAAAATCAAAAAAAAAGGCAAAATGTTTTTTTTTTTTTTTAAAAAAAAAGCAACTTATATCTTTTTAAAAAAGCCTGGTAACCTTATATCTATTTGCTTTTCACTAGCAACAGTAACATTGAATAATGTGGATGGTCCAAAATTGTAGTTCTCTTTTAAATTAAAATAAAAAATAATAAACACAAAAATAAAAAAAAATGTTTTTTTTTAAAAAGCAACATATCTATTGTTTAAAAAAGACCGGTAACCTTATATCTATTTGCTTTTTACTAGCAACAGTAACAGCAAGTGGTGTGGATCATCTAAAGTTGTAGTTACCTCTTCTTTTATAAGCAAGCTAATCAAATTAAAAAGTCGGAAATAAAATTAACCACACAGGTGACAATAATTGGGTTTCAGATGTGTAATATTTTCAAATCTCAAATTGGATCAGAAACATTGGCTGACTTGAATTTTGAGGTGTTGGTGATTTCTCTCCAAAACTGCTAACAATAATGCAAAGATGTTATTTCAATCTATGTTCAAGCAAAACGCAAAAATGCTAAAGTTTGCAATGCGAATACAGACATTGGCACTAGCACTCTGCAATCATTTTATTTGCAGATGAACAATTATAATTTAAAATTCAAATTATTAATGACACTGAATAGAGATTTGAAATGGTTGCAACTCAAGCCATGCTGACAAAATCTATAAAAAGTCAAGTGATGTCATTAAAAAAAATTTACTGTTAAAAAAATTGAACAGAAGACTGAGTCAGTCAAGCATTCATTTAGTTCTAGAATGAGTGATAACCATTGTTATAGATGTAATGAAATGATGCACAGACAAAAAGAATGTCCACACTGCCATACTGTATGTTCATTTTGCAAGTTGGACTATATAAAAGCTCCATATCTAAAATTAAAAAGACAAATAGTCAATAAAAGAATAGAAAAACCCATTTTAAAAACAGCAAGGGCAATTATAAGAAATATAAACAAGTTGCCTGTATAAATCACATTAAAAACAATCAATCTGGATTTGTACATAGGGTTATAATTAATGATACATGAGTTAGAATGGAACTAGACATAGAATCTGTAGTGTCTACTGTTTTAAAAAAGTCCTGGGCTATTATTAATAAAATAATAAATATAAGCTGCATCCTAGTGCCATGGCGGTAACAGGATATCAGGGCAAAAAATAAAACTTGAGTCAGATGAGTTAAACTTACTATATCTAACAAAACTATACAGCTACCCCTGGTGGTGGCACCTGGAGATTATAATAATTTATTAAACCATGACTGATTTAGTCACTTAGATTTTGCAGTGACAAACGTGAACCAGGTCACATCAACTAAAGTACGAGCTGATTACTCAGAAGTCTTCAACAAAAAGTTGATAACAAAAATGAATCAAATCATGCTATCAAAGGACAATATCAAATTGCAAATAACTGATGTGCTATGCAAGGTGTATTCTCAATCCACTAAGTGGATCCCAGTGATTGTATTTCAACAGAAATGACTTAACAACATTGTAGAAAAAACAGCAGATGGATGTCAACATCATCACCATCGGAATACACTCAGATTCAATTATACAGATACTGCCACAATGAATGAATCTCCAGAGACAAAGATTACAGCAATGAGGACCAACAAACTGAAGATGGCAGAAATCAGAACCCCCAAAGCGGATTAGATATCCTTTTGCATGCCTGCATGATTATGTTCTCTAGGACTAGTTTAAACCAGGGGAGGGATATTATATCTCACCCTTTTTCTCAGAAGTGGACTATTCCAGATTCCTTCTTTATCTGATTGGATTGACCATTATTGTGCTGCTGATCAATAAGCTGATGTCCAGATAAACACAAACCAATGCTTAGTATAGGCCAATAAGCAATGGTGTTCAGTGAATGTGAATGTTTCCAGAAGGTCAGAGATATGGCTTTAAATGATCAGCATTTTGGAAGAAAAAAAGAGAATTCTACAAAGACAGTAGGCATTCTCCAAGAGAAGCCTGGCTAACCTAAACAGCAGTAAGCATTCTTTTGATAGCAATATACTCTTTGTCCATGCAGCTTGGTAAGTCCACAGGGAAACCAGATTCTGCTAAGACTACTGTTGACTCAAGACAAGCTGTCTTGTATAACTAGAAATCTCATTCGCCCTACCCATGAGGCAAGCTATCAGGTGTAGTTGGAAAATATAGGACCTCAAGACCTGAATCCAAGAGTTCATTTTATAACTAATAAAGGAGGCATTTTACATTAATGGAAACATCCATGCTATTTATAGGAAGGACACTTGCTTCAAAATCTCTAAGAAATGGGCCATGTAATACTAGCTTCTTTGAATATTTGGTTATATTTTACCATAATTTTATGAAGGCTATGAATATGAGGCATGGATCCTCGAAAATGTTAAGCCGATAAACTTTAATATTAATTTATATCTTCTTCTCTATTAAACAATTAAGTGTTTTTTGTTCACATAATATTGAAAAGTAAAACTATATTTATTACATTATATATTGTATACATTTGTAAATATAATGAATATTATATTAATTGTAATACTTATATTAGTGGTATTTTTCTGTAGGTTGGGTCTATAATACAGACCAAAGACAATATTATTCAAAAATTATTGATTATTGACAGTTCAATTAATCTTCATTCTGTGGTTGGAGAAATTATTTTAAAATTTTGTTACTATATTCAAAACATTATTTTAAAAGTTTGATTTTGTTACGCTGCTCAACCAGAAGAATAAAAATCATGTTAAATATATCTTCTAGCATGAGTGAGTAGTCAGGTGTCAAATTCTCCAAGGTCATGAGGGGAGAGACATCCTAGAAGTTCCATCTAGAAGCTACCATCATGCCAGTCCAGATCGGAATCCATCTCAGCCATAGAAATTCCACAGTAACTTAATTATATATTATTTACCTTTTTCTAGTCTTAACCTCATAAACGGTGTATATTTTATTTTATTTATTAATGCCAAATCTACTGGTTTAATTATTTTAATAACTTTAAAATTTATGTATTTGACAATGTTATTTGTGTATATTACCTTGAATGATGGAGGGAGGAATTTCAATTAATTAGGTATGTTTATGTTTTCAATGCTGTCAAAGTCTCAAAGGATGCAAAACAGGGAAGGTGCCAGTATTAAACTCTTAGAAAAATCAATAACACACCATAGAAATTGTTTTAATGTTTCTCTTCTTTCAGCCCCATCATGTCAAGACCAGTTATTTAACATTCTTATAATTGTGTAAAAATCAATGATTAAATTTTAAGTTTTAAATTATTTTGTTTTTCAATCTTGTTCTATATATGTGTGATCTAACCTTAGTATTAGAAAGAATATTATTAAATACTTATAATTAATAGTTACGTAAATAGTTACTTTGCATACTGCCTAATAATTGATGCTGTTAGTAAAATAAAATGATTATAATAAAACTTATGTGGCAATATTGTAATTCCATATCCATAATATAAGAAGTAACTTAATTCCATATCCATAATGTAAAAAGTAACTTAATGCTTTTTTAAGAATATTAGTATAAAGTTAAGACAAAATTCATGTAAAACTCTAGTAAATAGTGAATGGCAATATCAATTTATTCCAAGTATAAATAAATTTCCCCCAAAATTTATACATTGATTATATATATTAGATTTAAAAATGGGTTACATTATGATTAAAGAAAATTATAACTAGCTAAATGGGATGCTCATGATCAGTATATCTATGAATTAATTTCTTAATGTTTACTTTGATGGGAGAAAGGTCTAGTTATTCATTGTTTCTTTTATACTTATACATACATATATTGCATTTCTATCTTATCATAAGATGTGGCAATGAGCATATTTTATTACTATTATTATAATCATATATTTCTACATGTTCATGCATCCTAATGGTCAAACCATGTAAGGGAAGATGAGATACCATGCCAGGATTTTCTAATCCATTGATTAACCCCAGTTCAGGTTTTGCAGGAGCCAGACTGTTAAAACCCCATATCCTGGATTTAAGCACCTCATGGTGCTTTCCAGTGGTATGCATCCTGTGTTTGAAGCAGATGCATCTTTGCGGACAAGGACATCCACATCCTTGTATGATGAACTTCATCTTCAGATCACCAGATCGATCATCTGTACTTCTTATGCCATTGACCCCAATATATAAGTGGCACTGCAACTTGTAGTTAATATTAGTCTATTGCCTTCCCATTCAATCATTAGCCATCATAGGTAACTTAAATTCAAATCCGTGAACAAATAACTTCCTAATTAAATGAATTTTTAAACTTAAATTCAAACTTGGAATGGATTGATGATAATCAAATTTATATATTAAAGTATGTAGACACACACAATAATTGTAAACCGCTGTTAGCTTTCAAAATGTTGTAAAAGCCTGTAGATAATCTTCAAATTATATTCATCAGCTATTTCTCTCTGAATTATGTAAATTTTCTAATAAACCACTATTATTTTAATTGAAAAGATGACATATGCAATTAAATCTATAATAATTGAAAATGAAAGCAAGTGAAAAAATCAAATGATTGGTACAGTTATATATATCAAATATTTTAATGATATATACCAGATGAGTGAAAGACTAAGAAGTAATATCTACATTTACGAAAGGTGAAAAAATAAGACATTAGGAATACAGAACTATTTGTCTTTTATCTCATATGCAAGATCTTTACTTTTTCTTAGATTTCTACAACTTGTACTCAACAAACAAAAAAAAAGTCTAATTGAAAGTAGTTTAGCAACGTATATCATATGCAGCTATGTAAAAAAAAAAAACTATTGAAGGGATTTGAATGAGTTTTGAATATTCATTAAAATGCATCCACGGTGATTAGTAACCTTAAGACTAGTGTTAGTATGGGTACAAGATAGGTCAACTTTTGCAAAACAGTTTACAAGTTATACAAAACGTATTGTGTGGATTAAAATGGGAAAAAGAAGGAATATAAAAATAAATGGATATTTAAGTCTTACTGCTTCAGGATTTTAAGAAATCTTACAAAAATTATCAGATGAAAGCAATACAGACTAAAAATAAGTATTAAAAAAATATTATTAAACTATAAAAGTTAATCATAATTCGCTTAGATTAATGCTCATAAAAATCTAATAAATTATAGATTTAATATTTCGAGAAACGCTTTTGTAAAAATATTTCAAGAAAATGTGCACGTGTCTGAAAAAGTTTTTTAATAGAAATGTTTGGTTTTTTTTCATTAATAAATGTTTTTTTTTATTAATAAATTAGGAAAACATTTTTAATGTCCGCAACGGAAAAGATTTTTACTTTTTACAGAGCGCTTCGCTGTATCTAAAAAATTAAAGGTAAAATCTTTTCCGCTGCGAAAGTTAAAAACGTTTTGCTACTTTATTAAAACAAACGAAAAAAAAAGAAATAGCATCATGAAACTATGTTAACTTTGTTAATATCGCTCTCTATTTGAATCTTTCTCGATGGGCCGATTCGCTAGTGGATCGTTACGTGTTCTGCTGGGAATTTTGGCACTTTTATTCTTTTTACGACTAGAAGCATTTGCTTTTTTTGGGATTAGATTTATTACCTTTTTTGTGTTTCCTGCCTCGGCGCGATTTTTTATTTCTGGCTTTATATTTGCGCCTTACTGACTTCTTTTTACATACCTTAGAAGGTTTTTTTTTCCGCTTTTTAATTCTAACACTTCTGCGAGTACTTGTTTTCAATTCGTGATATAAGCCATTATTATTTCTAACCAGTAGTTCTTCATTCACACTATATTCTAATCCTCGAACAATAATAATCTTGAAGGATTTTTCATTACCATTTATACCGTACATTTCAGATATTTTACTTATAGTATGTAATTTTGAAGAGGGACCGTTTTGATGTAATACATCAATTATATCGTTTAAATAAAATTTATACTTATAAGTTTTGGGAACAGCCATTCCACTTATTCTATTATAAAGTAAATTTTACTATCGTAATCTATTTATTTTATTAAATACATAATGTTTTAATTTGGAATTTATCATTAAACACATAATGTTTTCAATCGTTAATCAAAAATTGTTTATTTTAGAATAAAATTCATAGTCCTATTATGACGTAAATTATACTTTTTAATTATTAATTATTATTACTTGAAAACAAGCATAATCTAAATATTGCATTCCTTATTTATAGATGGGATTAAAATATTCGTATAATAAATATATATCTTTAAAATTAAAAACATTCTAAATTCTTTGTAAAAAAATATTTTTTATTAAGTTAGCAATAAATGAATAAATTATTATCCAGAAATTATCTTTGATATAGTTTAAAGGGATAAAATATCGATGATATGTATGAAAAAAAATATAATTAAAATTAAAAAAAAAAAAGAAAGAAATTATATTAAAAGTTTTTACAAAGAAATTATATTGCCTTTATCTGTGTCCTATGAGTAGCAAGTAAATAATTGACAAAAGCAGAATTGAGATGGGAAGCTAATAGTTTAATTTAGATAATATATGACTATTTACATATATATATATATACATAGCCTATTTAAGACATTAAAATAATAAAGGTCATGGTGATCTGCACATAATAATTCTAGTCCTGCATTTTGACTTATAAAGGCAGGAGTCTCTGACATTAAATACCAGAACATATCAACCAGGCACTGGTGATTTATATACCCCTCAAGACTAAAGGAGTCTTTACTTACTTTACCATACATGGCGTTTTGTAGTTATTCTGTCCTTATAAGGCCATCTGTGCAATGTTTAATCTAACAGCATAGCTATTCAATGATCGTTACGTTACAATTATTTATATAATATAATTGTTTACACATGATCGTTACACATAATTACTGTACAAAGTTATTATTTTTATTCTATACAATTATTATACATATTTATTGCACAACATATATATATACCTTGCTTGACATTGAACACTGCACCTTTAATATTAGGACAATGGAGATTACCTTTCTTTGTTCGTTTCTCTAAACATTTTAATGTCTCTTACATATGAAAATTAGTTTAATTTTATATAATTGGTCTCTATATAATTTTACTATTAGTATAACAATTTAAAATACAAGAAGCTATAATTAATGCAAGATTGTCAGTACATCTATGCACAATCTTTTTGTGGATTCTTAGGCTAGTTCTAACTTATTTCAGCATTGTCCAGTTTAATCTGGTACATTTAATGGGTTTGGGTCCCTTCATGATTTAGTGCTTTGGTAGAAGGACAAACCTTACATAAAATCTTTAGCAATGAGACATTCCATTTTTTAATTAATCACCTTTGTCTCAATCAATTAAAATGACACAGACACTGATACAGCATTTTTAAGGCACATCTGACAAAGGTTTCAGCGTTTCACATTATTATCTGACCATAATGTATCTGAATATAGCATTCTTTCAAATTTATAGTAATTGACTAAATAGACACATGCTATTAGTAAGTATTAATACCTTTGGACTTGACTAGCTTGCTATGTCAGTGCAAAATATTTGCAGTAGCAGGCCCAGCCATATATATGGGCAACATTTTTAAAAAGTTTGTAAAGAGAGGTGAAATCACTAGACATCACGTGCTCACCATTTTTTATGCTTCTTCAAGCTGTTTATGCAGAGGCTAAACTCTCCATACAGTTGTGTCACTCACTGCAAGCCACAAGTAATCAATGGATGCAAGAAGGCTTGTACATAAATCCCCATCTAGTGCCTACTCATTCAATATCCCCAGACAAGGTCCTAGCTTATGGTTTTCATCAGTAAGGGCCTTGGATATAAAAGCACTGCCCCTAGATCTTATGACCTAATTCTAACCTCCAGTAGTCACCTTTTATTTAGTTTTGAGTCCAAAGTGAAAACACTGTTTTTAATTCAAGCTCATTCCTTTATATAATTGTATAGATCCTAAGATCTAAGTGCCGTACTCTCAGATTCAAGGCTCCTTACTGATGAAGGCCACAAGCCAGAAACCAGTCTAGGGATATTGGATGAGTAGGCACTAGCTAGGAATTTTATATAAACCATCTTGCATCCATGATTACTCTAACTTGCACTGAATGGTGCTATTGCATGGAGAATTTGGCCTTTGTGTAAATAGCTTGTGTAAGCATAGAGAATGGTGATTGTGTGATGTTTAGTGGTTTAATACCAATCCTGACCAATAAGATTATGATGACTGTGGTTATTAAAGAACAAAGGCACCAAAAAGTATGGATGCTGAACTGAGTTCAATTCTATACAACTGTACACATTAATGAGTTTGAACTAGAAATGTGGTTTTATTTTGAACTCAATGCTTTATAGTTAGCTAATAACATAACGGGTGGCTACTGGACGGTTGCATTAGATCCTAAGTTTTAGGTGCAGTGCTTTCAGACTCAAGGCTGTTCACTGATAAAAGCCACAAGCTAGAAACTAGTCTGGGGATATTGGATGAGTAGGCATTGGATAGTGATTTTTTGTACAAACTTTGTATCCATTGATTGCTTTGGCTTGCATTGAGTAGAGCAATTGTATGGGTTGTTTAGCCTCTGTGCAATCCAATGCATTCTGGTTGTAAATATCATTAAGTTCTGATGCATGTGTCATCTAATGCATGGACCATTTTGCATTGCCATACTAATCTAATATATACATTACAGAATTGCTAACAGAATGTTAACAGCATTTGTTTAATGACTTAATAAACCAGAGACTATTCATATAAGATGATAAATATTTAAATACACAGATGATAATTTTTCAAGTTCAGAACAGAACATTGCAGTGACGTTAATACTGGTGGCCTTGCTTTAATATGGCTAAAGTTCAAATGTTTATTATTATGTGTTTGTCTGTGTGTCAGCCAGGCAACCAACCAAGCAATGTTTCCATTGCAGATTCTAAAAACCATTTGATATAGTTGGAATTTCCACCATGATTAAAGCTTTGTAATGGCAAGCCATATAACCAGGATATTAACAAATTCTAAAGAATACATACTGAAATCAACACCAGTAACTATATTCTTTGATGATACAATGGAGAAAATGATTTTATGTCTTCAAATGTTTGGCATCAATTTTATAAAAGCATTTGAAATAAAAATGAAAGGAAAGGAATATAAGTGGATCCTTTTAAGTTAGATATTAATTAGAATGCTAGTTTCATGCTAACAAAAATTCCAAGCTGATGTATTGTCTTCACCAAAATGCATGTTCTGTAAAAATTTGGACTGATTATTTTATTCTGAGAGGGCATTTGGACACATTAAAATGTATTATTACTGCTGTGTGAAGAGACAAACTGTTGAACCATGTATTGCATAAACAAATAATGAAAGAAAGACTAATAAAATGAAATGGACATGACTAGTATTTAAAAATAATAAAGTTTAATTAACAGAGGGTCAGACTTGAGGGTTATAAACAAATTGTCTTTTTCTTATATGTTGTAAATTATAATAATTAATAAAGCAAGTCATATATAACATGACATTACTTTTATGAGCTTGTAATTACAAAAATGCACATAGAGAGCGTACCAATAGCTCTAACAAGCTCGTAAATTAACAAGTGCGGTTATGAGAAATATTTAAAATCTCTATCCAGAACACTCTTATCTCCAGACCATGGTTTCGGGCTTATGGCCCACGTCAGTGGAGAGCTAGAATATTCGGACACTAGACCTAAAATATCAACTCAAAAAACCAGCACTTATTTCAAACGTATATTTAAGAAGAAACTCTGAATTTTTCGGACATGAAAATGTCTTTAAATCCAGCTATCTAACTTAAATAGCTATATGGGACTGAAGTATATTCAGATCTACCATATTCTAATAGGCTCAGCATAGCCAAAGCCTTAAAGGTAAAATTATAATAATTAATAAAGCAAGTCATATATAACATGACATTACTTTTATGAGCTTGTAATTACAAAAATGCACATAGAGAGCGTACCAATAGCTCTAACAAGCTCGTAAATTAACAAGTGCGGTTATGAGAAATATTTAAAATCTCTATCCAGAACACTCTTATCTCCAGACCATGGTTTCGGGCTTATGGCCCACGTCAGTGGAGAGCTAGAATATTCGGACACTAGACCTAAAATATCAACTCAAAAAACCAGCACTTATTTCAAACGTATATTTAAGAAGAAACTCTGAATTTTTCGGACATGAAAATGTCTTTAAATCCAGCTATCTAACTTAAATAGCTATATGGGACTGAAGTATATTCAGATCTACCATATTCTAATAGGCTCAGCATAGCCAAAGCCTTAAAGGTAAAATTATAATAATTAATAAAGCAAGTCATATATAACATGACATTACTTTTATGAGCTTGTAATTACAAAAATGCACATAGAGAGCGTACCAATAGCTCTAACAAGCTCGTAAATTAACAAGTGCGGTTATGAGAAATATTTAAAATCTCTATCCAGAACACTCTTATCTCCAGACCATGGTTTCGGGCTTATGGCCCACGTCAGTGGAGAGCTAGAATATTCGGACACTAGACCTAAAATATCAACTCAAAAAACCAGCACTTATTTCAAACGTATATTTAAGAAGAAACTCTGAATTTTTCGGACATGAAAATGTCTTTAAATCCAGCTATCTAACTTAAATAGCTATATGGGACTGAAGTATATTCAGATCTACCATATTCTAATAGGCTCAGCATAGCCAAAGCCTTAAAGGTAAAATTATAATAATTAATAAAGCAAGTCATATATAACATGACATTACTTTTATGAGCTTGTAATTACAAAAATGCACATAGAGAGCGTACCAATAGCTCTAACAAGCTCGTAAATTAACAAGTGCGGTTATGAGAAATATTTAAAATCTCTATCCAGAACACTCTTATCTCCAGACCATGGTTTCGGGCTTATGGCCCACGTCAGTGGAGAGCTAGAATATTCGGACACTAGACCTAAAATATCAACTCAAAAAACCAGCACTTATTTCAAACGTATATTTAAGAAGAAACTCTGAATTTTTCGGAAAAATTCAGAAATCAAGCTATTTCTCATAACCGCACTTGTTAATTTACGAGCTTGTTAGAGCTATTGGTACGCTCTCTATGTGCATTTTTGTAATTACAAGCTCATAAAAGTAATGTCATGTTATATATGACTTGCTTTATTAATTATTATAATTTTACCTTTAAGGCTTTGGCTATGCTGAGCCTATTAGAATATGGTAGATCTGAATATACTTCAGTCCCATATAGCTATTTAAGTTAGATAGCTGGATTTAAAGACATTTTCATGTCCGAAAAATTCAGAGTTTCTTCTTAAATATACGTTTGAAATAAGTGCTGGTTTTTTTTGAGTTGATATTTTAGGTCTAGTGTCCGAATATTCTAGCTCTCCACTGACGTGGGCCATAAGCCCGAAACCATGGTCTGGAGATAAGAGTGTTCTGGATAGAGATTTTAAATATTTCTCATAACCGCACTTGTTAATTTACGAGCTTGTTAGAGCTATTGGTACGCTCTCTATGTGCATTTTTGTAATTACAAGCTCATAAAAGTAATGTCATGTTATATATGACTTGCTTTATTAATTATTATAATTTTACCTTTAAGGCTTTGGCTATGCTGAGCCTATTAGAATATGGTAGATCTGAATATACTTCAGTCCCATATAGCTATTTAAGTTAGATAGCTGGATTTAAAGACATTTTCATGTCCGAAAAATTCAGAGTTTCTTCTTAAATATACGTTTGAAATAAGTGCTGGTTTTTTGAGTTGATATTTTAGGTCTAGTGTCCGAATATTCTAGCTCTCCACTGACGTGGGCCATAAGCCCGAAACCATGGTCTGGAGATAAGAGTGTTCTGGATAGAGATTTTAAATATTTCTCATAACCGCACTTGTTAATTTACGAGCTTGTTAGAGCTATTGGTACGCTCTCTATGTGCATTTTTGTAATTACAAGCTCATAAAAGTAATGTCATGTTATATATGACTTGCTTTATTAATTATTATAATTTTACCTTTAAGGCTTTGGCTATGCTGAGCCTATTAGAATATGGTAGATCTGAATATACTTCAGTCCCATATAGCTATTTAAGTTAGATAGCTGGATTTAAAGACATTTTCATGTCCGAAAAATTCAGAGTTTCTTCTTAAATATACGTTTGAAATAAGTGCTGGTTTTTTGAGTTGATATTTTAGGTCTAGTGTCCGAATATTCTAGCTCTCCACTGACGTGGGCCATAAGCCCGAAACCATGGTCTGGAGATAAGAGTGTTCTGGATAGAGATTTTAAATATTTCTCATAACCGCACTTGTTAATTTACGAGCTTGTTAGAGCTATTGGTACGCTCTCTATGTGCATTTTTGTAATTACAAGCTCATAAAAGTAATGTCATGTTATATATGACTTGCTTTATTAATTATTATAATTTTACCTTTAAGGCTTTGGCTATGCTGAGCCTATTAGAATATGGTAGATCTGAATATACTTCAGTCCCATATAGCTATTTAAGTTAGATAGCTGGATTTAAAGACATTTTCATGTCCGAAAAATTCAGAGTTTCTTCTTAAATATACGTTTGAAATAAGTGCTGGTTTTTTGAGTTGATATTTTAGGTCTAGTGTCCGAATATTCTAGCTCTCCACTGACGTGGGCCATAAGCCCGAAACCATGGTCTGGAGATAAGAGTGTTCTGGATAGAGATTTTAAATATTTCTCATAACCGCACTTGTTAATTTACGAGCTTGTTAGAGCTATTGGTACGCTCTCTATGTGCATTTTTGTAATTACAAGCTCATAAAAGTAATGTCATGTTATATATGACTTGCTTTATTAATTATTATAATTTTACCTTTAAGGCTTTGGCTATGCTGAGCCTATTAGAATATGGTAGATCTGAATATACTTCAGTCCCATATAGCTATTTAAGTTAGATAGCTGGATTTAAAGACATTTTCATGTCCGAAAAATTCAGAGTTTCTTCTTAAATATACGTTTGAAATAAGTGCTGGTTTTTTGAGTTGATATTTTAGGTCTAGTGTCCGAATATTCTAGCTCTCCACTGACGTGGGCCATAAGCCCGAAACCATGGTCTGGAGATAAGAGTGTTCTCGATAGAGATTTTAAATATTTCTCATAACCGCACTTGTTAATTTACGAGCTTGTTAGAGCTATTGGTACGCTCTCTATGTGCATTTTTGTAATTACAAGCTCATAAAAGTAATGTCATGTTATATATGACTTGCTTTATTAATTATTATAATTTTACCTTTAAGGCTTTGGCTATGCTGAGCCTATTAGAATATGGTAGATCTGAATATACTTCAGTCCCATATAGCTATTTAAGTTAGATAGCTGGATTTAAAGACATTTTCATGTCCGAAAAATTCAGAGTTTCTTCTTAAATATACGTTTGAAATAAGTGCTGGTTTTTTGAGTTGATATTTTAGGTCTAGTGTCCGAATATTCTAGCTCTCCACTGACGTGGGCCATAAGCCCGAAACCATGGTCTGGAGATAAGAGTGTTCTGGATAGAGATTTTAAATATTTCTCATAACCGCACTTGTTAATTTACGAGCTTGTTAGAGCTATTGGTACGCTCTCTATGTGCATTGTTGTAAATTATACACTTTATTTAAGTACTCTACATAACACAATTATATGACCTGGACATGACTAGTATTTAAAAATAATAAAGTTTAATTAACAGAGGGTCAGACTTGAGGGTTATAAACAAATTGTCTTTTTCTTATATGTTGTAAATTATACACTTTATTTAAGTACTCTACATAACACAATTATATGACCTGCTATTAGTCCTTGAGGTTTTTTTGAAATGTTTGGAGATAAACTCTGTTAGGCTATAAGTGAAGGAATGGGTGTCTGTGGAACTTCATTAGACACACGATGGCATACATGAAGCTTCACTTTAAGAGTCCTTTTTACCTTAATTCTACCTGCACTCCTAGGTATAGGCCATTGCCTCTTGACTGGCCATCAGATGTCCACATGGTGACTAATATATCTCAAGTTCCCTTACTTAATTCTTGGGATCAGATAAAGCCATTCACATTCCATTTGTATATTTTTCGTCATCAGTTTTCATTATCCTTGAAAAATGATTAGAAACAAATATTGTACAGTTGCAATGGCTTTTTTTACTTACCTTAGATTCATCTCTTTGCTGTTACTGATTATTTATCAGTATCACACATAACAATTATTATTCAGAATTTTGTCAAAGAATGTCTTAATCAGAGTTTATATTTTGCTTTTTTATATCTTTATATTTATAATAATTATCCCTGTGAAATCATACCCTTCCATGCTCTTCATCAAATGTTTTATCTTGCATTTTCTTTACCTTTTTTTTCGTTTCATTACCTTCCAAACTAGTCCCTATCATGTTTTAGGGTAAGAAGATTTGTGCATTTGATATCTATGGTTCACCTTAAGAGTGACATTTCTCCCCAAAGGTTTATTCATAATGTCAGATGGTGATCATCTAATGAATGTCTGTGATATGGTAAAAATGAGATGCATGTTGAATAGCAAAATACATGAAAGTAAACAATGATTTTTTAAGATAGATTTGCAGATGAAGTGGGTGTTTTTGCAAGTAATGATTACAGTTAAAAAAGTGTTTCAACAGTCAGAAGATGAAAATAAACAGTAAGAGTGAAGGTAAATGGCAAAAAAGATAAGTAATATTTAATCACTCTATAAGAAAGTAATAATGTTAGTAAAGAAATAATGACACTTTAAATATGTTACTCAGATTAATAAAAAGGTAAGAATGTTAGTAAAGAAATAGAAGTTGACACTTTAAATATGTTACTCAGATTATAAATGCAGTTCAAAATATAATGCTATGAATTAGTTCTACAATTAGAATTAGTCATAGGATGAAACTTGAATGCAGTGATTTTAGTAGTTGTCACTCAAAAGAAAATCTGGCCATGAGTTAAGAAAAAAGTTTTTCATAGGTGTATTTATCAGTATTTACATTTAAGATGTGAATGCTTAACACAAAAGCAACAGTCATTTCAATTGTGAGTGATGTATAAAGATGTATGTCAAGCGTTGTTAGTGGAGAGGTCATTGCAGCAGCCTTGCAAGCAAGTAGTTGGTTGCAGATAGTTGTGGGTTCACCTCCTGGCCAATGCTATGACATATGAAAAAAAAGTATAAAGATGTATAAGAATAACAAAAATGAAAATGAAATATATCGAGAAAATAAACAAATATGTAAATCCTTAAAAAAATGGAGTTGATCTTAACATAAAAGAGATGATGATAAAGGTCTAAAGTAAACTTCAAGATATTGTAAAATACTTTAAAAAAAGAACAAATTTTGATGAGATGTAAAAAATTTAAATGATATAGGAAAGCACTAATACTCATTCATAGAATAAAAACGAAGGCAATAATTACTTGCCTTATCAATTGTAAGTGGTGAGTTTTGAAGATGTTCTCATGTATATCTATTTGTTATAAGATAGATACTATTTATTGATGAACATAAACTGGATGAACTATTTGAAAAACAATCATTGCTGATTAAATATAAAACAGTCTTTTTAAAGTTTGACTTGCCTATACTAAATGCAAGTCTTAGAAATGGTCAGTAGCTCCTTTGATAAAGATAGGTTCCAAAACCTAAATGGGATTCATTGATTATTTTAGCTTATATAATGATAAATAGAGAAATGTATAATGGTTACTTTTGATAATGAGTTACATCTTACTTCGTTTTATCAATTTCCAAAGGATTAAACCTATCTAAGTAGAAAATCTACATAGCTAGAGAGTTGAGTTTGGATTGCGTTTATACTTTTAGATTGGAAAATTTTTATATCTTTCTATCATTAAATTCACTTCCTCTTAAAAATACTTTCTTAATGATAAATTAATCTGGAGCAGAAAGTCAAAAGCACTCAACTTAAGCACAATTAAAAATCACAAAATTCAAATACACTCTACCACTCAGCAGTAATTTTATCAACACATTAATCAACTTCATTTTTTAATATATATCGTTTCATGCTTTCTTCCTAAATAAAAAATATTAAAAACATAATTGTAGAAAGCAAAATAATGTTTTTCATTCAATCTTTTCTTACATCAAAATGAAGTTTGAATATTAATACCTGTAATCCAAATATCGGGACTTGTTATTTATTTTTTATAAACAAAATACTATTTAAAATTATAGATAAAAAACATTTTCTATTCGAATGCATCTCTCCACAAACATATCAAACCTTTATCACAAACACTAAGTGCTCACATACAGAAACACTAGCCAGAATCATTGTTATAATGCCTTTATCTTATAAGAATAATAACCTTTATCTTCTGTATTATTTGGCCATTCTTGCTCTTCAAACATGACACATTCTTCTTTTTGTTACTTCAGTTTATTCATAGCATATTAATCTAAGAATTACATTCTTCATTCTTTTCATATTCTTGTTCATAAGATTCTGCCTGATCATTTTCACTCTTGTTGGTTCTACAACTTCAGGTAATCCACACCACCTGAAGTTGCTTTTTTCATGCTAAAGCACAGAAATATGTTGTTTACAAGACCGCTCATACATGTTATGGCCTGTAAACTGTTCACACACTTACTGTTGAAGAAGTCAACACATCCCCAACATCAATAGCATGTGAACATCATCAGCTATGGGTTGTGACAGTATGTGTCCATGTTAGTATTAAATATTCTACAGCAAATGATGCAATGGTGTCTGTAGTTGTAATGACAAAAAGTATAACAATACACAATGTAAAATAGTTCATGTGAAAGATAGTGTAATGTGTAGGAGTTACTACAAATTGTATCTATTTCACAAATTTTCTTACTTTTCTTGTTACTGGCTCAATTTAATAAATAAGGATTGTAAAGCATGATTTGGCAAAGTTCATGCATGAGTTACTTACTTTGTGAGAAGTTTCCGAGATCAAAAAAGTAAAATGGCTGAAGGAAACTACAGCTTTCACATTCTTAAATTTGCCTGCTATATGATCAGACATGGTGTTCTTAATTCAGCAAAGAAAAATTTTGCCCACAGAAAAAAACTGTGTTTGGTGTGTTTTCATGACATTAAGGCACTGTAAAAGCTATGAAATGGAATGTGAACTGTACCACAGCAATGCATTTTTGGCGGTCTGTGTCACGAGACTGGTGAATGTTTTGCAGTGACTGTCCACTCCGTCTCTGCCAACACCCTTATGCAGTCCATCCATGAAAACATCAATTTATATTTATTTTTTTATAAATGTAAACAAATTAAATGTTTTAAAGAAATAAATAATCAATGTATATGTCTTTACTTTTGTAATAAATAGTTTTAAAATTGTACACCCATTAAATTATAAAAAACCAAATGTTTTAAAAAGAAAAACCAGTTATATCTGTTTTAAGAAAGCCCTGTTTTAAAGATGGAAGAAAAGGGTATATCTATTCTTACAAAATTAAAATAAGACCAAGAAAAGAAAATAAATGCAAAAATAAAATTAAAAAATCTAATATTTTTAAAAACAAAAACAAGTTTTATCTATTATTAAAAAGCCCCTTTTTTAAAAAAAATGAAAAGTTATATCTATTATTAAAAATTAAAATAAGTCCAAAAAAAAAAAGAAAATAAATGCAAAAATAAAATAAAAAACACCAAATGTTTTTTTTTAAAAAAGCAACTTATATCTTTTTGAAAAATTCTGGTAACCTTATATCTATTTGCTTTCCACTAGCAACAGTGACATTAAGTGGTGTGGATGGTCCAAAGTTGTAGTTTCCTCTTAAACCGAAAAAAAGTGAAAATGAATGCAAAAATAAAAAATATTTTTTTTTAAAAAAAGACATATCTATTGTTTAAAAAAGACTGATAACCTTATATCTCTTTGCTTTTCACTAGCAACAGTAACATCGAGAGGTGTGGATCATCCAAAGTTGTAGCTCCCTCTTCTTTTACATGCAAGCTAATCAAATTAAGAAGTCTGAAATAAAATTAACCTCACTGGTCACAATAATTGGGATTCAGATGTGTAATATTTTAAAATCTTAAATTGGGTCACAAACATTGGTGGACTTAATTGTTGAAGTGTTGGTGATTTCTCTCGAAAACTGCTAACAATAATGCAGAGATGTTATTTCAATCTATGTTCAAGCAGAGGGTGAAAAAGCTAGAGTTCGCAATGTGAATCCAGGCATTGGCACTAGTACTCTGTAATCATTTTATTTGCAGATGAATAATCATAATTTAAGACTCAAATTATTAACGATACTGAATATAGATTTGAAATGGTTGTAGCTCAAGCAATGCTGGCAAAATCTATAACACGTCAAGCGAGGCCATTAAAAAAATTTTACTGCTAAAAAAATTGAACAGAAGACTGAGTCAGTCATGCATTCAATTAGTTCAACAATGAGTGATAACCATTTTTATAGATGTAATGAAATGATGCATGCACAAACAGAATGTCCACACCACCATACTGTGTGTTAATTTTGCAAGGCGGACCATATAAAAGCTGCATGTCTAAAACTAAAAAGACAAATAGCCAATATGAGAATGGAAAAACCCATTCCAAGAATAGCAAGGGCAATTATAAAAAATATAAACAAGTTGCCTGTATAAATCACATTGAAGACAATCAGTCTGGAATTATACAGTGTTATAATTAATGATACATCACTTAGAATGGAACTGGATATAGGGTCTGCAGTGTCTATTGTCTTAAAAAAGACAAAAGCTATTATTAATAAAAATAATAAATATAAGCTGAATCCTAGTACCAAGGGTATAACAGGCTATCAGGGCAAGAAAATAAAACTTGAGTCAGATGAGTTAAAATTACTATATATAACAAAACAATATACCTACCCTGGTGGCATCTGGTGATTATAATAATTTATTAAGCTATGACTGATTCAGTCACTTAGATTTTGCAGTGACAACAGTGAACCAGGTCATATCAACTAAAGTAAAAGCTGATTACTCAGAAGTCTTCAACAGAAAGCTGATAACAAATATGAATCAAATAACTGATGTGCCATGCAAGGTGTGTTATCTATCCACTAAGTGGATCCCAGTGATATTATTTCAACAGAAATGACTTCACACCATTGTAGTAAAAACTGCAGATGGATGTCAACATCATCACCATTGGAATCATCTTAGACTTGATTATACAGATATAGTCACAATGAATGAATTTCCAGGGACAGTGATTACAAGCAATGAGGACCAAAAAACCGAAGACAACAGCAAATCAAAAGAACCAGCAAAGTGGATTAGATATTTTCCAGCATTCCTGCATGACTATGTTCTCTAGGACTGGTTTAGGTCAAAGGAGGGATATTATATCTCACCCTTTTCTTCAGAAATGGACTATTCCAGATTCTTCTTTATCTGATCAGATTGCACATTCTTGTGTTTCTGATCAATTAGCTGATGTACAGATAAACACAAAACCAATGATTATTATAGACCTATAAGCAATGATGCACGCTGAATGTGAATGTTTCCAGAGGGTCAAGGATCTGGCTTTAAATGGTCAGCATTTTGGGAAAGACAGAATTTCTGTCTAACCTACAAAGACAGTAGGCATTCTCCAAGTGAAGCACTGCTAACCTAAACAGCAGTCAGCATTCTTATAATAGCAATATACTCTTTGTGCATACAGCTTGGCAACTCCACAGAGGGACTGAATGCTACTAAGACTAGTGTTGCCTCGAGACAAGCTTCCTTGTATAACTGGAAAACTTGTTTTCCCTACCCAGTGAGTTCAGCTAGCAATGGTAGTTGGAAGTGATAGAACCACAAGACCTCAATCCAAAAGTTTATTATATAACTAATAAAGGAGGCATTTTATATTAATGGAAACATCCATGGTATTAATAGGAAGGACACTTGCTTCAAAATCTTGAAGAAATGGACTATGTAATACTAGCTTATTTGAATATTTTCATATATTTTACTATACATTTTGTGAAGGCTATGAATATAAGACATGGATCCTCGAAAATGTTAAGCTGATAAACTTTAATATTAATTTATATTTCCTTTATTAAACAATTAAGTGTTTTTGTCCACATAATATTGAGAAGTAAAACTATTTATTACCATTATATATTGTATATATTTGTAAATAAAATTAATATTATATTAATTGTAATACTTATATTAGTATTATTTTTCTGTAGATTGGGTCTGTAATACAGACCAAACTCAATATTATTCAAGAATTATTGATTATTGACAGTTCAATTAATTTTCATTCTGTGGTTCCAGAAATTATTTTAGAATTTCATGACTCTACTTAAAAAAAATATTTTAAAAATTTCGAAGATAGATTTTGTTATGCTGCTCAACCAGAAGAATAAGAATCATGTTGAATGTATCTTTTAGAATGAGTGAGTAGTCTGGTGTCACATTCTGCAAGGTCATGGGGGGAGAGACAACGAAGTTCCATCTAGATGCTACCATCATGCCAGGCCAGATCGGATTCCATCTCAGCCATAGAAGTTTCACAGTAATTTAATTATATATTATTTACATATTTCAAGTCTTAACCTCATAAGTGGTGTATGTTTTATTTTATTTATTAATGCCAAATCTAATGGTTTAATTATTTTAATAACTTTCAAATGTATATATTTTACAATGTTATTTGTGTATATTACCTTGAATGATGGAGGGAGGAATTTCAATTAATTAAGTATGTTTATGTCTTCACTCCTGTCAAAGTCTCAAAGGATGCAGAACAGGGAAGATGCCAATATTAAACTTAGAAAAATTAATAACACACCATAGAAATTGTTTTAAAGTTTCTCTTCTTTCAGTCCCATCCTGTCAAGACAAGTTATTTAAAATTCTGATAATTGTGTAAAAATCAATAAAGAATGGTGAGAGTATTTGATTAAATTTTAAGTGTTACATTATTCTGTTCTTCAATCTTGCTCTATATATGTGTGATATAACCTCAGCATTAGAAAGAACATTATTAAATACTTATAATTAATAGTTCTGTAAATAATTATATCCCATACTGACTAATAATTGATGCTGTTGGTAAAATAAAATGATTATAATAAAACTTATATGGCAATATTGTAATTCCATATCCATAATATAATAAGTAATTTAATTCCATATCCATAATGTAAAAAGTAACTTAATACTTTCTTTAAAATATTAGTATAAAGTTAAGATACAAAATTAACAAAGCATATGCCACACTTGAATGAGAAGCTATAAAGATACACAGAAATTATTACACACTAAGCACTTTCGAGGTCTTTTGCCTCATATTCATAGTGGTACTGTGAGCTGCAGAACGAAAAAACAGGGCAAGTGAAACAAAACAGTATGCAAAGCATATACAAATGAACTAGATAGCAATAATAACTCCATCAATAGACGAGATACCTGCTTTGACATTTCCAAACGTTGGACTATCTAGTTCATTTGCATATGCTTTGCATACTGTTTTGTTTCCCTTGCCCTGTTTTTTCATTCTGCAGCTCACAGTACCGCTATGAATATGAGGCAAAAGACCTCGAAAGTGCTTAGCGTGTAATACTTTCTGTGTATCTTTATAGCTTCTCATTCAAGTGTGGCATATGCTTTGTTAATTTTGTATATTAAATTATCAAATGAGAAGTCTTAAAATCTTTAATACTTTACAAATATAAAGTTAAGACGAAATTCATGTAAAACTAATAAATAGTGAATTGCAATATCAATTTATTCTAAGTATAAATAAATTACCCCCAAAATTTATACATTAATTATATATAGGAGATTTAAAAATAATGAAATAGACCTTGTGAATAAGTTACATTATGATTAAAAAGAAATTATTTCACACTCAGCTGCCTACTATATATATATACAATTTTAATGCACAAATCAGCGCATAACAGCAGAGCTTCTTCAAATTAAATCACAATTTATTATAAACTTAATATAAATTATAATACATAATAAATAATGCCCGAGCGCTTTCAAGAGAACTTAGCTCTCAAACAGTAAGCGTAACAAGGTTGCTATGTGTAAATATATGCAGATATATGTAAATTAATTGAACTATATGCGTAAATCTAATTAACCCATGGTTAAAGAAAATTATAACTAGCTAAATGGGATGCTCATGACCTCTATATCTATGAATTAATTTCTTAATGTTTACTTTGATAGGAGAAAGGCTTAGTTATTCACTGTTTCCTTTATACTTATATATATATATTGCATTTCTATCTTATTATAAATGTGGCAATGGGCATATTTTATTACTATTATTCAAATCATATAGTTCTACATTGTTCATGTATCATAATGGTGAAACCATGTAAGGGAAGACCAGACACCATGCCTGGATTTTTTAATCCATTTCGCAGGAGCCAGACTGTCAGGACCCCAAATCCTGAATCTAAGCACCTCGTGGTGCTCTCCAGTGGTATGCGTTCTGTGCTTGAAGCAGATGCACCTCTGCGACCAAGGACATCCACATCCGTGTGTGATGAACTTCATCTTCAGATCACCAGTTCTATCATCTTTACTTCTTATGCCATTGACCCCACTATATAGGTGGCACTGCAACTTGTAGTTAGTATTAGTCTATTGCCTTCCCATTCAATCTTTAGCCATCCTAGGTAACTTAATTTCAAATTCGTGAACAAGTAACTTTCTAATTAAATGAATTGTTAAAATTAAATTCAAACTTGGAATGGATTGATGATAATCAAATTTATATGTTAAAGTATGTAGACACACACATTAATTGTAAGCCGCTATTACCTTTCAAAATGTTACGATAGAATGACAGCCTGTAACAGGCTGTCATTCTATCGTAATTATAATCGCAAGCAAGACGTTATAAAAATAAATGCTTTCAAAATGTTGTAAAAGCCTGTAGATAATCTCCAATTTATATTCATCAGCTATTTCTCTCTATATTATGTAAATTGTATAATAAACCACTATTATTTTAATTGATGAGATATGCAATTAAATCTATAATAATTGAAAATGAAAGCAAGTGAAAAAAATCAAATGAGTGGTACAGTTATATATCAAATATCTAAATGATATACACCAGATGAGTGAAAGACTAAGTAATAATTTCGACATGTAAGACAGGTGAAAAAATAAGACATTAGAAATACAGAACTATTTGTCTTTTATCTCCTATGCAAGATCATTACCTTTACTTAGATATCTACAACTTGTACTCAACAAACAAACAAAAAAAGTCTAATTAAAAGTAGTTTAGATACGTATATCACATTCAACTATTTTAAAAAAACTATTGAAAGGATTTGAATGAGTTTTGAATATTCATTAAAATGCATCCACAGTGATTAGTGACCTTAAGACTAGTGTTAGTATGGGTACAAGATAAGTCAACTTTTGCAAAACAGTTTACAAGTTATACAAAACGTATTTTGTGGATTAAAATGGGAAAATAAGGAATATAAAAATAAATGAATATTTAAGCCTTACTGCTTCAGGATTTTAAGAAATCTTACAAAAATTATCAGATGAAAGCAATACAGACTAAAAATAAGTATTAAAAAAATATTATTCAATTATAAAAGTTAATCATAATTCGCTTAGATTAATGCTCATAAAAATCTAATAAATTATACATTTAATATTTCGAGAAACGCTTTTGTAAAAATATTTCAAGAAAATGCGCACGTGTCTGAAAAAGTTTTTTAATAGAAATGTTTGGTTTTTTTTCATTAATAAATGTTTTTTTTTATTAATAAATTAGCAAAACATTTTTAACGTCCGCAACTGAAAAGATTTTTACTTTTTATAGAGCGCTCCGCTGTATCTAAAAAATAATAGGTAAAATCTTTTCAGCTGCGAAAGTTAAAATTGTTTTGCGAATTTATTAAAACAAACGTACAAAAAAAACAGAAACTTTACCAGTGGGATAGATTTGGATGCTTAACAGGATGGACATTATAGACTTCAACCTTATTGAGAGTTACAAAGAGGCAAAAGCCAAATATATAAAAACAAATGTGTTACATTATTGAATGAATAAAGAAGTTGAAGTAGAGCTATAATGATAATAAATGGAAAAGTGTTAGAAATGAAAATCAAATCGGAGTTCAAAAGTTAGTAAGACATTTAAAAAACATGGGTTGAATAGTTAAGTGAAGAAATCATACATTAAAAAAACGAATTAAATTTGAGGAGAATGTTATTCTATAATAGATCAATAATAATTGAAAATATTTTTCACAAATGAAACCAATAGCCAGATTGATATGAAAAAAAAAATTATTTTTTTAAAATTTATAACAATAATCTGCTAATAATGCCATCTTGCAAAATTCATTCTAAAATATGTAATTTCGTTCTCAAAATTTCTCTAAAAATTCCAAGGGAATTCACTTCTAAATATAAGGAATTTTCCTCTTTTTTGGAGGATGTTCACTGACGGTTACGCCTTCTATTCGAATCTTTCTTGGTGGAATGATTCACTAATGGATCGCTGAGTTTTGCTGGGAACTAAGGCACTTTTATTTTTTTTCACGATTTGAAGAATTTGATTTTTTAGTATTAGGTTTATTAGCTTTTTTGCCTTTTTTACCTCGACGCGCTTTTTTCTTTCAGCTTTAGACTTAGGATTTGTTGATTTCTTTCTGGGTGCCTTAGGCTTTTTTTTATTCTTAGAATTTTTCTTTTTCACTTTTTACTTTTAACACTTCTACGAGGACTTGCTTTCATCTCGCAATACATACCAATATTAATTCTAATCAGCAGTTCGTCATTGACACTATATTCTAACCCTCGAATAATAATTAACTTGAATGATTTTTGGGTAGCATCTACACCGTACTTTTCTGATATTTAATGTATAATCTGTAATTTTGAAGATGGGCCGTTTTGTATATTTTCAAATACATCGCTTAAATCAAAGTTATAACTCTATATCCATTCCACTCAATCTATTGTAAAGTAAATTTTATTATCGTAATCTATTTATCATATTAAACACATAATATTTTGAATCGTTAATCAAAATTTTTTTATTTTAGAATAAAATTCATAGTCCTATTATGTCGTAAATTAAACTTGAAAACATACATAATCAAAAACAAAATATTGCATTCCTTATTTATAGATGGCATTAAATTATTCGTATAATAAATATATACCTTTAAAATTAAAAACATTCTAAATTCTTTTTAAAAAAAATATTATTTATTAAGTGAGCAATAAATGAATAAATTATTATCCAGAAATTATCTTTGATATAGTTTAAAAGGACAAAACTATCGCAGATATTTATGAAAAAAAGTATAATTAAAATTTAAAAAAAAATAGAAATAAATTATACTAAAAGTTTTCACAAAGAAATTATATTGCCTTTAGCTGTGTCCTATGAGCATTAAGTAAAAAATTGTCAAAGCAGAATTGAGATGGGAAGCTAATAGTTTAATTTATATAACATATGACTATATATATATATTGTGACCTTCCAGGTTGGCACCAGGAAGAAATGTGGGAAGTTCACATTTGTGTTAACAATGGCTAAAGATAGTTATCTGAGAAAAATGAATTGAGATGAGATTTTCTATTTGAAATTAGATTTTAAAAAATTAAACTTTAGTTGGATGTACCAATTGATAGGATTTTAAAGTTATATATTTAGTAGTGAAGAGGAAGACAGGAAAACATCAGGGAATGTTGGTATAAGAGTAGAGTTAATAGGAAGGTTATAGCAGGTGTTGTTCATTGATGTTCTAGATTATTGTCTACGTCAATCCAAGATTTAGCTTTTATATGTGGATGTATGTTCATTTTTTACATCATTTCATACTTTGTTCTTTTTTTTTTATACAGTTACTTAAAATGTTCAGATTATAGTGATAAAATTTTATATGCAAAACGAAACAGATATACTCATATATAATTGATTAAAATGATTTTCTTATTTATATTTTTTTTATTTACTGGTTATGTATTGTTTCTAATAATACATTTGGAATAGTAAAGATTGTTTATGTTATTGGATAATATTTGTAAATTAATATTTAATATTTGATATTTTTATTTATATTGTTGACATTTTAAAAAGCACGCTAGTTTTGGAGTGTTGCCAAGTGATTAATAATAAAAAAAGGGCGTGAGTGTGTGTTGACAAGAAAAGTTTTAAACAGACTACTTAAGAGAAAAAGGATGAACATAAAAAAATAAACCCTGCAAGGTTTCAGCTCTGACTTTGCCAGCTAATGATTTGAGTTCACTATTAAAATGCCTGAATACCACGTAAGAATATCCATTATAAGTCATTTAACATTTTGTTGTAAATTGATAATACTTGAATTGTGGAAAATATTAAAAATGAAAATAATTGTAAAAAAACATATTCAATACTATTGCAAAACACTTTATATATTTTCAATTTTTAAAAGCCTATTCTTAATATTACATAAAGTAAAATTAAAAAAAAGAATTTATCCAATATAATTTGTTTTCTTAGTAAAAGAATTATAAACTAAAGAATTTATTATTCACATATATGACTGAAATAAATAATGAAATACATTACTGAATTCCAGTTTGTGGTAGTCTATAGTAATTGTATACAGACATGGAGAAATTGTTAACAATGGGAATAAAAAAAAAATTATATCAAATTTAAAATTAAAAGGATAAGACCATAAAACTTTATTATAATTGTTTCACCTAATTGGAGATTTTATTTCGGGTGATTAATAAAATACTTCCAGTGCATGCTAATATATTTATAATGTTTATTACAAGATATTCAATATTGGAAACTTTCGTAGTTATATCAAGTTAATTTTTTAACCGTCAGATTAACTTTTTGTTTGTGATTCATTTATTATTAATATAAGCAGCGTACACATCGTATATATATCATTGACATTTCAAATAATGACTTTCAAGTTAATAACAATTCATCATCTAATGATTACATATTGATAAGTATTTTTTTTTTGTATTCTAGAAATGTAATATTTTTTTCTTTTTTTTTTTAAATGTAATGTAAATGGTTATTATTATTGTAAGACAATATATTGTCTTACATGATTTAAAAATCATTCTATACATAAGTTTTATATTCGAATGTGTGTGTACTGTTATAAATATTATTATTATTATTGTTTCCAAAATTAGACTTTTGTTTTATTTCAATTATTTCGTAAATAAATTATAAAAATTATGATTGATAAATGTGATATATTTATAACATTTTACAGGCTCACATATTTGAAAATATAGGTAATAAGGAATAGAAAAAAAAAAGAAAAAACTATTATTAAAGTTAGTGTTTGCAAATGAATATTAAAATCTTTATAACATATATTAATATCATATTCATTTCATTTTTTTTTAACAATTCGTTTCTTTCAGTATAAATGAAATGTTAAAGAGAAGTGTACTTTATCTAAGTAAAAAGGGAATTGGTAGAGTTAATACCAAGATGTATAGGATAATATATTTTGTTTTTGTTATTTTGTCTTTATTTTCAATAAATATTTAATTGAATTAATATCCTATATGAATTGTTTTTTATTATTTGTTTAATTCTCCATTTCCACACACACACATATGGTTAACATAATATAGTTATAGAATATTTAGATTTGCCAGTATTAGATTTATTTAATTTGTCTGCAGTTGATAGATCCCAATATTACAGTGCCAATATTATACTTTACTTTGCCTAGAATAGTTGGTGATGTGGATATAAAGGTACCTGGTCTTCATCATTGTCTATCCTATAGTAAATGTGATAATTGATCATTTTTGCAAAGGTTTTATAATGAATAAATGCATGGCATATGATTAAATTAGTGTTACAGAATTTCTATCCATAAATGTTCTATTACTCTTATTTGCATCCTATATGAATATTATATCCTATAACCTCAACTGAGCTAAGCCATAGAATAATTACAGTATAAGAATCTTTTAATAAGTTAAAAAGTAATTACAGTTATAAATTTTATTTTATCTTGTATAGAATTGGCGCCTGGGCATTTATAAATCTAATAAAGTGAATAAGTGAAGAAGACAGAGGTTACAATATATATATATATATATAAATACATAGCGTATTTAAAACATTAAAATAATAAAGGTCATGGTAATCTGCATATAATAATCATAGTCCTGCATTTTGACTTATAGAGGCAGGAGTCTCTGACATTAAATACCACAACATATAGACCAGGATCTGGGGATTTATATACTCCTCAAGACTTCTGGAGTCTTTACTTACTTTATCATATATGTCGTTTTGTACAGTTATTCTGTCCTTATAAGGCTACCTGCACAATCTATAATCAAACAGCATTGCTATTCAAAGATCATTATGTTACAATTATTTATATAATTGTTTACACATGATCATTATACATAATTACTGTACAAAGTTTTATTTTTATTTTATACAATTATTATATATAATTATTTCACAACATATATATATATACCTTGCTGGACATTGAACACTGCACCTTTCATATTTGGACAACTGAGATTACCTTTCTTTGTTCATTTCTCTAAACATTTTAATGTCACTTATACATGAAAATTGGTTTACTTTTATATAATTGATCTCTATATGATTTTACTATTAGTATAACAATTTAAAATGCAAGAAGCTATAATTAATGCAAGTTTGTCAGTACATCTATGCACAACCTTGTGGATTCTTAGCGTAGTTCTAACTTATTTCAGCATTGTCCAATTTAGTCTGGCACCTTAAATGTGTTTGGTTTTTTTCATGATTTAGTGCTTTGGTAGAAGGGCAAACCTTACATAAAATCTTTAGCAATGAGATATTCCATTTTGATCACACTCAATAAATTAAAATGACAGACATTGATACAGCATTTTTAAGGCATCTCTGACAAAGGTTTCAGCATTTCACATTATTATCTAACTATAATGTATCTGAATATAGCATTCGTTTAACTTTATAGTGATTGACTAATTAGACAAATGCTATTAGTAAGTATTAATACCTCTGGACTTGACTAGCTTACTATGTCAGTGCAAAATGTTTGCAGTAGCAGGCCCAGCCATATATATGGGCAGCATTTTTAGAAAGTTTGTAAACAGAGGTAAAATCACAAATCATCACATGATCACCATTTTTTATGTTTCTTCAAGCTGTTTATGCAGAGGCTAAACTCTCCATTATGTAGCACCACTCAGTGCAAGCCAGATGTAATCAATGGATGCAAGAAGGCTTGTACATAAATCCTTATCTAGTGCCAACTCATCCAATATCCCCATACAAGTTCCTAGCTTACGGTTTTTATCAGTGAGGTTCTTCGATATGAAAGCACTGCACTTAAATCTTAGGAACTAATGCAACCCTTCAGTAGCCACCTTTTACTTAGTTTTAAGTGAAAGCACTGTTTTTAATTTAAGTTCATTAGTTTGTATAATTGTATAGATCCTAAGATCTAACTGCAGTGCTCTTACATCCATGGTTCTTCACTGATAAAAGCCATAAGCTAGAAATTAGTCTGGGGATATTGGATGAGTAGGCACTAGATAGGAATTTTATATAGAAACTATCTTGAATCCATTGATTCTGACTTGCACTGAATTGTGCTACTGTATGGAGAATTTTCTGTCTGTGTAAATAGCTTGTATAAGCATAAAGAATGGTGATCATGTGATGTTTAGTGGTTTAATACTAATACTGCCCAATAAGATTATGATGACTGTGGTTACTAAAGAACAAAGACACCAAAAAGTATGGATGCTGAACTGAGTTCAAATCTAAACAACTGTACAAAGTAATGAGCTTGAACTGAAAATGTGTTTTCATTTTGAACTCAGTGCTTTATAGTTAGCTAATAAAATAACAGGTGGCTACTGGAGGATTGCATTAGATCCTAAGTTCTAGGTGCAATGCTTTCAGATTCAAGTCGCTTCCCTGATGAAAGCCATAAGCTAGAAAGTAGTCTGGGAATATTGAATGAGTAGGCATTGTATAGTGATTTTATGTACAAACTTTGTATCCATTGATTGCACTGACTTGCATTGAGTAGAGCCACTGTATGGCTAGTTTAGCCTCTGTGCAGAAATAAAATCCAATGCATTTTGGTTGAAATATCATTAAGCTCTGATGCATGTGTCATCTAATGCATGGACTATTTTGCATTTCCATAGTAATCTAATATATAGAGAATTGCTAACAGAATGTTAACAGCATTTGTTTACTGACTTAATAAACCAGAGACTATTTATAAGATGATAAATATTTAAATAAATAGATAATAATCTTTCAAGTTCTGAACAGTACATTGCAATGACTTTAACTGGTAGCGTTGCTTTAATATGGATAAAGTTCAGTTGTTTATTTTTAGGTGTCTGTCTGTGTGTCACCCAGGCAACCAATGTGTTTCCCTTGCAGATTTCAAAAACCATTTGATATAGTGGAATGGTAAGACATATATCCTAGATATTAACAAATTCTAAAGAATACATACTGAAATCATCACAAGTAACTATATTCTTTGATGATACTAATAAGTTTAACAATAACAATGGAGAAAATAATTCAATGTCTTCAAGTGTTTGGCATCAATTTTATAGAAGCATTTGAAATAAAAATGAAAAGAAATGAATATAAGTATATCCTTTTAAGTTAGATATTAATTAGAATGCTATGTTTCATTTGTAAAAAGTATATCAATAATTTGTCAGATTAGAAAACTGAATGAAGTTTTTTCAAAAATAATTTTTTATTTATAATTATAAAAATATTTTATATCACCAAATCTAAAATGAAATGTTACTCACCAACTAAAATGTTTTGCTGATGTGGGTGATATTCAAAGTTGCAGAAAAGTAAATAATTTTTGATAAAGTCATAACTATTTTCTTAAAATAATTTTATTTTTAGCATATTTTATCAAAATAATTTGTAATATGTCAAAAAAAATTTTTAAATGGTCTAAAACATTTGTTTATCACTTTCGAAATAAAAGAAAAGAAATGGTAATGCTTCTTAGTTATTAAAAATCCATTTTCTTTGTTGTTAAAAGGTAACATCCAATCAGAATCAAACATGGGTGGAACTACATTCTTTGTTACACCTTTAGTGACAGTTTTATTGATTTTTTACTTGTAAAATAATTCAAGAGAGGGCAGCATCTTATGGAACATTTTTAAACCTTTAAAAAAAGCACAAAATTTTTTAGTTTAACATCAAAAATAATGAAAATGGTTGATTTAAAATTGGAATCTAGAGTTGATTCAAACTTAGCCATCAAAGAGTTAAAGAAATAAAGAATCAATGTATATATCATTGCTTTTGTAATATCTTATGTTAAAATTGTATGCTGGGTAAATTATAAAAAACCTAATGTTTTTAAACAAAAACAGTTACATGTGTTTTTAAAAAAGCCATGTTTTAAAGGTGGCAGAAAAAAGTATATCTATTCTTACAAAATTAAAATAAAATGAAGAAATGCAAAAATAAAATTAAAAAATCAAATGTTTTTAAAAACAAAAACAAGTTCTATCTACTATTAAAGAAATCCCTTTTTTTTAAAAAAATAAAAAAGTACATCTATTATTAATAATAAGACCAAAAAAAGAAAATAAATGCAAAAATAATTAAAAGACCAAATGTTTTTTTTTAAAAAAAGCAACTTATATCTATTTTTAAAAAAGTCTGGTTACCCTACATCTATTTGCGTTTCACTAGCAACATTGATATGAGTCGTGTGGATGGTCCAACGTCATAGTTTTCTTTTAAACCAAAAAAAAATAAAATAAAAAAAAAATAAAAAAAGACAACAAAGATTTTTTTAAAAAAAGACAACATATCTATTGTTTAAAAAAGACCAGTAACCTCATATCTATTTGCTTTTCACTAGCAACAGTAACATTGAGCCGTGTAGATCATTTAAAGTTGTAGTTCCCTTTTTTTATTTGCAAGCTAATCAAATTAAGAAGTGTGAAATAAAAATAATCATGATGTTGACAATAATTAGGTTTCAGATGTATAATAATACAAAATCTCAAATTGGGTCAGAAACATTGGCTGACTTGAATCTTGAGGTGTTGGTGATTTCTCTCCAGAACTGCAAACAATAATACAGAGATGTTATTTTAATCTATGTTCAAGCAGAGGGCAAAAAAGCTAGAGGTCACAATGTGAATCAAGGCATAGGCACTAGCACTCTGCAATCATTTTATTTGCAGATGAACAATCATAATTTAAGACTGAAATTATTAATGTGACTGAATGTAGACTTTGAAATGGCTGTATCTCAGGCCATGCTGAAAAAATCTTTAACACATCAAGCAAGGCCTTTAAAAAAAATTTACTGTTAAAAAAATTGCACAGTAGACTGAGTCATTCAAGCATTCAATGAGTTCAACAATGAGTGATAACCATTGTTATAGATGCAATGAAATGATGGATGCACAAATAGAATGTCCACACCACCATTCTGTGTGTTCGTTTTGCAAGTTGGACTAAAGCTGCATGTCTATAAATAAAAAGACAAATAGCAAATATGAGAATGGAAAACCCATTTTAAATAACAGCAATTGCAATTATAAGAAATATAAACAAGTTGCCTGTATAAATTACATTAAAGATAATCAGTCTGCTGCAGCGTCTATTGTTTAAAAAAAAGACCTGGGCTATTATTAATAAGAATAATAAATATCAGCTGCATCCTAGCACCAAGGTTATAACAGGCTATCAGGACATGAAAATAAAACTTGAGTAATTTGAGTTAAAATTACTATATCTAACAAAACTATAAACCTATCCCTGGTGGTGGCACCTGGTGATTATAGTAATTTATTAAGCCATGACTGATTCAGACACTTCAGTTTTCAAGTGACAAAGGTGAACCAGGTCATATCAACTAAAGAAAAATCTGATTACTCAGAAGTCTTCAACAGAAAGCTGATAAAAAAAATGAATCAAAACATGCTATCAAAGGACAATATCAAGTTGCAAATAACTGATGTGCTATGCAAGATGTATTATGGATCCAGTAAGTGGATCCCAGTGATTGTATTCCAACAGAAATGACTTCACAACATTGTAATAAAAATAGCAGATGGATGTCAATATCATCACCATTGGAATCAACTTAGACTCAATTATACAGATACAGCCACAATGAATGAATCTCCAGGGACAAAGATTACAAGCAAGGAGAACCAACAAACTGAAGACGGCAGCAAATAAGAAGAACCACCAAAGTGGATTAGATATCCTCCAGCACACCTGCACGCTTATGTTCTCAAGAACTAATTTAAGCCAGGGTGGGATAATATATCTCATCTTTTCCTGACAAGTGGACTATTCCAGATTTTTTCTTTATCTGAACAGATTCAGCATTGTTATGCTGCTGATCAATAGGCTGATGTACAGATAAACACAAAGCCAAGGATTAGTACAGGCCAATAAGCAATAATGCTCACTGAATGGGAATGTTTCCAGAAGATCAGGGATCTGGCTTTAAATGGTCAGCATTTTGGGAGAAAAAGGAGAGAATGTCTGTCTAACCTACAAAGACAGCATGCATTCTCCAAGTGAAGCCCTGCTAACCTAAACAGCACTAAGCATTTCTATGATAGCAATATGCTCTTTGTCTATGCAGTTTGACAAGTCCACAGAGGAACCAGATGCTGCTAAGACTACTGTTGACTCGAGACAAGCTGTCTTATATAACTGGAAAAGTCATTCTCTCTACCCATGAAGCAAGCTATCAGTTGTAGTCAGAAGTGATAGAACCACAAGACCTGAATCCAAAAATTCATTTTATAACTACATTATATATTGTATATATTTGTCAATATAATGAATATTATATTAATTGTAATATTTGTATTAGTATTATTTTTCTGTAGATTGGGTCTGTAATCCAGACCAAACATGATATCTTCAAGAATTATTGATTATTGACAATCTGTGATTCCAGAAATTATTTTAGAATTTTGTTACTATATCTAAAAAATTATTTTAAAAGTTCGAAAATAGATTTTGTTATGCTGCTCAACCAGAAGAATAAGAATCATGTTAAATGTATCTTCTAAAATGAGTGAGTAGTCTGGTGTCAACTTCTCCAAGGTCATGGTGGGAGATACATCCAAGAAGTTTTATCTAGATGTTACCATCATGCCCGGCAAGATCGGAATCCATCACAGCTATAGAAGTTCCACAGTATCTTAATTATATATTAATTACCTATTCATAAATGGTGTATATTTTATTTTATTTATTAACGCCAAATCTACTGGTCTAATTATTTTAATAACTTTAAAATCTATATTTTACAATTTTGTTTGTGTATATAACCTTGACTGATGGAAGGAAACATTTCAATTAATTATGCATGTTTCTGTCTTTACTGCTGTCAAAGTCTCAAAGGATGCAGAACAGGGAAGATGCCAATATTAAACTCTTAAAAAAATGAATAACACACTATAGAAATTGTTTAAAGTTTCTCTTCTTTCAGCCCCATCATGTCAAGACAAGTTATTTAAAATTCTGATAAATGTGTAAAAATCAATAAAGAATAGTGCGAGTATTTGATTAAATTTTAAGTTTTAAATTATTTTGTTCTTCAATCTTGCTCTATATATGTATGATCTAACATCAGCATTAGAAGGAATATTATTAAATACTTATGATTAATAGTTATGTAAATAGTTATTTCACATACCGCCGACTAATTGATGCTGTTGGTAAAATAAAATGATTATAATAAAACTTATGTGGCAATATTGTAATTTCATATTCGTAATATAAGAAGTAACTTAATTTCATATCCATAATGTAAGAAGTAACTCAATGCTTTCTTTAAAATATTAGTATAAAGTTAAGACAAAATTCATTTAAAACTCTAATAAATAGTGAATTTCAATATCAATTTTTTTCAAGTATAAATAAATTTCCTCCAAAATTTATACATTGATTATATATATTAGATTTAAAAATAATGAAATAGACCTTGTGAATGCGTTACATTATGATTTAAAAAAATTATAACTAGCTAAATGGGATGTTCATGACCTCTATATCTATGAATTAATTTTTTAATGTTTACTTTGATGGGAGAAAGGCTTAGTTATTCACTGTTTCTTTTATACTTATATATATTGCATTTTTATCTTATCATAAGTGTGGCAATGGGAATATTTTATTACTATTATTATAATCATATATTTCTACATGGTTCATGCTTCCTAATTGTCAAACGATTTAAAAAAGACCAGATACCATGCCTGGATTTTCTAATCCATTGATTAGCCCCAGTTCAGGTTTCGCAGGAGCCAGACTGTTAGGACCCCAAATCCTGGATTTAAGCACCTCATGGTGTCCTCCAGTACCATGTGTCCTGTGCTTGAAGCAGATGCACCTCTACGGCCAAGGACATACACATCGTTGTGTGATAAACTTCATCTTTGGATCGCCAAATCTATCATCTCCACTTCTTATGCCATTGACCCCACTATATAGGTGGCACTGCAACTTGTAGTTAATATTAGTTTTTTGTTTGCCATTCAATCATTAGCCATCCTAGGTAACTTAAACTCAAATCTGTGAACAAGTAACTTCCTAATTAAATGAAATGTTACACTTAAATTCAAACTGGGAATGGATTGATGATAATCAAATTTATATGTTAAAGTATGTAGACACACAATTATTGTAAGCCACTATTACCTTTCAAAATGTTGTAAAAGCCTGTAGATAATCTCCAATTTATATTCATCAGCTATTTCTCTCTATATTATGTAAATATTATAATAAACCACTATTATTTTAATTGAAGAGATGAGATATGCAATTAAATCTATAAAAATTGAAAATGAAAGCAAGTGAAAAAAATCAAATGAGTGGTACAGTTATATATCAAATTTCTAAATGATATATACCAGATGAGTGAAAGACTAAGTAGTAATATCGACATTTAAGAAAGGTGAAAAAATAAGACATTAGAAATATAGAACCATTTGTCTTTTATCTCCTATGCAAGATCTTTACCTTTACTTAGATTTCTACAATTTTTTTTTTTTTTAAGTGTCATAGCATTGGCCGGGACGCGAACCAGCAACCCGGGCAACTGCCTGCAAGTGCAAGACAGTCGCACTGACCTCTCGACCACCAATGCAAGACGATTTGTACTCAACAAACAAACAAAAAAAATTTAATTAAAAGAAGTTTAGCAACGTGTATCACATTCAGCTATTTTTAAAAAAAAACAATTGAAAGGATTTGAATGAGTTTTGAATATTCATTAAAATGCATTCACAGTAATTAGTGACCTTAAGACTAGTGTTAGTATGCGTACAAGATAAGTCAATTTTTGCAAAACAGTTTACAAGTTATACAAAACGTATTTTGTGGGTTAAAATGGGAAGATAAAAAATATAAAAATAAATGGATATTTAAGTCTTACTGCTTCAAGATTTTAAAAAATCTTACAAAAATTATCAGATGAAAGCAATACAGAGTAAAAATAAATATTAAAAAAAATAATATTCAATTATAAAAGTTAATCATAATTCGCTTAGATTAATGCTCATAAAAATCTAATAAATTATACATTTGGACTTTCGAGAAGTGCTTTTGGTAAAAATATTTCAAGAAAATGTGCATGTGTCTGAAAAATATTTTAATAGAAATGTTTGGGTTTTTTTTTTCATTAATAAATGTTTTTTTTTTTTATTAATATATAACCAAAACATTTTTAACGTTCGCAACTGAAAAGATTTTTACTATTTACAGTGCGCTCCACTGTATCTAAAAAATAATAAGTAAAATTTTTTCCAGCTCCGAAAGTTAAAAACGTTTTGCTAATTTATTAAAACAAACGAAAAAAAATTTTTTTTTTACCAGTGGGATAGATTTGGATGCTTAAAGGATGACCATAATAGACTTCAATCTTATTGAGAGTTACAAAGAGGCAAAAGCCAAATATATAAAAACAAATAGGGGTTACATTATTGAATGAATAAAGAAGTTGAAGTAGAGCTATAGTGATAAAAAAATGGAAAAGTGGTAGAATGAGAATCAAATCGGAGTTCAAAAGTTAGTAAGACATTTAAAAAACATGGGTTGAATAGTTAAGTGGAGAAGTTATAGATTTAAAAAAAACCAATTAAATTTGAGGGGAATGTTATTCTATAATAGAGCAATAATAATTGAAAATATTTTCCAAAAATGAAACCAATAGGCCGATTGATATAAAAAAAAATATTTTTTATTTTTTTTTAAAATTATAACAATAATCTGCTAATAATGCCATCTTGCAAAATTTATTTTAAAATATTTCATTTCCTTCTTCTCAAAAATTTCTCTAAAAATTCCAGGAATTTCACTTCTAAATATTAGAAATTTTCCTCTTTTTTGGAGGAGGTCCACTGACTGTTAAAGAACGCCTCTATTCGAATCTTTCTTGGTGGGCCGATTCACTAATCGATCGCTGAGTTTTGCTGGGAACTATGGCATTTTTATTTTTTTTTACGATTTGAAGAATTTGATTTTTTAGTATAAAGTTTATTATATTAGCTTTTTTGCCTTTTTTACCTCGACGCGCTTTTTTCTTTCGGCTTTAGACTTAGGATTTGTTTATTTCTTTCTGGGTGCCTTAGGTTTTTTTCAATGCTTAGATTTTTTTTTCTTTTTCGCTTTTTACTTATAACACTTCTACGAGGACTTGTTTTCATCTCGCAATACAAACCACTATTATTTCTAATCAGTAGTTCTTCATTGACACTATATTCTAACCCTTGAATAATAATTACCTTGAAAGATTTTTCGGTAGGATCTACTTCGTACTTTTTTTTTTTTAAAGAATATAGACTATTTTATATAAAGTGTTACAAATGAATTTCTCTAGACAACAAAAAGAAATCTAGTATAAATTTACATTTTTACTAATAACTTCCTGAATTTCTTGTACTAAGAACCAGTCCATGTGGATAGATAGATTTCTTTGGGTGCAAGAAGCTTATCTTTTTTTCCGAATAGAATTAAATGTATCTCTAATAAAAAGTTGTGAGTCCAATGGAAAATTGGTTATAACTGCTATGTCTGAGGGTTACTCTATGAGAGAGAACCAGTCAGCAAGCATAATAATAATCCAGGGTTTTCACAGATAGCAAATTATCACTCTTACAATTAGAGGATGGGTTCTTCTTGGAGACTAGATATCCTTCCAAGGCGTTGACTACTTTTTACACACGTGAACCTGGACACAAGAGAGAGAGTAGATCGTTCTACCATGCTATTTATATCCATGCTTATCGATCTGTCATGTCTGGTCTGGATAAACGATAGCAGCGCTCTCTTTATATTTATTTAACAGAGTAATCCATAAGCAGGTATGTAGTTTTTATGTATTTATACTTAAGTCTGTAGGTGGGTATATCACACTCCTCCCCCTACTCTGGAAATAAATGGAGCTTAACTACAAATGTAGTCTTTAAATTTAACAGGTAAACGACGTGATCTGGAAAGTCTTTGTGTTTTTAACCCTTTTTGCACTGGGTCACACGGTACATCCTCCAACTCTTCATCTTTTGAAGTATCCTTATTCAATACCATTTCCAGATCGGTTTCATCTCCACGTTCCGTTTCTATTTTTGTATCCAACGGCATTTCTATATTTGTATCCAACGGCATTTCACTCTCGTCCTCTGATGCAGGGTCCTCTCGATGGTGGCAAAGGTGGTTTATGTGTTTTCTAAATGATTTTTTATTTTGTAACTCCACCAGACGAATTTGTTTTGACAGTAGCTGTTTTACAGTTCCCGGATCCATTTACTCTTCAACACATCATAAATCCAAACGTCTTCACCGGGTAGAAACTTATCCGTAGAGAAAACTCTACTCTTGTGGTTTCCAGGCAAAAGTTGTGATAGATGTGTCCGGCACTTCCGACCCATTAATAACTCTGCTGGGGTTTTTCCTGTTGAAGTACTCGGTGTGAAATGCTGTGTATACAAATATGCTGTGTATACAAATAGGTGGAAGTATATTTTAATATTATAATCTTGTATATTTTATTCTTATTTTGTGATTAAAACTAACCTTTTATAATTATTTATTTTATAATATTTGTAGAGCTATATTATGTTTATTTTATTAAGTTGGTATTTATATGTACATTAGGGGATCAATTGTATTTTGAAAGTTTCTATTTAAGTTTTAGTCAAATACTAAATGTGAAAGTCATTGTACTAAATTCCTAAAATTTTTCTAATCTAAACTTTAATTAAATAAATTTTGTTAGTACAATGACTGATAAACTTAATATGCTTGTTGTTGTTTTTTTTTAATTAGCAAATCAACCTTTGGGGCATGTTCAGGCAGAGTTATAGATTTTCCCTCCAAGCAGGCACCAACCTCACAGAACTGCTTAAAGAAATTACAATTGGTGGAGACAAGTGTAGATTCAATCCGATAGATAAAGATCAGAACATATAAATAGTGAAAAGTTTGATAAGAGAGAGAGTTTTTTTACTGAAGAGTGATTAATCTATATACAAGACATCGTACCTAAAAGAATGGCTGGCTAAAAGATCAGAACATATAAATAGTGAAAAGTTTGATAAGAGAGAGAGTTTTTTTACTGAAGAGTGATTAATCTATATACAAGACATCGTACCTAAAAGAATGGCTGGCTAAAAGATCGACCGTGCTTCCCGGAGCTTTGTCTCACCAGCTCATCAAGGCCATCCACTGCTGTCAACATCTAGCTGAGCCTATCTGTGTCCAGAAAACCTGCTAATACTCTGACTGTAACTGCCTCTATCAAGCCGTGAAACATGTCCAATAGGTATTATTATAATCTCGAATAATCTATCAAGATCTCTTTCCATGTATTTTTTATTTTATATATATATATATATATATATATATATATATATATATATATATATATATGTCTGTGAATCTAAGGTTTGCTCTCAAATGATTTCTTTATATTTAATCCTATTCTCATATGCTTTTTAACTTTCTTTTCCTTAATTTCGGTGCGGTCATTTATTTATAGATATTTATGACTTGATTATATATATGTATGTTTTTTTTGATTTTATTTATTAATTTGCCAATCTAAGCAAACTGGCGATTTTAATTTATAAAAATCTTTTCTGTCATTTTTTTTTTCATACAAAGGTTATTAACGTCCCCTTAAAATATATGTAATGCATTATAAATTAATACGTTCGCCAGATTGTTTTATGAATCAACATTGTAGGTTCGTTTTTTTTTAATATAAAAATTTATTTGTTTAACCCGGTGAAAATCCAGAACTTTGGCTAATTAACGCTTTGATATCATATAAAATATTATTTATTCAATTCTGAAAGAGTGACTTATTAATTGTTTTTCTATGTATAACTGCTATTTCTTTTAGTTTCCATACTCTTAAAATATATGCTTTAATATTTTCCGTTATTATAAAACCAGCGAAGGTGGGATTGATTTGTTTTAAATGGTAGGAAAGGGAAGGGGGAAATCTTAATGTTTCTATTATTAATTAGAATCCTAACGTATGTGAAATATTCTCCCTATATATATATATATATATATATATATATATATATATATATAATAAATGCATTGCGTGTTATAGTATTTCAAATAAGGGTCATTTATTTTGAAGCTGTAAATTTATTCAATGTTTTTAATGACATCCATTCATTATTGCGTTTCTGACATTTAGCCGGTCTTTGTGTTTACGTGCTTCTAATCTGGGAGTTGCGACAAGTTCGAACTCATAGATTTCTTATATCTCGTTCCATTGATAGTTGAGCTATCTGGAACCACTTTCTTCATATAAATTGCATCTAGCTGTGACCCATAAGTTTGGCACATGCTATGCCCATCTACTCACTTCATATATAAAAGGCCCCTCACATTGGTTATACCAGCAAAAGTCTGGGCCACGCCATGCCTATCCGTTTTTCTCTAAGCACCACCCAAGAAGGGGGTGTGAGATTTCATTTTTCATCCAGAAGCACGACCTTTTCCCTCGTAGTTATTTTTAGGCTATTATGTCAGCACCGCAAACTTCTTCGTATTATTACTTCTTTTGCTTCATGACCCCGTTTTAATGCTATAATATTAAAATTAAGCTTTGTTTAAGATATATATATATATATATAAATGCCAATTACTTTTATTATTTAAGTTTATTTCAATCTTATTCAGTCCCACCATCGTAATTTATATATCTATTTAAGAGTATCTATGTGCCTTGGGGAAAAATAAAGCGTTCGTTTTACTATTGTTAAATAATTTTTCATTGGATATTTTGTCATCTAATCAAATGTCATTTTCAAATGTGTTTTTCAAATGTATCCTATTTATTTTCATGACCTCGATGGCGTGAAAATGATTTATCTTATATCTGTAATGAATCTCAGAACGCTCCCCTATCATAGGTTAGTCACCACATTTCAGAACCATAACCCAAAGCATTAATGGCAATTTTATGTAATCCTTTGTAATAATAAATTGGCATCTTAATATTAGACCCACCAAAGATGTGTGTTTATTTATAATATATATCATTTAGCTAATAAAGAGCATATGAGAAATAATAGCGTGAATGACACTATGTAATCGCTTGCTCATTCACACACACACTAACATAATTTATTTATAAATGTATATAACTAATTTTTCATTATATTAAAATATATTTTGTCTAACTTATTTGAGTAGTTCGAATTCCTTCCTCTTTCCTCCACTTCCACATATTACAACCATGCTTAGGTATATTTTAATTAGTCATAGTAAATAAATGTCTCATTGTCTTCTCCGCTCTCCTAGTCGGCCAGATTAAAATTAATACTCATGTGCCTTCATTACTATGTTGTTCATTAGGTGTTTGATCTGGGGCTTAGAAGGTGGGTTCGAATCCAGGCTGGTCCCTGACCTAAATCTTGGGCTTGACTGGTTTGAAGTACATTTTGTGTGTTCCAGCTCATGTTAGATGGATAGACATGTTTTGACCGGTGGAACTTCTTTACCGTGAAAATCACTGCTAAAGCTTCCTTATCCACTTGACTGTAATTTTTCTCAGCTGGTGTTAGTACTCTCGAAGCAAACGCAATAGGACGTTCACCTTCATAACATGGATGAGAGAGGACAGCTCCGACGCCGTATTCCGATGCGTCTGCAGTAATACATAATTCCCAGTCATTCCGATAATGCACTAACAAACTTTCCGATGTCAGCAAGTCTTTTGCAGTTTCAAAAGCTTTATTTTGTTCTGTGCTCCATATCCAACGTTGTTTTTTTTTAACAACATGTATAGCGGTGATAGCACATGTGATTTCCCAGCTAAAAAACTTTCGTAGAAATTTAGCAGTCCTAAAAATGCTTGAAGTTCCTTCACGTTTTGGGGTTTTCTGGCATTTTTTATGGCTTTTACCTTTTCTGGGTCCGGGCGGCGTCCTTTTTCAGTTACGATGTGTCCGAGAAATTTAATTTCCTTCGCAGACCATATACACTTTCCTACGTTTAATTTCGCTTTAGCTTGGTCTAACTTCGAACAAACCTGATCCACATGCTTTTCAAGCACATTTTCTGTCTTGCCAACGATTTAAATATCGTCCAAGTACGGGATTACCCCGTCCATTGCTCTAAAAAGCATATCCAACACGTTTGGTGCGATCGTTATTCCATATGGTAATTTATTGCACTTATATAAGCCTTTGGGCGTGGTTAACGTGAGTAGCTCTGCCGTCTCCTTAGTTACAGGAATCTGATGAAATGCTGTTTTCAGATCTATTTTTGAAAAATATTTTGCCTTCTGTAATACTGCCAATACTTCTCGCACATTTGGAATGGGGTAAGCTCCCTTATTTATATATTTATTTATTGTGAGACGATAATCTCCACATAACCATAAACTACCCTCTGGTTTCACAATCGTCACTATCGGGGTAGCCCACGATGACTCTTCTGTAGGTGTGAGAACTCCTTTAGCTACAAGATCATTTAATTCTTTCTCTACTTTTTCTCTTATCGCAAACAGCACTTTTCGAGGTTTACATATAATTCCTTTTGCGTCTTTCACTAGTTCAATATCCACTGGTCTAGTTCTAAATTCCGATACTCCAGGCCTAAACAATTCCGGGTATCGTTCTTTTATGGTAGTTTCTATACGGACCTTTTTTAATATTTCTACACGTATTCCCAAAGCCGCGAACCAATTTCTGCCGAGTAACGGGCTAATATTATTTTTTACTATATATAATTCTAGGAACTTATGTCTTTTATTCAACGTCACTGGCACAGTAGCTTTCCCTTGAATATTTATTCTATTTCCGTTTATATCCGTGACAAACACATCTGCTTTCCGTAGCTTTAAGTTATTATACCAGTCTTTTTTTATTCCCATCCAGTCTTTATGTGATATAATTGACAAGCCGGCACCGCTGTCCACTTCCATTGACATCCGTTTATTGCAAATTTGCAATTCTACCCGAATGTTATCCAATTTGGTGTCGTCATTTCTAACGGCATTGATAGATACTTCACATTCCACCTCACTCCGGGGCTTGTAATCTGATTTTTTTCTCGGATATTCGCCATCTCTGGAATGACACACAGCTGCTAAGTGCCCTCTAGTGTTACACATCCTGCAAACTTTGTCTTTATATCTGCAAATATTTTTCAAGGGTCCTATTTTTCCACAGCAATTACATGTTTGTTTCTTACTGTAGCCACTGGAGGTCGCGATATTATTTCTTTCCCTTTTTATACTGAAGGCTATTTTTTCTGGGATTTTTGCCGTAGTGTACTCCGATGCCATATTTAACATGGCCTCCTGTGCAATGCATTTTTCCATGGCCATTTTGTAATTTAAATCGGAATCACTCAAAAGCACTTTCCTAAATTTATCATCTGACATGCCGTATAGGAATTGTTCTAACAGAAAGTCATTTATTTCTTGTCCGAATTCACAATCCTTCGCTAATTTTCTCAATGCGAGGTCATAATCCACATATTTTTTCTGCGGTAATTGCGTTCTGCTTCTTAATCTCAGACGCGCTATCCACTTTGATGTCTTCGGTACGAAATATGCATTTAGTCTCTCTATGAACTCCTGGTAAGGTAGGTCTTCCGGACACTTTGGATCAGTAAGCCTATTTGCCAATTGGATCATGTCTTGACCCGCAAAATATAAAAGAGTAGCAATTTTATAGCGGTCCTCTTCGATTTTGTTTATGAAGAAATAATATTTCACTTGTGCTATGTAAGTTTTCCAGAAGTCGCTGTTATTTACATCGAACTCACGTATTGCCGTACCTGCCGCCATTTTTATTTTTTTTATTTTTTTTCTTGTGCGTCGCTTAACTTACGGTTCTATCCTGTCGACTGCACCACTCTGCTATGTCTGAGGGTTACTCTATGAGAGAGAACCAGTCAGCAAGCATAATAATAATCCAGGGTTTTCACAGATAACAAATTATCACTCTTACAATTAGAGGATGGGTTCTTCTTGGAGACTAGATATCCTTCCAAGGCGTTGACTACTTTTTACACACGTGAACCTGGACACAAGAGAGAGAGTAGATCGTTCTACCATGCTATTTATATCCATGCTTATCGATCAGTCATGTCTGGTCTGGATAAACGATAGCAGCACTCTCTTTATATTTATTTAACAGAGTAATCCATAAGCAGGTATGTACTTTTTACGTATTTATACTTAAGTCTGTAGGTGGGTATATCGCAATAACTATATGACATCTAAGTAACCATATTACAGGGTTAATAAATATGCATCTTCTGATATTGCAGAAATTACCCATTTTAATATTATGAATGATATCAGAGAGTTCTGGATTGTGATTATTAAAATAATTTTGAATTATATATTTTGCTTCTCTTAGTCCCGAGCAAAAAACAAGAATATGATCAAATGTTTCACTATCTTTTTTACACAAAATACATAAGGAATCAATCCTTTTAAATCCTCTAATTGAAACAAGGAAATCGTTGGTAGGAAATGAAGATAGATTTATTTAATGATAAAATCAATATATTTAGGCATTAAATACCATTTTCTCATTTTATTAAAAAGATTGATATTAGTCACTGCAAGATAACTAGGAGGGCATATCAGCTGAGGATTTATCATTTTAAACGTGTCCTAATATGTGTGCTTATTATTAAAAAGAATTTCATTTAAATCCATTTGTTTATCAATAAGTGAGATGAGAAGTTATAGCCAATTTTTTTTTAATATTCGGGGGAGGCGTATCTGTGGGAATGATTGTGTCAATAATGTTTTGGTAATTGAATTCAATCTTGATGTAGTAGAATAAATTAACTATATTTTTAATTAATAATGTATTAATTGAATGTAAACCTAGGCCATTAAGTATTTTTGGATTTTGCATTTTACGTATACTGATACAGACCACTTTTTTTTCCAAAGGAGGCCAGAGCACAATGAGTTAATTTGCGAAGTAAATTTTTTAGTAAGGTTTAAAATCGGTAAATAATAATTAATTCTGCTGAAAACAAGAGAATTTAGTAAAAGAACTTTATCATATAAAGATAAGTAAATGCTTTTTAGAGAATCTATTTTTTTTTTGTTGATATAATTAGTTTGTCTTGTAACATTTTTCTCATTTTGTTTGGTGAAAGGTACAGTGGTATACCTAAAAAAGGTTGAAGTTTTGATGAGAAACATGCAGGGACATTTTCTCCTGAATGAAGTTTCCAAACTGCAGATTTCTCTAGATTAAAATTTAATTTGTATTCCGATGAAAACTTTTTAAGGATTTTTTCAAGTTCTGGTAGGTGTTTAGCTGATGGCAGCATTACAACAATATCATCCATATATGCAAGATGTTTTATTTCTTTGTTTAGAAAAGGAACAAAACCTCCAGGAAATTTTGTTTCCATTTCTATGAGAAGGGGGTTAATATAAGCAATGAATAAAAGTGCACTCAAGGGTGAGCTTTGAGGAATAGAAATTGATGGTTTAAAGCCAGGTGCAATTCTACCATTGAGTGTAATGAAAATTTCTCTATTAAATAGAAGATTCTCTATCATAGTAAGATAGAGGAAATTCCATATTGTTGTAGTGTTTTCATTAATATTTCAATTTTTACTGAATCAAATGCTGCTATAATATCTAGTTGTACAGCTATTGGCTTTGATTTTCTCTTAATTCTAATGTATTCTGTTAAAATTTTGAAAAGGCAAATTGCATGCATTGTGGATGAACCTTTCTTTGCATATTGAGTAGAAGAAATATTATCTAAAATGTTTTGTTGAATCTTGTCTTTAATCAGCCCTTCTACGATTTTAATAAGAAGAGGAGTCATAGAGATAGGTCTTATATTTGATGTAATAGAGGGAAGACATTTCTTTTTTAAAAAAGGCACCAATGAAATAGGGTAGAGGCCAGGTATGTCTTGACAACTTGAGGCTATGACGTCAATGACACCTTTTATAATTGGAACTGTAAAGTGAGCCAAATGTGATAGTACAAATTTTGGGAGGCCATGAGAGCCAGGATGTGTTTTTTCAGGAAGTGAATTTAATTTGTTTAAAATTAATTGCTCAGTTATTTCATGATCATTTTTTTGACTATTGTTGAATATGGTTCTAATTTGATTGCCGGATGTTGTACGAAGTTTATTGAAGAAGAAATTCCTAATAATCATTAGCATTGATGAACCAGCATAGTTGGCTCCATTGTCTAAAATGGATAAAGGTGTAATAAGTTTTGGTTTTGATCCTAATGCCCAACGAATATAACTTTTAGTCCAGGCATGTCTACTGGCTAGAAAAACTTTAAATTTCTTAATAGAAATAATTTCAGCTAGTGCCCTTTGTAATTCTTTATATTTAATTTTAATTTGAAGTATTTTATTAATATTAAGTGTCATAGAGGGCATTGAATTCATTATGGCAGACAGAGAATCCATTTCTTTTAGCATTTTACATGGTCCATTTTGTTTTCTACAAAAATAATTGGTTATGGCTCTTAGAATTTCAGTAAAAGTAAACCAAGCATCAATCGGTGGCCGAGATAGGATATTTGCCTTGTGAAAATAAATGTAGGCCTCAGAAAAGACAGCCTCGGGAGTTGTAAATTTATTAATTAGTCTTGATGTTCTTGGAAGACCATCAATAATATTAATTGGCCCATTTATGCAAAGCAAAATTTTTAAAGCTAGGTGATCAGAGAAAAAAACATGTTTTAGAGATGTTTCAATCTTGAAATGTATGTCAGGAGAGTAATAAAGCAAATCTATAAGTGAATAATACTGTTTTGTGTAGAAAGAATAAGCATTATTATTAAAGAAACATTGAGCTGACATGATACCATAATTAATTAAATGTAAATATTTTCTGTCAAATGTGTGATAAGGAAGATTAAAATTGCCCAATAGAATAATAGTTGATGCTGAACTATGGTAAAGAGCCAAGTTAATTATATTTATTACTTTATAAATCGTATTACTATTATTTTGTAGATAGAGATGTATTACATTTAGATTTGTCTGACCAAATACAAAATTAACTATTATAACATTTGAATCTAAATGGATAATATTAAAGATTGTAAATTTAGAGATGCAATTTACTATGAATGCAACTCCTCCTGATAGAGAATTTGCTATGGAGAATTTAAATAGACCTAGTGAAGATAAAATTTCTGATATTTTGCAGTTGCTGTTTATATGTAATTTAGTTTCTGCAAAGAAAATAATATCTGGTGTTTTTTTTAAGAAAAAATCTTTTATAGCATAGACACGTTGTAAAGAGTTTAATCCTCTTACATTTATACCTATTATTTTAATTTTCATTGAGTATTGATAAAAACTAGAATTTTAAAATATAAATTAAATTTGAATAGGCATCAATGGAAAAAATGAAAGAATCATTCCAATACATCAAATCCAACTAAGGGTGAGAATTGGAAATCACTCTCTTTGGCTTCTACCACTTCAGGTGTTAATAAATTAAGATGTGACCCTGAATTTGTAGGAGTGATATAAGAAATCACATTATTTGTTGTACTTAATTATGTATTAGACTTCTCTATTTGCATTAGATTATCTAATTCATTTTCATATTCTTGATTTTTTTTCTTTTTTTTTTCTTTTTGTTAGAATGTTTAGTAATAGAATTTAAGTCATTATCAGAGCCACAAAGTGTGCTTGAACTATTAGAAGAATCATTTGTTATTATTTCAGTAGTTTTATCTAAATTTGTAATTAAATTTCTTTTTTTCGTTTATGTAATCTTGGTAAACTCTTATTTAAATGAGAATTAATTAATTGTTCAGAAGTATTAAGAAAACATTGATCTTCTATTTCTTTTTTCTTTTTTTTCTATTTCTTTGTGAAGAATCCCTGTAATCTCTTGTGATTTGAGTTGTTGATTTCTTTGTAATTGGCTACTTTGCCTATTTTGAATATTAATAATTGAAGAAGAATTATGAGAAAAAATTTCTATGATGATCAATGTTTGATGCAAAACAGGAATCTTCCCATTGTTTGTTTTGATAATTCAAAACTGGGCAATGGTGAAACTTAGATGATTTAATATTACATCTTTGGCAAAAACTTTTCGGACAGTCTTTAATTAGATGGTCTCTTGATTTGCATATATAGCACTGTGATGGAACTCCTTGAAAACTTATTACTAAGTTAGTCTTTGCAACCATATGAAATGATGGGATGTCTAGAACAGTGATATTTTCTTTAAGGGCTAAATTAAATGAGGCTATGTTCGAAAGCACATGGGAAACAGCTCCCTTCTTATTATAAAAAAAAACTCTAACATTATGCCATAAATGTTTAGTATTTTTTGAAGATCATGTGAATCAAATCCTGGGTAGCAATTTCTTATAATACCTTTTAGGGACCTTTTTATATTTAAATCAACTTTACATAACCATAAATCTCCAAGCATTCTGTAAGTATTTATAAAAGCTGTTTTGTATGTAATAGAAGCAAATTCTAAAATAAGATATCTTTTGTTTTGATGATGATACTCTTTATTTATATAATTCCAATGCTTATTTAAACTAAGACTGTTATATAATAAATCTATAGGGAAGAGTAAAGGTTTAATGTCATTGTTAGTTGCTGAGATAATTAATGTGTTCTCCTTTTGATATACTTTGAAAGAGTCTAAAAGTGCTTGAGGAATAGATAAATTAAATTTTTTATTGATTTTATTAAAATCGTCCCATGAGGGAGTAAAAGAATTATCTGCAATTTTTGCATTAATAATTGATACTTTTGTGTGATCAAAATGAGTTTGCTCTGTTTCTTCATCATCATCTTCAAGGTAATTTTGAAGAGAGAAGCGTAAATTAAACTTGAAAACATACATAATCAAAAACAAAATATTGCATTCCTTATTTATAGATGGGATCAAAATATTCGTATAATAAATATATACCTTTAAAATTAAAAACATTCTAAATTCTTTTTAAAAAAATATTATTTATTAAATGAGCAATAAATGAATAAATTATTATCCAGAAATTATCTTTGATATGATTTGAAGGGATAAAACTATCGATGATATTTATCAAAAAATGTACAATTAAAATTAAAAAAAAAAAAAAGAAATAAATTATATTAAAAGTTTTCACAAAGAAATTATATTGCCTTTAGCTGGGTCCCATGAGCAGCAAGTAAATAATTGTAAAAGGCAGAATTGAGATTGGAAGCTAGTAGTTTAATTTAAATAACATATGACTATTTACATATATATTGTAATGAGAGAAAGATCTTTGAGATTCGCATATACTGACCACAGGGGCGCCACTAGTCTGAAAAAAAAACTAGACACTTATATTATGCGAATCAAAAGGCACCGAACTAATCTCAGGGAGGGACAAGATATCTCAAATATTGTTTAAACAGTTGAGAATAAAAGCACAAAGACAAACGTCAGCCAAATAAATTTAAACAATTTATTAGTTTTATAAGTTGGACAATATAGTCAAGACATCTAGCCATGAATATAAAAGTGACTTATGTTAACATACGGATATTTACCAGAGAGTGCACAAGAGTATGACAAACATGAAGGCATTAAACATTTTGGCAGCAAAATTATCTCACTTAAAATATAAAAAATGGTTAGGATAATATCTTCTTGCTGGCCAGTTGTAAAATTACAAAACAAACCACAAATTTAGCTTCCTGAATCAAAGATAATAAAACAGTTACTGTCCCGTCGGAAATCAACGATACCAGTGCGGATGTTCGAGCAGTAATATTCTAATTACTGTCGTTAAAACACCGCAGGACTGCTGCGCATAATACTACATTCAAAGTAAATGTGGTTGATCTCACACACAAGACAGCAAAAGATATTTGATTATGATCTTATGTAATCCAGAAAGAAATGACTACTTTCAGACAACTTGAAGAAATAACTTGACAAATTGCCAGCAAAAAGATTTTGTTGTTTGCACAAAAAGTGCAAATGAAACATGCTTAAAGATTCTTTATTTTACAACTAAGGGCAGGTGAATAAATAAAGACTACAAAAACTGCCAATTCGTTTTGTAATAGTTAACGAAATAATCAGGTATATATTAAACATATAAAATACAATCCTCCTAATGCACCCTCTGATATACGAAAATTGCAAACAAACTTGGAATCTTCTAAGATTCCAAGACAAACTTTAAATACTAGAAAAGATAAATACAGATAATAAATAATTAATACAACCTTATAACATACCTATCATTAGATTGAGTGGAGATTTAATTAAACGCAATTTATTTACCCTGGCTAGAATAAAAAAAGTTTAGCTTACCGTAAGGCAGAGTTCTAGTGATTTAGTGATGAGTGTGCACTTTTGATAATAGTTCATCTTTCAGGTTTTTTGACAGTGGCAAGGTAGAGGCCGTGTTTATTTTAGAGGCTCATGGAATGACTGAAGGAGAGCTGGTAGGTGTGGGTCCATCCTTTGTTTAAATTAGCAAGACATTCTAATGATGGCAAAACTCATAGCGGTAGATTTTGACATCTTGCACAGCAACGAAGTTTGTCAATAATTATTTGTTTTTAATAGTAATTAAACATCCGAACAGCTACTCACAATGGTATCTCTTTGCAGGCCATAATCCAAGTGTCCTTTTTCTATATTATATCTCCTCTCTAAAAATTGGCGGGCTATCCTTGCCTCGCTACATTTCCCGTGAAAACTTTCATCAGTGTCCATTCTATATTTCAGGCAGGACAAGTATTAATTTCCTGCTCAATCTAATTTAAGAATTTTAACCAGGGATAATTGAAACAAAAACGACAAATACAAAACTAAATCTTTACTTTTTTTAAAATTAACTTTAAAAATATGATTAAAATAAAAGCAACAGGAATATATAATTAGCAAGCTTGTCTGTTTTAAATCAAATTGATTTAAACGGGCGGTGAAAGTAAACTATTTTAAAATCAATTTTATAAACAAAGTAGTGAAAGTAAACTATTTTAAAATCAATTTTATAAACATTAAATGATCTACTTTAAATATAAATGCATATGTGTTTTAAATAATAATAAAATTTTTAGCATTAGACATTTAATGAAAATGAAGTTGTTTTTCCCTTATTAATTTTAGTAATAAAACCATTGAATCGGAAATCAATCCGGTTCAACTGCCTCAACACGTGATCAAAAAAAAAACATTCCTGCAACTTTTTTCTTTTTTTTAAAACTATAAACATTTTAAAAACTACCCCTAGAAATTCAGCTGAAGTTTGCCTCGCATTCATGAAAAACAAACTATTTCATTTCCAACATTTGTCCGTTCTCATAAATCCTTAACCAAATCTTTTCTTTTTTTTTTTTTAAACAGTACGTCCGATCAATATCACTTACACTCGGTCAGGCAGTTGCTTATTATGGGGAGTTTGGTCAGGATGATCTACTCTCCTGAACTTGTCTACAGGTTCTTTTGATACATTGCCAAAATCTACGGCCGTTAAAAATTCTGCCATTTCTTCTATTGACCGCACATTATTACTCAACATCATTTGTTGTATGTCTGGTGGCATATTATGTCAGATAGTCCTCGTGACTTGATCGTCCAACAATGGAAAGGCCGTTAATGCCTTGAGTTTCACTACTTGTCTATAAAAAAATTGCGTGTATGTTTCACCGCGAATGCTGGAATATCTCTCGTGGGATATTTTATAGAGTATTCTGTCCTATCTGGCTTCACTCCAAAATGTTCTTAAAATGGCGTGCCTATATTCCTCAAATGTTCTTGGTTTGGTGAATAAAGTGTGCCACCAGTCAGAGGCTGTTTCACAAAGGTAGTTACTGGCTACTGTAACTTTATCCGTTTCCGGCCAGTCTTGGACACGAAACATATTAGCCAAACTTCCTAAATGATTTAATGCTTTCTCCCACCTCAGCCTTGAACGTTTCTATTAGGAATTGTTTTTCCAAAAATCTACTGGAGAGCCCCTCCTGTCTTTTACTTCTAGACTCGCTATATATATTCATTTTTTGTTTCATACTGTTTGTCTTCAGTATAGAACACCCTAGGTTTATTCTCTATCCCAGCTAACCTATATTCGAGTCCTTTTATCACATCATACACATTTGTTGCACTTCTGTTTTCAAATTATCCTTACTTTCCTCTATGCCTTCAAATACCTTTTCTAATTTTCTGACAGCACCATCTACCCTCAGTTCTATTTCTCTCTGAATTCCTCCTTCCTTTAACATTTCCAATTCTACTTGAGTTGTTTTATGTATGTCTATACATTCCCTGCACATCCCTTCAACCTGCATTATCTTTATTTCTAAACTATCTGTCCTAACACTACCTTGCTGTACATCATCTTTTACTTCTTTCATCTCTTCCTTTAATATTTCAACTTCCTGAACCTCTTTATTCTAATCTTTCTCTATGGATTCTATAGCTGCCTGATTTTTGTCGACTTTCTTCAATATTTCCTGTCTCATTCCTTTCATTTCTGCTCTCAGCTCCTCCAGTATTGTTTGTTGACTCTGTTTTATTTCTATATTTTGTTTTGTCATCTCCAATATTAACCTTATCAACATCTGTGTCTTGCTCTCTTCTTTTTCTACTATCTGGGGGTATTTAAATAAAACAGGGCTCTTTTCCAAACCTGCCGCCCTGTCGCCTTCTTCTTTACATTCCATTTTTACACACGTTTAACTCGCTATACTAACTTTTTTTTTAAACAAAAATCTCAAAGCAAATAAATGCTATTTATTTATATGCAAGAAGACAACGAACTATTTTTACTACTTTTAAACTCGAAAATTTACTCTGAACGATTTTTTTTTGTTTAAACAACAACAACAAAAAAAACTTTATTTATTATTTATGTCATATGAAAAAGATGAACTATATATAATTAACTCTTCAAAAAAAAATTAACTCCAACAGACTTTTTTAGAAAATACGCTATTTATTGTTTATTTATTTATGTCATATGAAAAAGACGAAACCCCATTCTACCAAACTGTTCCAACAATACATGCAATAATTAACAAAAATCGAAACTCTACCCACTAGATCTTGCCACTTACACCTGAAATCTTTTTCAACTGTCTAAACAAAATCTCACATGGGGCTTGAAAACTTGAAAGCTCCACGTTGATGCGCTAAAAATTACTGTATATGTAATGGGAGAAACATCTTTGAGATTTGCATATACTGACCACATGGGCGCCACTAGTCTGAAAATAGGAACTAGACATTTATTTTAAGGGTGGACAGGATATGTGAATCAAAAGGCACTGAACTAAACTCAGGGAGGGACAAGATATCTCAAATATTGTTTAGACAGTTGAGAATAAAAGCACAAAGACAAACGGCAGCCAAATAAATTTAAACAATTTATTAATTTTAAAAGTTGGACAATATAGGAAAGACATCTAGCCACGAATATAAAAGTGACTTATGTTAACATATGCATATTTACCAGAGAGTGCACAAGAGTACGACAAACATGAAGGAATTAAACATTTTGGCAGCAAAATTATCTCACTTAAAATATAAGAAATTGTTAGGATAATATCTTCTTGCTGGCCAGTTGTAAAATTACAAAACAAACAACAAATTTAGCTTCCTGAATCAGGGATAATAAAACACTTACTGACCCGTTGGAAATCAATGATACCAGCATGGACGTTTGAGCAGTAATATTTTAACTACTGTCATTAAATTGCCGCAGAACTTCTGAGCGTAATACTACATTCAAAGTAAACGTGGTTGATCTCACACACAAGACAGCAAAAGATATTTGATTACAATCTTACGTAATCCATAAAGAAATGACTACTTTCAGACAACCCGAAGAAATAACTTGACAAATAGCTAGCAAAAAGATTTTGTTGTTTGCACAAAAAGCACAAAGGAAACATGCTTAAAATTTTTTTATTTTACAACTAAGGGCAGGTGAATAAATAAAGACTACAAAAACTGCCTATGCGTTTTGTAATAGTTAACAAAATAATCAGGTATATATTAAACATATAAAATACAATTCTCCTAATGCTCCCTTTGATAAATAAAAATTGCAAACAAACTTGTAATCTTAAAACTAAGATTCCAAGACACACTTTAAATATTAGAAAAGATAAATACAGATAATAAATAATTAATACAACCTTATAACATACTTATCATTAGATTGAGCGGAGATTTATATAAACGCAATTTATTTACCCTGGCTAGAATATGAAAAAGTTTAGCTTACCGTAAGGCAGAGTTCTAGAGATTTAGTGACAAGTGCGCACTTTTGATAATAGTTCATCTTTCAGGTCCTTTGACAGTGGCAAGGTAGAGGCAGTGTTTATTTTAGAGGCTCATGGCATGACTGAAGAAGAGCTGGTAGGCGTGGGTCCATCCTTTGTTTAAATTAGCAAGACATTCTAATGATGGCAAAACTCATAGCGGTAGATTTTAATATCTTGCACAGCAATGAAGTTTGTCAATAATTATTTGAGTTTTTAGTAGTAATTAAACATCCAAACAGCTACTCACAATGGTATCTCTTTGCAAGCTATAATCCAAGTGTCCTTTTTCTATATTCTATCTCCTCTCTAAAAATTGGTGGGCTATCTTTGCCTCGCTACATTTCCCTTGAAAAATTTTATTAGTGTCCATTCTATATTTCAGGAAAAGCAAATATTAATTTCCCACTCAATCTAATTTAAAAATTCCAACCAGGGATAATTGAAACAAAAATGACAAATACAAAACTAAATCTCCCCCTTTTTTTTAAATTAACTTTAAAAATATGACTAAAATAAAAGCAACAGGAATATATAATTAGCAAGCTTGTCTGTTTTAAATCAAATTGATTTAAACAGGTGGTGAAAGTAAACTATTTTAAAATCAATTTTATAAACAAAGTAGTGAAAGTAAACTATTTTAAAATCACTTTTATAAACATTGAATGATCTACTTTAAATATAAATGCATATGTGTTTTAAATAATAATAAAAATTTTAGCATTAGACGTTAATGAAAATGAAGTTGTTTTTTCGTTATTAATTTTAGTAATAAAACCATTGAATCGGAAATCAATCCGATTCAATATATATATTCAAAGCCTATTTAAAGCATTAAATAATAAATGTCATGGTGATCTGCATATAATAATTCTCGTCCTGCGTTTTGACTTATAGAGGAAAGTGTCTCTGACATTAAATACCACAACATATAGACTAGGATCTGGGGATTAATATACTCCTCAAGACTTCTGGAGTCTTTACTTACGTTATCATATATGGTGTTTTGTACAGTTATTCTGTCCTCATAAGGCCACTTGTGCAATCTATAATCTAACAGCATTGCTATTCAAAGATCATTTCGTTACAATTATTTATATAATTGTTTACACATGATCGTTATACATAATTACTGTACAAAGCTATTATTTTTATTCTATACAATTATTATATATAATGATTGCACAACATATGTATATACCTTGCTGGCCTTTTAACACTGCACTTTTCATATTGGGACAACAGAGATTACCTTTCTTTGTTCGTTTCTCTAAACATTTTAATGTCACTTATACATGAAAATTGGTTTAATTTTATATAATTGGTCTCTATATGATTTTACTATTAGTATAACAATTTAAAATGCAAGAGGCTATAATTAATGCAAGATTGTCAGTACATCTATGCACAACCTTGTTGTGGAGTCTTAGCCTAGTTCTAACTCATTTCAGCATTGTCCAGTTTAGTCTGTCACATGAAATATGTTTGGGTCCTTTCATGATTTAGTGCTTTGGTAGAAGGGCAAACCTTACATAAAGTCTTTAGCAATGAGACATTCTATTTTGATAACATTCGTCTCAATCAATTAAAATGACACAGACAGTGATACCGCATTTTTAAAACATCTCTGATAAAGGTTTCAGCATTTTACATTATTACCTAACCATAATTTATCTTTAACTTTATATTGATTGACTAATTAGACAAATGCTATACTTCTGGACTTGACTAGCTTACTATGTCAGTGCAAAATATTTGCAGTAGCAGGTCCAGCCATATATATGGGCAGAATTTTTAGAAAGTTTCTAAACAGAGGTAAAATCACAAAACATCACATGATAAACATTTTTTATGTTTCTTCAAGCTGTTTATGCAGAGGCTAAACTTTCCATTAAGTAGCACCACTCAGTGCAAGCTAGAATAAATCAATAAATGCAAGAAGGCTTGTACATAAATTTTTATCTAGTGCTTACTGATCCAATATCCCCAGACAAGTTACTAGCTTATGGTTTTTATCAGTGAGGTTCTTGGATATGAAAGCACTGCACCTAGATCTTAGGAACTAATGCAACCCTCAAGTAGCCACATTTTCTTAGTTTTGAGTCCAGAGTGAAAGCACTGTTTTTAATTCAAGCTCATTAGTTTGTATAATTGTATAGATCCTAAGATCTAAGTGCAGTGCTCTTAGATCCAAGGCTCTTCACTGAAAAAAGCCATGAGCTAAACACTAGTCTGGGGATATTGGATGAGTATGCACTAGATAGAAATCTTATATACAAACTCTTGCATCCATTGATTCTCGACTTGCACTGAATTGTGCTACTGTATGGAGAATTTTCCGTCTGTGTAAATAGCTTGTATAAGCATAAAGAATGGTGATCATCTGATGTTTAGTGGTTTAATACTAATACTGCCCAATAAGATTATGGTGAACATGATTATTAAAGAACAAAGACACCAAGAAGTATAGATGCTGAACTGAGTTTAAATCTATACAACTGTATAAGTTAATGAGCTTAAACTGAAAATGTGTTTTCATTTTAAACTCAATGCTTTATAGTTAGCTAATAAAATAACAGATGGTTACTGGATGATTGCATTAGATTCTAAGTTCTAGGTTCAGTGCTTCAGATTTAATGCTCTTCACTGATGAAAGCCACCAGCTAGAAAGTAGTCTGGGAATATTGAATGACTAGGCATTGGATAGTGATTTTATGTACAAACTTTGTATCCATTGATTGCACTGGCTTGCATTGAGTAAAGCTACTGTATGGATGGTTTAGCCTCTGTGCAGAAGTAAAATCCAATGCATTCTGGTTGAAATACCATTACGTTCTGATGATTGTGTCATCTAATGCATGGACCATTTTGCATTGCCGTAGTAATCTAATATATAGAGAATTGCTATCAGAATGTTAACAGCTTTTGTTTACTGACTTAATAAACCAGAGACTATTTATAAGAAGATAAATATTTAAATACATAGATTACCATGTTTCAAGTTCTGAACAGTACATTCCAATGACTTTAATACTGGTGGCCTTGCTTTAATATGGCTAAAGTTCAGTTGTTTATTATTATGTCTCTGTGTGTCTGTCAACCAATCAATGTGTTTCCCTTGCAGATGTCAAAAACCATTTGATATAGTTGGAATGGCAAGACATATATCCAAGATATTAACAAATTCTAAAGAATACATACTGAAATCAATACCAGTAACCATATTCTTTGATGATACTAATAAGTTTAACAATAACAATGGAGAAAATGATTCTATGTCTTCAAGTGTTTGGCATCAATTTTATAGAAGCATTTGAAATAAAAATGAAAGGAAATGAATATAAGTATATCCTTTTAAGTTAGATATTAATTAGAATGCTAGTTTTATGTTAACAAAAAATCCAAGCTGATCTATTGTCTTCACCAAAATGCATGTTCTGTAAAAATTTGGACTGATTGTTTTATGCTGAAAGGGCATTTGGACACATTAACATGTATTATTACTACTGCTGTGTCCAGAGGCAAACTGTTGCCCTTTGGATTCCATAAAAAATAATGAAAGAAAAACTAATAAAATGAAATAAACAGGACTAGTAGTTAAAGTCATGATGATTAATTAACAGAGGGTCAGACTTGAGAGTTATAATTAAATAGTATTTTGCTTATATGTTCTAAGTTAAACGCTTTATTTAAATACTCCATATAACACAATGATATGACCAGTTATTAGTCCCCAAGTTTTCTTTGGAATGTTTGGAGGTAAACTCCATGAGGCTATAGGTGCAGGAATGGGTGTCTGTGGCATCCATTAGACACATGCTCGCATACCTAAAGCTTCACTTTAAGAGTTCTTTTTTACCTTAATTCTACCTGCACCCCTGGGTATCATCCATTGTCTCTTGACTGGCCATCAGATGTCCACATGGTGACTCATATCTCAAGTTCTTTTATTCAGTTCTTGGGATCAGATAAATCCATTCACATTCCATTTGTATATTGTTAGCCATCAGTTTTTACTATCAGTGAAACTGATTAGGAACTAACATTCTACAGTTTCAATGACTTTTTTTACTTACCTTAAATTTATCTCTTTGCTATTACTGATTATTTATTAGTATCACACATACTTAACAATTATTATTCAGGATTTGTCAAAAAATGTTTAATCATAGTTTATATTTTGCTTCTTTATATCTTTCTATTTATAATAATTATCCCTGTGAAATCATACTTTTCCTTGCTATTCATCAAGTGTTTTGTCTTGCATTTTCTTTACCTTTTTACTTTTTCTTTCCATTACCTTCCAAACTAGTCCCTATCATGTTTTAGTGTATGAAGATTTGTGCATTTGATATCTTTGGTTAATTTTAAAAGTGACATTTCTCCCCAAAAGTTCATACATAATGTCAGATGATGGTCATCCAATGAATTTTTGTGATATGGTAGAAAAGTGATGAATGATGAAATGCAAAATACATGAAAGTAAACAATGATTATTTAAGATAGTAGATTTTGCAGATGAATTGTGAGTTTTTGCAAATAATGACTTAAATTTAGAAAAGTGTTTCAACAGTCAGCAAATAGAAAAATAAAAGTGAAGATAAATGGCAAAAAAGATAAGTATTCAATCATTGTATAAAAAGGTAAGAATGTTAGTAAAGAATTAGAAGTTGACACTTTAAATATGTTATTCATATTATAAATGCAGTTCAAAATATAATGTTATGAATTAGTTCTAGAATTAGAATTAGTCATCGGATAAAACTTGAATGCAGTGACTTTAATAGTTGTCACTCAAAAGATAATCTGCATATGAGTTAAGAAAAAAGTTTTTAATAAGTGATTTATCAGTATTTACATTTAAAACTTGAATGCTTAAAAACAAAAACAACACAGACTTCAATTGCGAGTGAAGTATAAAAATGTAAGTCAAGCATTGTTAGCGGAGAGGTCATTGCAGCTGCCTTTTAAGCAAGTAGTTAGTTGCAGACAGTTGTGGGTTCGCCTCCTGGCCGATGCTTTGACATATGAAAAAAAGTATAAAGATGTATAAGAATAACAAAAATGAAGTCAAATATATCAATGAGAAAATAAAAAAATAAGGAAATCATTAATAAAATGGAGGTTATCTTAACATAAAAGAGATGATGATATAGATCTAAACTAAACTTCAAGATATTGTAAAATACTTTAAAAAAAAACAAAGTTTGCTGAGTGAGATGTAAAAAATTCAAATGTTATAGGAAAGCACTAATTATCATTCATAGAATAGAAAGAGAAGGCATTACTTGTCATATCATTTGTAAGTGGTGATATTTTGGGATGTTCTCATGTATATCTATCTGTTATGAGATAGATACTATTTATTGACCAACATAAACTGGATTAGCTATTTGAAAAAACAATCATTCCTGATTAAATATAAAACAAACTTTTTAAAATTTATTTTGCCTATATTAAACCCAAGTCTTAGAAATGGTCAGTAGCTTCTTTGATAAAGATAGCTTCCAAAACTTAAATGGGGCTCCATTGACTATTTTAGCTTATATAATGCTAAATAGAGAAATGTATAATAGTTACTTCTGATAATGAGTTACAGCTTACTGTGTTTTATCAAACTCCAAAGGATTAAATCTATCTAAGTACAACATCTACATAGCTAGAGAGTTGAGTTGGATTGCATTTAAATTTTTAGAATGAAAAATTTTCATATCTTTCTATCATCAAATTCATTACCTGTTAAAAACACTTTCTTAATGGTAAATTAATCTGTAACAGAAAGTCAAAAGCACTCCACTTAAGCACAATTAAAAAGACACAAAATTCAGATACACTCTACCATTCAGAAGTAACATTATCAACACATTAATCAACTTAATTGTTTAATGTATATCATCCTTTCATGCTTTCTTTCTAAATAAAAAATGTGGAAAACATAATTGTAAAAAAAAATAATGTTTTCGATTCAATGTTTTCTTACATCAAAATGAAGTTTGAATATTAATACCTGTAAACCAAATATCTAGACTTGTTAATTATTTTTTACAAACAAAATCCTTTTTAAAATTATAGATAATAAAACATTTTCTATTGGAATGTGTCTCTCCTTAAAGATATCAAACCTTTATCACAATCTCTACTTGCTCACATATAGAAACACTAGCCAGAATCATTGTTAGAATGTCTTTATCTTATAAGAACAATCACCTTCTGGTTTATTTGGAAGTACTTCATCTTCAAACATGACACATTCTTCTTTTTGTTACTTCAGTTTATTCATAGCATATTAATCTAATAATTACAGTCTTCATTCTTTTCATATTCTTGTTCATGAGTTTCTGTTGATCTTTTTTACTCTTGTTGGTTCTACAACTTCAGACAATTCACACAAACTGAAGTTGCTTTTTCCATGCTAAAGAAGAAAAATATGTTGTTTACAAGACTGCCCATATGTGTTATGGCTTGTAAACTGTTCAAACCCTTGATGTTGAAGAAGTCAACACTTCCACAAGATCAGTAGCATGTGAACATCATCAGTGATCAGTTATGACAGTATGTGTCCATGTTAGTGTTGAATATTTTACAGCATATGATCTGAGGATGTCTGTAGTTGTAATGACAAAAAGTGTAACAATACACAATGCAAAATAATTTTAAAGGTAGTGTAATTTTTATGAGTTATTATAAATTGTAACTGTTTCACAAACATTCCTACTTTCCTTGTTACTGGATCAATTTAATAAATGAGGATTGTAAAGTGTGATTTAGCAAAGTTCATGCACAAGTCAGGTACTTTGTGAGCAGTTTCCAAGATCGAAAAAGTAAAATGGCTGAAGGATTCTACAGCTTTCAAGTTCTTTTATTTGCCCGCTACATAAGCAGACATTGTGTTCTTCCTTCAGCAGAGAAATATTTTGCCCACAGATAAGAACTGTTTTGTGGTGTTTTCATGATGTTAAGGCACTGTAAAAGCTATGAAATGGAATGTGAATCCTAACACAGCAATGGATTTTTGGTGGTCTGTGTCATGAGACTGGTGAATGTTTTGCTGTGATTGTCACCTCCTTCTCCACCAACCCCCTAATGCAGTCTATACATGTGAACATCAATTTATATCTATTTTTTATGAATGTAAAAAATTACATTACTGGTGATTAATTTTATTGGTCAAGTGAGGTAAATCTCCAAACTTTCAATTGGTCAACTAACAAAGTCAAGCGTCAAAATATATTCATCTTTTAATATTATATTCACTTTTGTTTTATTTGTAAAAAGTATATTACTAATTTTTCAGGTTAAAAAAGTGAATGAAGTTTTTTAAAAAATAAATTTTTATTTATAATTATAAGAATATTTTATATCGGCAAATCTAAAATGAAACATTACTAACCAACCAAAACGTTTTGCTGATGTGGTTGATTTTTAAGTTGCAGAAAAGTAAATAATTTTTGATAAAGTCATAACTATTTTTCTGAAATAATTTTATTTTTAGCATATTTTATCAAAATAATGTCAAAAAAATCTTTAAAAGTGGTCTAACACATTTGTTTATCACTTTCGAAATGAAAGAAAAGAAATCGTAAGGCTTAGTTATTGACAATCCATTTTCTTTGTTGTTGAAAGGTAACAGCCAATCAGATTCAAGAATGGGTGAAACTGCGTTCTTTGTTTTATTGATTTTTTACTTGTAAAATAATTCAAGACATGGCAGCATCTTATGGAACTTTTTTAAACCTTTAAAAAAAGAACAAAATTTTTTATTTTAACATAAAAAATAATGAAAATGGCGGATTCAAAAGTGGAATCTAGAGTTAATTCAAACTTAGCTATCAATGAGTTAAAGAAATAAAAAATCAATGTATATATCATTGCTTTTGTAATAAATTATGTTAAAATTGTATGCCTGGTAAATTATAAAAAACCGAATGTTTTTTTAAAAAAAGTTGTATCTGTTTTTAAAAAAGCCCTGTTTAAAGGTGGGATAAAAAAGTAGTATATCTATTCTTACAAAATTAAAATAAAACCAAGAAAAAAATAATTCAAAAATAAAATAAAAAAATTGAATGTTTTTAAAAACAAAAACAAGTTCTATCTATTATTAAAAAAGCCCCTTTTTTAAAAATAAAATAAAAAGTACATCTATTATTAAAATTAAAATAAGACCAAAAATAAGAAAATAAATGCAAAAATAAAAAAAGACCAAATATTTTTTTTAAAAAAGCAACTTATATCTATTTTTTTAAAAGTCTAATAACCTACATCTATTTACTTTTCACTAGCAACATTGTCATGGAATGGTGTGGCTGGTCCATAGTCATAGTTCCCTTTTAAACCAAAAAAAGAAAATAAATGCAAAAATAAAAACAAAAAACAAATATTTAAAAAAAAAAACCCAACATATTTATTGTTTAAAAAACACCGGTAACCTCATATCTATTTGCTTATCACTAGCAACAGTAACATCGAGCAGTGTGGATTATTTAAAGTTGTAGTTTCCTCTTCTTTTATATGCAAGCTAATAAAATTAAGAAGTCTGAAATAAAAATAATCACAATGTTGACAATAATTGGGTTTTGGATGTGTAATATTATAAAATCTCAAATTGGGTCAGAAACATTGGCTGACTTGAATCTTGAGATGTTGGTGATTTCTCTCTAAAACTGCAAACAATAATGGAGAGATGTTATTTTTAACTATGTTCAAGCAGAGGACGAAAAAGCTAGAGGTCACAATGTCAATCAAGGCATAGGCACTAGCACTCTGCAATCATTTTATTTGCAGATGAACAATCATAATTTAAGACTGAAATTATGAATGTGACTGAATGTAGACTTTGAAATGGCTGTATCTCAGGCCATGCTGAAAAAATCTATAACACACCAAGCAAGGCCTTTAAAAAAATTTACTGTTAAAAAAATTGAACAGTAGACTGAGTCATTCAACCATTCAATGAGTTCAACAATGAGTGATAACCATTGTTATAGATGCAATGAAATGATGGATGCACAAACAGAATGTCCACACCACCATTCTGTGTGTTCGTTTTGCAAGTTGGACTAAAGCTGCATGTCTAAAACTAAAAAGACAAATAGCCAATATGAGAATGGAAAAACCCATTCCAAATAACAGCAAGTGCAATTATAAAAAATATAAACAAGTTGCCTGTATAAATCACATTGAAGACAATCAGTCTGGAATTATACAGTGTTATAATTAATGATACATCACTTAGAATGGAACTGGACATAGGGTCTGCAGTATCTATTGTTTTAAAAAAAAGACTTGGGCTATTATTAATAAAAATAATAAATATAAGCTGAATCCTAGTGCCAAGGCTTTAAGAGGCTATCAGGGCAAGAAAATGAAACTTGAGTCAGATGAGTTAAAATTACTATATCTAACAAAACTGTATGCCTACCTCTGGTAATGGCATCTGGTGATTATAATAATTTATTAAGCTGTGACTGATTCAGTCACTTAGGTTTTGCAGTGACAAAGGTGAACCAGGTCACATCAACTAATGTAAAAGCTGATTACTCAGAAGTCTTCAACAGAAAGCTGATAACAAAAATGAATAAAAACATGCTATCAAAAGACAATATCAAATTGCAAATAACTGATGTGCTCTGCAAGGTGTATTATTGATCCATGAAGTGGATCTCAATAATTGTATTTCAACAGAAATGACTTCATACCATTGTCATAAAAACAGCAGATGGATGTCAACATCATTACCATCAGAATCAACTTAGACTTGATTATACAGATACAGCCACAATGAATGAATTTCCAGGGACAACGATTACAAGCAATGAGGACCAACAAACCAAAGACAGCAGCAAATCAGAACAGCCACCAAAGTGGATTAGATATCCTCCAGCATGCCTGCATGACTATGTTATCAATGACTAGTTTATGCCAGGGGAAGGATATTATATCTCACCCTTTTCCTCAGAAGTGGACTATTCCAGATTCCTTCTTTATCTAATCGGAGTGAGCATTCTTGTGCTGCTGATCAATAGATTGATGTACAGATAAACACAAAACCAATGAATAGTACAGGCCAATAAGCAATGATGCTCACTGAACGTGAATGTTTCCAGAAGGTCAAAGATCTGGGTTTAAATGATCAGCATTTTGGGAAAGACAGAATGTCTGGCTAACCTATAAAGACAGTATGCATTCTCCAAGAGAAGCACTATTAACCTAAACAGCAGTAAGCATTCTTACAATAGCAATATATTTTTGTCCATGCAGCTTGGCAAGTCCACAGAGGGACTGCATGCTGCTAAGACTACTGTTGCCTCAAGACAAGCTGACATTTATAACTGGAAAACTCATTTTCCATACCCATGAGGCAAGCTAGAAAGTGTAGTTGGAAGTGGTAGAACCATAAGACCTGAATCCAAGAATTTACTATATAACTAATAAAGGAGGCATTTTACATTAATGGAAATATCCATGCTATTAATAGGAAGGACACTTGCTTCAAAATCTTAAAGAAATGGGCTATGTAATACTAGCTTATTTGAATATTTTTATATATTTTAGTATACATTTTGTGAAGGCTATGAATATGAAGCATGGATCCTCGAAAATGTTAAATGGATAAACTTTAATATTAATTTATATCTTCTCTATTAAACAAATAAGTGTTTTTGTCCACCTAATATTGAGAAGTAAAACTATATTTATTACCATTATATAATGTATATATTTGTAAATAAAATGAATATTATATGAATTGTAATACTTATATTAATATTATTTTTCTGTAGGTTGGGTCTGTAATACAGACCAAACACTATATTATTCAAGAATTATTGATTATTTACAGTTCAATTAATCTTTATTCTGTGGTTCCAGAAAGTATTTTAGAATTTCATTACTATATTTAAAAAATTATTTTAAAAGTTCGAAGATAGCTTTTGTTATGCTGCTCAACCAGAAGAATAAGAATCATGTTAAACATATTTTCTAGCATGAGTGAGTATTCTGGTGTCAAATTCTTCAAGTTCATGGGAAGGAGAGTCTTCCAAGAAGTTCCATCTAGATGCTATCATCATGCCAGGCCAGATCGGAATCCATCTCAGCCATAGAAGTTCCACAGTAACTTAATTATATATTATTTACTATTTCTAGTCTTAACCTCATAAGTGGTGTATGTTTTGTTTTATTTATTAATGCCAAATGTGATGGTTTAATTTTAATAGCTTTTAAATTTATATATTTTACAATGTTATTTGTGTATATTACCTTGAATGATGGAGGGAGAAATTTCAAATAATTAAGTATGTTTATGTCTTCACTGCTGTCAAAGTCTCAAAGGATGCAGAATAGGGAAGATGCTAATGTTAAACTCTTAGAAAAATTAATAACACACCATAGAGATTGTTTTCAAGTTTCTTTTCTTTCAGCCCCATCATGTAAAGACAAGCTATTTAAAATTGTGATAATTGTGTAAAAATCAATAAAGAATGGTGAGAGTATTTGATTAAATTTTAAGTTTTACATTATTCTGTTCTTCAATCTTACTTTATACATGTGTGATATAACCACAGCATTAGAAAGAATATTATTAAATACTTATAATTGATAGTTATGTAAATAGTTACTTTGCATACTGCCTAATAATTGATGCTGTTGGTAAAATAAAATGATTATAATAAAACTTATGTGGCAATATTGTAATTCCATATCCATAATATAAGAAGTAACTTATTTCCATATCCATAATGTAAAGAGTAACTTAATGCTTTCTTAAGAATATTAGTATAAAGTTAAGACAAAATTCATGTAAAACTCTAATAAATAGTGGATTGCAATATCAATTTATTCTAAGTTTAATAAATTTCCCCCAAATTTTATACATTGATTATATACATTAGATTTAAAAATAAAGAAATAGACCTTGTGAATAAGTTACATTATGATTAAAGAAAATTATAACTAGCTAAATGGGATGCTTATGACCTCTTTATCTATGAATTAATATCTTAATGTTTGCTTTGATGGGAAAAAGGCTTAGTTATTCACAGTTTCTTTTATACTTATATATATTGCATCATAAGTGTGGCAATGGGCATAGTTTATTACTCTTATTAAAATCATATATTTCTACATGGTTTATGCATCATAATGGTGAAACTTTTTTAAGGGAAGAGCAGACACCATGCCTGGATTTTCTACTTCATTGATTAGTGCCAGTTCAGGTTTTGCAGGAGCCAGACTGTTAGGACCCCAAATCCTGGATCTAAGCACATCATGCTACTCTCCAGTGGTATGTGTCCTGTGCTTGAAGCATATGCACTTCTGCAGCCAAGGACATACACATCCTTGTGTGATGAACTACATATTCGGATCACCAATTCGATCATCTCCACTTCTTATGCCATTGACCATACTTTATAGGTGGCACTGCAACTTGTAGTTAATATTAGTCTTTTGCCTTCCCATTCAATCATTAGCCATCTTAGGTAACTTAAATTCAAATCAGTGAACAAGTAACTTCCTAATTAAATGAAATGTTACACTTAAATTCAAACTGGGAATGGATTGATCATAATCAAATTTATATGTTAAAGTATGTAGACACACAATTATTGTAAGCCACTATTACCTTTCAAAATGTTGTAAAAGCCTGTAGATAATCTCCAATTTATATTCATCAGCTATTTCTCTCTATATTATGTAAATATTATAATAAACCACTATTATTTTAATTGAAGAGATGAGATATGCAATTAAATCTATAATAATTGAAAATGGAAGCAAGTGAAAAAAATCAAATGAGTGGTACAGTTATATATCAAATATCTGAATGATATGTACCAGATGAGTGAAAGACTAAGTAGTAATATCGACATTCAAGAAAGGTGCAAAAATAAGACATTAAAAATATGGAACTATTTGTCTTTTATCTCTTATGCATGATCTTTACCCTTGCTTAGATTTCTACAATTTATACTCAACAAACAACCAAAAAAAGTCTAATTAAAAGTAGTTTAGCAACGTATATCACATTCAGCTATTTAAAAAAAATCTATTGAAAGGATTTAAATGAGTTTTGAATATTCATTAAAATGCATCCACAGTGATTAGTGATCTCAAGATTAGTGTTACTATGGGTACAAGATAGGTCAAGTTTTGCAAAACAGTTTACAAGTTATACAAAACGTATTTTGCAGATTAAAATGGGAAGATAAGGAATATGAAAAAAAATGCATATTTAAGTTTTACTGCTTCAGGATTTTAAGAAATCTCACAAAAATTATCAGATGAAAGCAATACAGACTAAAAATAAATAAATAAATAATATTTAACTATAAAAGTTAATCATAATTTGCTTAGATTAATGCTCATAAAAATCTAATAAACTATACATTTGATCTTTCGATAAATGCTTTTGTAAAAATTTTTCATGAAAATGTGCATGTGTCTGAAAAAGTTTTTATATAGAAATTTTTTTTTTCATTAATGTTTTTTTATTAATAAATTAGCAAAACATTTTTAGCGTCCGCAACTGAAAAGATTTTTACTTTTTACGGCGCGCTTCGCTCTATCTAAAAAATAATAGGTAAAAACAAACGAAAAAAAAAAAGAAATTTTTACCAGTGCGATAAATTTGGATGCTTAACAGGATGAACATTAGACTTCAACCTTATTGAGAGTTACAAAGAGGCAAAAGCCAAATATATAAAAGAAAATAGGTGTTACATGATTAAATGAATAAAGAAGTTGAAGTAGAGCTATAGTGACAATAAATGAAAAAGTGGTAGAATGAGAATATCGGAGTTCAAAAGCTAGTAAGACATTTAAAAAACATGGGTTGAATAGTTAAGTGGAGAAGTCATACATTAAAAAAAAACGAATTAAATTTGAGGGGAATGTTATTCTATAATAAATGAATAACAATTGAAAACATTTTCCACAAATGAAACCAATAGCCAGATTGATATAAAAAAAATTGTTGTTTTTTTTTAAATTATAATAATCTGATAATAATGCCATCTTCCAAAACTAAAATATCTATTTTTCTTCTTTTCAGTTTCAAGGGAATTCACTTCTAAATATAAGAAATTTTCCTTTTTTTTTTTAAGGAGGCCCATTTAATGTTAAAGAACGCCTTCTGTTGGAATCTTTTTTGGTGGACTGATTCGCTAATGGATCGCTATGAGTTTTGCTGGGAACTTCGACACTTCTATTTTTTTACGATTTGAAAATTTTTTTTTTTTAATATTAGGTTTATTAGCTTTTTTGCCTTTCTTACCTGGAAGCGCTTTTTTTTCTGGCTTTCGACTTAGGCTTTGTTGACTTTTTTCTGGGTGCCTTAGGTTTCTTTCTACGTCTAACTTTTTTCTTTCTTTTTCTTTTTTTACTTTTAACCACTTCTGGTAGGGCTTGTTTTCATTTCGCAATATAAGCCTCTATTTTTTTTAATTAGTAGTTTTTCATTGACACTATATTCTAATCCTCGAATTATAACTACCTTGAATGATTTTTCAGTAGCATCTACACCGTACTTTTTTGATATTTTATACATAATTTGCAATTTTGAAGAGGGGCCGTTCTGACATAATACATCAAATACATCACTTAAATCAAAGTGATAACTGTAAGTTTTGGGTCTAGCCATTCCATTCAATCTATTGTAAATTTTGTAATCGTAATCTATTAATCGTATTAACACTTACATAATATTTTGCATAGGTAATCAAAAAATTTTTGTTTTAGAATAAAATTCATAGTCCTATTATGACGTAAACTATACTTGAAAACATGAATAATCTAAAAACAAAATATTCCATTCCTTATTTATAGATGGGATTAAAATATTTGTATAATAAATATATATCTTTAAAATTAAAATCATTCTAAATTCTTTTTAAAAAAATATTATTTATTATGTTAGCAATAAATGAATAAATTATTATCCAGAAATTATCGTTGATATAGTTTACAAAAATAAAATATCGATGATATTTATGAAAAAAAGTGAAATTAAATTAAAAAAAAAAGAAATAAATTATATTAAAAGTTTTCACAAAGAAATTATATTGACTTTAGCTGTGTCCTATAAGCAGCAAGTAAATAATTGACAAAGGCAGAATTGAGATAGTGAGCTAATAATTTAATTTAAATGACATACGACTATTTACATTATATATATATATATATAGCCTATTTAAGACATATTAAAATAATAAAGGTCATGTTGATCTGCACATAACATTTCTAGTCCTGCGTTTTGACTTATAGAGGCAGGAGTCTCTGTCATTAAATACCATAACATATAAGCCAGGCTCTGGGGATTTATATATCCCTCAAGTCTTCTGGAGTCTTTACTTACGTTACCATATATGTTGTTTTGTACAGTTATTCTGTTCTTATAAGGCCACCTGTGCAATTCTATAATCTTACAGCATTGCTATTCAATGATCGTTACGTTACAATTGTTTATATAATATAATTGTGTTACACATGATCGTTATACAAAATTACTGTACAAAGTAATTATTTTTATTTTATACAATCATTATACATAATTATTGCACAACATATATATATATATACCTTGCTTGACATTGAACACTGCACCTTTCATATTAGGAAGGTCATATGACAATGGAGATTGCCTTTCTTTGTTCGTTTCTCTAAACTTTTTAATTTCACTCATACATGAAAATTGGTTTAATTTGATATAATTTTTCTCTATATGATTTTACTATTAATATAACAGTTTAAATTGCAAGAAGCTATAATTAATGCAAGATTGTCAGTACATATATGTACAACCTTGTTGTGGATTCTTTAGCCTAGTTCTAACTTATTTCAGCATTGTCCAGTTTAGTATGTCACATTTAATGAGTTTGGGTTTCTTCATGATTTAGTGCTTTGGAAGAAAAGCAAACCTTACATAAAATCTTTTGCAATGAGACACAAAATTTTTTTAATTAATTGCATTTGTCTCAATCAATTAAAATGATGTAAACACTGACACAACATTTTTAAGGTACATCTGACAAAGGTTTTAGCCTTTCACGTTATTAGCTAACCATAATGTAACTGAAAATAGCACTTTTTCAACTTTACTAGACGAATTAGACAAACTCTATTAGTGAGTATTAACACCTCTGGACTTGACTAGCTTGCTATGTCAGTGCAAAATATTTGCAGACGCAGGGCCAGCCTTATAAATGGGCACTGTTTTTAGAAAGTTTGTGAACAGAGGTGAAATCATGAATGATCACATGATCACCATCTTTTATGCTTCTTTAAGCTGGTTATGCAGAGGCTAAACTCTCCAAATAGTAGCACCACTCAGTACAAGCCAGAAGTATCAATGGATGCAAAAAGGCTTGTACATAAATCCTTATCCAGTACCTACTCATCTAATATCTCCAAACAAGTTTTTAGCTTATGGTTTTCTTCAGTGAGGGTCTTGGATATAAAAGAACTGCAACTAGATCTTAGGAACTAATGCATCTCTACAGTAGCCATCTTTTACTTAATATTGAGTCCAAAGTGAAAACACTGTTTTTAATTCAAGCTCATTAGTATTTATGATTGTATAGATCCTAAGATCTAAGTGCAGTGTTCTTAGATCCATGGCTCTTCAATGATAAAAGCCATAAGCTAAAACCTAGTCTGTGGATATTGGATGAGTAGGCCCAAGATAATTTTATTATACAAATCATCTTTCATCCATTGATTACTCTGTCTTGCACGAAATGGTGCTACTGTATGGACAATTTAGCCTCTTTGTAAATAGCTTGTGTAAGCATAAAGAATGGTGATCATGTGATGTTTAATGGTTTAATACCAATTCTGCCCAATAAGATTATGATGATTGTGGTTATTAAAAAACAAAAACACCAAAATGTAAGGATGCTGAACTGAGTTGAAATCTGTACAACTGTACAAGCGAATGAGCTTGAACTGAAAATTTGTTTTAATTTTGAACTCAATGCTTTATAGTTAGCTAATAAAACAACCGATGGCTACTGGAAAGTGTCATTAGATCCTAAGTTCCAGGTGCAGTGCTTTCAGATTCAAGGGTCTTCACTGATAAAAGCCAGAAGCTAGAAACTAGTCTTGCGATGTTGGATGAGTAGGCATTGGATAGTGATTTTATGTACAAACTTTGTATCCATTGATTGTTCTGGCTTGTGCTGAGTAGGGCTACTGTACGGCCAGTTTAGTCTCTCAGGGAAAAAATCCAATGCATTCTGGTTGTAAATACCATCAGTTCTGATGCATGTGTCATCTAATGCATGGACTATTTTGCATTGCCATAGTAATCTCATATATACAAAATTGCTAACAGAATGTTAACAGCATTTGTTTAATGACATAATAAATCGGAGACTATAAGATGATAAATAATTAAATACTTAGATGATAACCTTTCAAGTTGTGAGCAGAACATTGCAATGACTTTAATACTGGTGGCTTTGCTTTAATTTGGCTAAAGTTCAGATGTTTATTGTTATGTGTCTGTTTGTGTGTCAGCCAGGCAACCAACCAACCAATGTGTTTCCCTTGCAGATTTCAAAAACCATTTAATATAGTTGGAATTTCTATCATGATTAAAACTTTGTAATGGCAAGGCATATATCCAGGATATTAGTAAATTCTAAAGAATACATATTGAAATCAACACCAGTGACTATATTCTTTGATAATACTTGTAAGTTTAATAATAACAATGGAGAAAATGATTTTATGTCTTCAAATGTTTGGCATCAATTTTATAGAAGCATTTGGAATAACAATGAATGGAAATGAATATTAGTGGATCATTTCAAGTTAGATATAAATTAGAATGCTAGTTTCATGTTAACAGAAAATCCAAGCTGATGTATTGTCTTCACCAAAATGCATGTTCTGTAAAAATTTGGACTGATTATTTTATGCTGACAGGGCATGTGGACACATTTAAAAGTATTATTATTACAGCTGTGTCAAGAGACAAACTGTTAACTTCTGGATTGCATAACCAAATAAAGAAAGAATAATAAAATGAAATAGACATGACTAGTAGTTAAAAATAATGAAGTTTAATTAACAGAGGGTCAGACATGAGGGTTAAAAACAAATTGTATTTTGCTTATATGTTCTAAGTTACACACTTTATTAGAATACTTTACATAACACAATTTTATGATTTATTATTAGTCCCTATGTTTTTATGAACATTGGAGATAAATTAGGCTATAAAGGAAGGAATGGGTGTCTGTGGCAACCCATTAGACACAAGTTGGCATATCTGAAGCTTCACTTTAAAAGTCATCTTTTACCTTAATTCTACCTGCACTTCTGGGTATAGTCCATTGTTTCTTGATTGGCTATCACATGTCCACATTGTGGCTCATATCTCAAGTTCTTTTATTCAGTTGTTGGGATCAGATAAAGCCATTCACACTCTATTTGTATATTTCTAGCCATCAGTTTTCACTATCATTGAAGCTGATTAGGAACTAACAATCTACAGTTGCAATGGCTTTATTTTACTTATTTTAGATTCATCTCTTTGCTATTATTGATTATTTATCAGTATTACACATACTTAACACTTATTATTCAGGCTTTTTTCAAAGAATGTCTTAATCATAGTTTATATTTTGCTTGTTTACATCTTTATATTTATAATAATTATCTCTTTTTAAATCATACCTTTCCATGCTCTTCATCAAGTGTTTTATCTTGCATTTTCCTTACCTTTTTTTCCCATCACCTTCCAAACTAGTCCCTATCATGTTTTAGGGTATGAAGATTTGTGCATTTGGTATCTATGGTTCACCTTAAGAGTGACATTTCTCCCCAAAAGTTCATGCATAATGTCAGATGGTAATCATCTAATGAATGTTTGTGATATGGTAGAAATGAGATGAGTGATGAATAGTAAAATACATGAAAGTAAACAATGATTATTTAAGATAGTAGATTTTGTGGATGAAGTGGGTGTTTTTGCAAGTAATGACTTACAGTTAGAAAAGTGTTTCAACAGTCAGCAGATGAAAATAGAACAGTAAGAGTGAAGGTAAATGGCAAAAAAAATAAGTAATATTTAATCACTCTATAAGAAGGTAAGAATGTTAGTAAAATTAGAAGTTGACACTTTAAATATGTTACTCAGATTAATAAAAAGGTAAGAATGTTAGTAAAGAAATAGAAGTTGACACTTTAAATATGTTACTCAGATTATAAATGCAGTTCAAAATATAATGCTATGAATTAGTTCTAGAATTAGAATTAGTCATAGGATGAAACTTAATGCAGTGATTTTAGTAGTTGTCACTCAAAAGAAAATCTGGCCATGAGTTAAGAAAAAAAGTTTTTAATGAGTGATTTATCAGTATTTACATTTAAGACATGAATGCTTAACACAAAAGCAACACAGAGATGTCAATTGCGAGTGAAGTAAAAAGATGTATGTCAATCATTGTTAGTGGAGAGGTCATTGCAGCAGCCTTGCAACCAAGTATTTGGTTGCAGATGGTTGTGGGTTCACCTCCTGGCCAATTCTGTGACATATGAAAAAAAGTATAAAGATGTATAAGAATAACAATAATGAAATGAAATATATCGATGAGAAAATAAACAAATATGAAAATCATTAAAAAAGGGAGATGATCTTAACATAAAAGAGATGATGATAAAGGTCTAAACTAAACTTCAAGATATTGTAAAATACTTTTACAATACTTTTAAAAAAGAACAAATTTTGATGAGTGAGATGTAAAAAATTTAAATGATATTTAAAAAGCACTAATACTCATTCATAGAATATAAATAGAAGGCATTAATTACTTGCCTTATCAATTCTAAGTGGTGAGTTTTGGGGATGATCTCATGTATATCTATTTGTTATAAGATAGATACTGTTTATTGATGAACATAAACTGGATTAACTATTTGAAAAACAATCATTGCTAATTAAATATAAAACAGAATTTTTAAAGTTTATCATGCCTATATTAAACCCAAGTTTTAGAAATGGTCAGTAGTTTCTTTGATAAAGATAGGTTCAAAACCTAAATGGAAATCCATTGATTATTTTAGCTTGTATAATGCTAAATAGTGAAATGTATAATGGTTACATTTGATAATGAGTTACATCTTACTTTGTTTTATCAATTTCCAAAGGATTAAACCTGTCTAAGTAGAAGTTCTACATAGCTAGAGAGTTGAGTTTGGATTGCGTTTAAACTCTTAGATTGAAAAATTTTCATATCTTTCTATCATTAAATTCAATTCCTCTTAAAAACACATTCTTAATGATAAATTAATATGGAGCAGAAAGTCAAAAGCACTCAACTTAAGCACAATTAAAACACAAATATCAAATACACTCTACCACTCAGCAGAAATTTTATCAACACATTAATAAAGTTCATTGCTTAATATATATCATCCTTTCATGCTTTCTTCCTAAATAAGAAAATATGGAAAACATAATTGTGGAAAGCAAAATAGTGTTTTTCATTCAATCTTTTCTTACATCCAAATGAAGTTTGAATAATAATACTTGTAATCTAAATATCTGGACTTGTTAATTATTTTTTACAAACAAAATACTTTTTAAAATTATAGATAAAATATTTTTTTTATTGGAATGCATCTTTCCACAAACATATAAAACTTTATCACAAACACTACTTGCTCACATACAGAAACACTAGCCAGAATCATTGTCAGAATGCTTTTATCTTATAAAAATAATCACCTTTATCTTCTGGCTTATTTGGAGATTCTTGCTCTTCAAACATGACACATTCTTCTTTTTGTTACTTCAGTTTATTCATTGCATATTAATCTATGAATTACAGTCTTCATTCTTTTCAATTCTGCCTGATCTTTTTCACTCTTGTTAATTCTACAACTTTGTTCACTCTTGTTAATTCTACAACTTTGTTCACACACTTAATGTTGAACAAGTCAACACATCCCAACATGAATAGCATGTGAACATCATCAGCTATGGGTTGTGACGATATGTGTCCATGTTACTATTAAATATTCTACAGCATATGATGTGAGCGTGTCTGTAGTTGTAATGATGAAAAGTGTAACAATATACAATGTAAAATAGATAGTGTTAAAGATAGTGTAATTTGTATGATATACTACAAATTGTAACTATTTCACAAATGTCCCTACTTTCTTTGTTACTGGCTCAATTTAATAAATGAGGATTGTAAAGCATGATTTGGCAAAGTTCACACACAAGTTACTTACTTTGTGAGAAGTTTCCGAGATCAAAAATGTAAAATGACTGAAGGATACTACAGCTTTCACGTTCTTCTATTTGCCTGCTACATAAGCAGACATGGTGTTCTTCATTCAGCAGAGAAAAATTTTTCCCACAGAAAAGGACTGTGTTTGTTGTGTTTTCATGACTTCAAGGCACGATAAAAGCTATGAAATGGAATGGGAACTGTACCACAGCAATGGATTTTTGGTGGTCTGTGTCATGAGACTGGTGAATGCTTTGCAGTGACTGTCCACTTCCTCTCTGCCAACACCCTTATGCATTCCATCCATGAGAACATCAATTTATATCTATTTCTTTATGAATGTAAACAAATTAAATGTTTTAAAGAAATAAAGAATAAATGTATATGACTTTGCTTTTGTAATAAATAGTTTTAAAATTGTATGCTCAGTAAATTATAAAAAAACAATTGTTTTAAAAAGAAAAACCAGTTATATCTGTTTTTTAAAAAGCCCTGTTTTAAAGATGGGGAAAAAATGTATATCTATTCTTACAAAATTAAATTAAAACCAAGAAAAGAAAATAAATGCAAAAATTCAATATTTTTAAAAACAAAGACAATTTTATCTATTATTAAAAAGCCCCTTTTTTTAAAAAAAAAAATTATATCTATTATTAAAAATTTAAATAAGTCCAAAAAAAAAAATACATGCAAAAAAAAAAAAAAAAAGACCAAATGTCTTTTTTTTTAAAAAGCAACTTATATCTTTTTAAAAAAGCCTGGTAACCTTATATCTATTTTCTTTTCACTAGCAGCAGTGACATTTAGTGGTGTGGATGGTCCGAAGTTGTAGCTTCCTCTTAATCCAAAAAAAAAGAAAATAAATGCAAAAATAAAATAAAATTAAAAAAAATAGACAACATATTTATTATTTAAAAAAGGCCGATAACCTTAAATCTATTTGCTTTTCACTAGCAACAGTAAAATCGAACGGTGTGGATCATCCAAAGTTGTAGTTCTCTTTTCTTTTATATGCAATATAATCAAATTAAGAAGTCTGAAATACAATTAACCACACTGGTGACAATAATTGGGTTTCAGATGTAAAAAATATTTTAAAATCTTAAATTGGGTCAGAAATATTGGCTGACTTGAATTTTGAGATGTTGGTGATTTCTGTCCAAAAATGCTAAATATAATGCAGAGATGTTATTTAAATCTATGTTCAAGCAGAGGGCAAAAACGCTAGAGTTCACAATGTGAATCCAGGCATTGGCACAAACACTCTGAAATCATTTCATTTGCAGATAAACAATCATAATTTAAGACTCAAATTATTAATGACACTGAATATAGATTTGTAATGGCTGTAGCTCAAGCCATGCTGGCAAAATCTATAACACGTCAAGCGAGGCCATTAAAAAAAATTTTTACTGTTAAAAAAATTGAACAGCAGACTGAGTCAGTCATGCATTCAATTAGTTTAACAATGAGTGATAACCATGGTTATAGATGTAATGAAATGATGCATGCAGAAACAGAATGTCCACACCACCATACTGTGTGTTCATTTTGTAAGATGGACCATATAAAAGATGCATGTATAATATTAAAAAGACAAATAACCAATATGCGAATAGAAAAACCCATTCCAAAAACAGCAAGAGCAAGTATAAGAAATATAACCAAGTTGCCTCTATAAATCACATTGAAGACAATCAGTCTGAATTTATACATAGTGTTATAATTAATGATGCACCAATTAGAAAAGAACATAACACAGGGTCTGCAGTGTCTATTGTTTTAAAAAAGACCGGGACCATTATTAATAAAAATAGTAAATATAAGCTGCATCCTAGTGTCAAGGCTATAACAGGCTATCAGGGCAAAAAAATAAAACTTGAGTCAGATAAGTTAAAATTACTATATCTAACAAAACTATATACCTAACTCTGGTAGTGGCATCTTGTGATTATAGTAATTTATTAAGCTGTGACTGATTCAGTCACTTAGGTTTTGCAGTGACAAAGGTGAACCAGGTCACATCAACTAATGTAATAGCTGATTACTCAGAAGTCTTCAACAGAAAGCTGATAACAAAAATGAATCAAAATGTGCTATCAAAGGACAATGTCAAATTGCAAATAACTGCTGTGCTCTGCAAGGTGTATTATCGATCCACTAAGTGGATCCCAGTGATTGTATTTCAACAGAAATGACTTCACACCATTGTAGTAAAAACAGCAGATGTATGTCAACATCATTACCATCAGAATCAACTTAGATTTGATTATACAGATACAGCCACAATGAATGATTTTCCAGGGACAACAATTACAAGCAATGAGGACCAACAAACCAAAGACAGCAGCAAATCAGAACAGCCACCAAAGTGGATTAGATATCCTCCAGCATGCCTGCATGACTATGTTATCAATGACTAGTTTACACCAGGGGAAGGATATTATATCTCACCCTTTTCCTCAGAAGTGGACTATTCCAGATTCCTTCTTTATCTGATCAGATTGAGCATTCTTCTGCTGCTGATCAATAGGCTGATGTACAGATAAACACAAAACCAATGACTACTACAGGCCAATGAGCAATGATGCTCACTGAATGCAAATGTTTCCAGAAGGTCAATGATCTGGCTTTAAATGGTCAGCATTTTGGGAGAGAAAAAATGTCTGGCTAACCTACAAAGACAGTATGCATTCTCCAAAAAAAGCACTGTTAACCTAAACAGCAATAAGCATTCTTACAATAGCAATATACCCTTTGTCCATGCATCTTGGCAAGTCCACAGAGGGACCGGATGCTGCTAAGACTACTGTTGCCTTGAGACAAGCTGCCTTGTATAACTGGAAAACTCATTTTCCCTACCCATGAGGCAAGCTAGCAGGTGTAATTGGAAGTGGTAGAACCACAAGACCTGAATCCAAGAGTTCACTATATATCTAATAAAGGAGGCATTTTACATTGATGGAAACATCCATGCTATTAATAGGAAGGACACTTGCTTCAAAATCTTGAAAAAATTGGATATGTAATACTAGCTTATTTGAATATTTTCATATATTTTACTATACATTTTGTGAAGGCTATGAATATGAAGCATGGATCCTCGAAAATATTAAAGCGATAAACTTTATTATTAATTTATATCTTCTCTATTAAACAAATAAGTGTTTTTGTCCACATAATATTGAGAAGTAAAACTATATTTATTACATTATATATTGTATATATTTGTAAATAAAATGAATATTATATTAATTGTAATAATTGTATTAATATTATTTTTCTGTAGGTTGGGTCTGTAATACAGACCAAACACAATATTATTCAAGAATTAATGACTTTGACAGTTCAATTAATCTTCATTCTGTAGTTCCAGAAATTATTTTATAAATTCAGTTCTGTATTTAAAATATTTTAAAAGTTCGAAGATAGATTTTGTTATGCTGCTCCGCTAGAAGAATAAGAATTATGTTAAACATATCTTAGCATGAGGGAGTAGGCTGGTGTCTAATTCTCCAAGGTCATGGGGGGAAAGTCATCCAAGAAGTTTCATCTAGATGCTACCATCATGCCAGGCCAGATCAAAATCCATCTCAGCCATAGAAGTTCCACAGTAACTGAATTATATATTATTTACTATTTCTAGTCTTAACCTCAAAAGTGGTGTATGTTTTGTTTTATTTTTTAATGCCAAATGTAATGGTTTAATTATTATAATAGCTTTCAAATTTATGTATTTTACAATGTTATTTGTGTATATTACTTTGAATGATGAAGGGAGGAATTTCAAATAATTAATTCTGTTTATGTCTTCACTGCTATCAAAGTCTCAAAGGATGCAGAATAGGGAAGATGCCAATATTAAACTCTTAGAAAAATTAAGAACATGCCATAGAAATTGTTTTAAAGTTTCTCTTCTTTCAGCCCCATCATGTAAAGACAAGCTATTTAAAATTGTGATAATTGTGTAAAAATCAATAAAGAATGGTGAGAGTATTTGATTAAATTTTAAGTTTTACATTTTTTTGTTTCCCAATCTTACTTTATATATGTGTGATATAACCTCAGCATTAGAAAGAATATTATTAAATACTTATAATTGATATTTATGTTAATAGTTACTTTGCATACTGCCTAATAATTGATGCTGTTGGTAAAATAAAATGATTATAATAAAACTTATGTGGCAATATTGTAATTCCATATCCATAATATAAGAAGTGACTTATTTCCATATCCATAATGTAAAAAGTAACTTAATGCTTTCTTAAGAATATTAGTATAAAGACAAAATTCATGTAAAACTCTAATAAATAGTGAATTGCAATATCAATTTATTCTAAGTTTAATAAATTCCCCCCAAAATTTATATATTGATTATATATATTAGATTTAAAAATAAAGAAATAGGCCTTGTGAATAAGTTACATTATGATTAAACAAAATTATAACTAGCTAAATGGGATGCTCATGACCTCTATAACTATGAATTATTTTCTTAATGTTTACTTTGATGGAAGAAAGGCTTAGTTATTCACTGTTTCTTTTATACGTATATATATATATATATATTGCATTTCTATCTTATGATAAGTGTGGCAATGGGCATATTTTATTATTATTAAAATCATATATTTCTACATGGTTCATGCATCATAATGGTCAAACCATGTAAGGGAAGAGCAAGCACCATGCCTGGATTTTCTAATCCATTGATTAGCCCCAGTTCAGGTTTCGCAAAAGCCAGACTGTTAGGACCCCAAATCCTGGATATAAGCACCTCATGCTGCTCTCCAGTGGTATGTGTCCTGTGCTTGAAGCAGATGCACCTCTGCAGCCAAGGACATATACATCCTTGTGTGAACTTCATCTTCAGATAACCAGTTCGATCATCTCCACTTCTTATGCAATTGACCCTACTATATAGGTGGCACTGCAACTTGTAGCTAATATTAGTCTTTTGCCTTCCCATTCAATCATTAGCCATCCTATGTAACTCAAATTCAAATCTGTGAACAAGAATCTTCCTAATTAAATGAATTGTTAAACTTAAATTCAAACATGGAATGGATTGATGATAATCAAATTTATATGTTAAAGTCAGTAGACACACACAATTATTGTAAGCCAGTAAGTATTACATTTCAAAATGTTGTAAAAGCCTGTAGATAATCTCCAATTTATATTCATCAGCTATATCTCTTTATATTATGTAAATATTATAATAAACCACTATTATTTTAATTGAAGAGATGAGATATGCAATTACATCTATAATAATTGAAAATGGAAGCAAGTGAAAAAAATCAAATGAGTGGTACAGTTATATATCAAATATCTAAATGATATATACCAGATGAGTGAAAGACTAAGTAGTAATATCGACATTTAAGAAAGGTGAAAAAATAAGAAATCAGAAATATGGAACTATTTGTCTTTTATCTCCTATGCAAGATCTTTACCTTTATTTAGATTTCTACAATTTGTACTCAACAAAGAAAAAAGTCTAATTAAAAGTAGTTTAGCAAAGTATATCACATTCAGCTATTTAAAAAATCTATTGAACGGATTTGAATGAGTTTTGAATATTCATTAAAATGCATCCACAGTGATTAGTGACCTTAAGACTATTGTTAGTATGGGTAAAAGATAAGTCAACTTTTGCAAAACAGTTTACAAGTTATACAAAACGTATTTTGTGGATTAAAATGGGAAGATAAGGAATATGAAAATAAATGCATATTTAAGTCTTACTGCTTCAGGATTTTAAGAAATCTTACAAAAATTATCAGATGAAAGAAATACAGACAAAAAATAAATAAAAAAAATAATATTCAATTATAAAAGTTAATCATAATTCGCCTAGATACATTTCATCATAAAAATCTAATAAATTATACATTTCATCTTTCGAGAAATGCTTTTGTAAAAATATTTCAAGAAAATGTGCATGTGTCTGAAAATGTTTTTTTTTCATAAATAAATGTTTTTTTTTATTAATAAATTAGCAAAACATTTTTAGCGTCCGCAACTGAAAAGATTTTTACTTTTTACGGTGCGCTTCGCTGTATCTAAAAAATAATAGGTAAAATCTTTTCAGCTGCGAAAGTTAAAATTGTTTTGCGAATTTATTAAAACAAACGTAAAAAAAAAAGAAAATTTCCAGTGGGATAGATTTGGATGCTTAACAGGATGAACATTATAGACTTCAACCTTATTGAGAGTTACAAAAAGGCAAAAGTCAAATATATAAAAACAAATAGGTGTTACATTATTGAATGAATAAAGAAGTTGAAGTAGAGCTATAGTGATAATAAATGGAAAAGTGGTAGAAATGAAAATCAAGTCGGAGTTCAAAAGTTAGTAAGACATTTAAAAAACATGGGTTGAATAGTTAAGTGGAGAAGTCATAGATTAAAAAAAAACAATTAAATTTGAGGGAAATATTTTTCTATAATAGATCAATAATAATTGAAAATATTTTCCACAAATGAAACCAATAGCCAGATTGATATAAAAAAAATTTTTTTTTTTTTAAAATTATAATAATCTGCTAATAATGCCATCTTGCAAATTTTATTCTAAAATATCTAATTTCCTTCAAAGTCTCTAAAATTCCAAGGGAATTCACTTCTAAATATAAGAAATTTTCCTTTTTTTGGAGGAGGCCCATTTAATGTTAAAGAACGCTTTCTGATGGAATCTTTCTTGGTGGACCGATTCGTTAATGGATCGCTATGAGTTTTTCTGGGAACTTTGACACTTTTAATTTTTTACGATTTGAAGAATTTGTTTTTTTTTTTTAGTATTAGGTTTCTTAGCTTTTTTGTCTTTCTTACTCGACGCGTTTTTTTTTTCTGGCTTTCGACTTAGGCTTTGTTGACTTTTTTCTGCGTGCCTTAGGTTTCTTTCTACGTCTAACTTTTTTTTTCTCTCTTTTTACTTTTAACCACTTCTGGGAGGACTTGTTTTCATTTCGCAATATAAGCCTCTATTTTTTCTAATTAGTAGTTTTTCATTGACACTATATTCTAATCCTCGAATTATAACTACCTTGAATGATTTTTCAGTAGCATATACACCGTACTTTTTTGATATTTTACGTATAATCTGCAATTTTGAAAGGCGCCGTTCTGACGTAAATCAAAGTTATAACTGTAAGTTTTGGGTCTACCCATTCCATTCAATTTTTGTGAATTTTATAATCGTCATCTATTAATCGTATTAACACTTACGTAATATTTTGAATCGTTAATCAAAATTTTTTTATTTTAGCATAAAATTCATAGTCCTATTATGACGTAAATTATACAGGAAAACATGAATAATCTAAAAACAAAATATTGCTTTCCTTATTTATAGATGGGATTAAAATATTTGTATAATAAATATATATATCTTTAAAAATAAAATCATTCTAAATTCTTTTTAAAAAAATATTTTTTATTAAGTTAGCAATAAATGAAAAAATTATTATCCAGAAATTGTGTTGTTTATAGTTTAAAGGAATAAAATATCGATGATATTTATGGAAAAAGTATAATTAAAATTTTAAAAAAAGATATAAATAAATTATATTAAAAGTTTTCACAAAGAAATTACATTGACTTTAGCTGTGTCCTATAAGCAGCAAGTAAATAATTGACAAAGGCAGAATTGAGATGGGAAGCTAATAGTTTAATTTAAATAACATACGACTATTTACATATATATATATATAGCCTATTTAAGACATTAAAATAATAAAGGTCATGGTGATCTGCACATAATAATTCTAGTCCTGCGTTTTGACTTATAGAGGCTGGAGTCTCTGACATTAAATACCAGAATATATAGAGCAGGCTATGGGGATTTAAATACCCCTCAAGACTTATGGAGTCTTTACTTACTTTATTATATATGGCGTTTTGTACAGTTATTCTGTCCTTATAAGGCTACCTGTGCAATCTATAATCTAATAGCATTGCTATTCAATGGTCGTTACGTTACTATTATTTACAAATTGTTTACACATGAACAAAGTTATTATTTTTATTCTATACAATTATTATACATAATTATTGCACAACATATATATATATCTTGCTTGACACTGAACACTGCACCTTTCGTATTAGGACAATGAAGATTACCTTTCTTTGTTCGTTTCTCTAAACATTTTAAGATCACTTATACATGAAAATTGGTTTAATTTTATATAATTGGTCTCTATATGATTTTACTATTAGTATAACAATTTAAAATGCAAAAAGCTATAATTATTGCAAGATTGTCAGTACATCTATGCACAACCTTCTTGTGGATTCTTAGCTTAGTTCTAACTTATTTCAGCATTGTCCAGCTTAATCTGGCACACTGAATGAGTTTGAATCCTTTCATGATTTAGTGCTTTAGTAGAAGGGAAAACCTTACATAAAATCTTTAGCAATGAGACATTCCATTTTTTTAAAAAAAAATTTGTCTCAATCAATTGAAATGACACAGACACTGATACAGCATTTTAAGGCACATCTGACAAAGGTTTCAGCCTTTCACATTATTATCTAACCATAATGTATCTGAATATAGCATTCTTTCAAATTTATAGTAATGGAGTAATTAGACAAATGCTATTAGTAAGTAATTAGACAAATGCTATTAGTAAGTATTAATACCTCTGGACTTGACTAGCTTACTATGTCAGTGCAAAATATTTGCAGTAGCAGGCCCAGTCATATATATGGGCAGCATTTTTAGAAAGTTTGTAAATGGAGTTGAAATCAATAAACATCACATGATCACCATTTTTATGCTGCTTCAAGCTGTTTATGCAGAGGCTAAACTCCATACAGTTGTGCCACTCAGTGCAAGCCAGAAGTAATCAATGTATGCAAGAAAGCTAGTACATAAATCCCTATCTAGTGCATACTCTTCCAATATCCCCAGACAAGTTCCTAGCTTATGGATTTCATCAGTGAGGGTCTTCAAGATGAAAGCACTGCACCTAAATCTTAGGAATTAATGCAACCCTCCAGTAGTCACCTTTTACTTAGTTTTGAGTCCAAAGTGAAAACACTTTTTAATTCAAGCTCATTAGTTTGTATAATTGTATAGATCCTAAGATCTAAGCGCAGTGCTCTTAGATCCAAGGCTCTTCACTGATAAAAGCCATAAGCTAGAAACTAGTCTGGGGATATTGATGAGTAGGCACTAGATATGCATTTTATATACAGACCATCTTGCATCCATTGATGACTCTGAATTGCACTGAATGTTGCTACTGGAGAATTTAGCCTCTGTGTAAATAGCTTGTGTAAGCATCAAGAATGGTGATCATGTGATGTTTAGTGGTTTAATACCAATCCTGCTCTATAAGATTATGATGACTGTGGTTATTAAAAAACAAAGACACCAAAAAAGAATGAATGCTAAACTGAGTTCAAATCTATACAACTGTACAAGCTAATGAGCTTGAACTGAAAATGTGTTTCCATTTTGAACTCAAGGCTTTATAGTGAACTAATAAAATAACAGGTGGCTGCTGGAGGGTTGCATTAGATCCTAAGTTCTAGGTGGAGTGCTTTCAGATTCAAGGCTCTTCACTGATGAAAGCCACAAGCTAGAAACTAGTCTGGGGTTATTGGCTGAGTAGGCATTGGATAGTGATTTTATGTACAAACTTTGTATCCATTGATTGCTCTGGATTTCATTGAGTAGAGCTACTGTATGGATGGTTTAGCCTCTGTGCAGAGGTAAAATCCAATGCATTCTGGTTGTAAATACCATTAAGTTCTGATGCATGTGTCATCTAAAGCATGGACCATTTTGCATTGCCATAGTAATCTAATATATACAGAATTGCTAACAGAATGTTAACAGCATTTGTTTAATGACTTAATAAACCAAAGACTATTTATAAGATGATAAATATTTAAATACATAGATGATAACCTTTCAAGTTCTGAACAGAACATTGCAATGATTTTAATACTGGTGGCCTTGCTTTAATATGGCTAAAGTTCAGATGTTTATTATTACGTGTCTGTCTGTTTGTCAGCCAGGTAAACAACCAACCAATTCGGTTTCCTTGCAGATTTCAAAAACTATTTGATATAGTTGGAATTTCCATAATAAGAATGGCAAGACATATATCCAGGATATTAACAAATTGTAAAGCATACATACTGAAATCAACTCCAGTAACTATATTCTTTGATGATACTAATAATTTTAACAATAACAATGGAGAAAATGATTCATGTCTTCAAATGTTTGGCATCAATTTTATACAAGCATTTGAAATAAAAAATGAAAGGAAATGAATATAAGTGGATCTTTTTAGGTTAGATATTAATTAGAATGCTAGTTTTCTGTTAACAAAAAATCCAAGCTGATGTATTGTCTTCACCAAAATGCATGTTCTGTAAAAATGTGGACTGATTATTTTATGCTGTGAGGGCATTTGGATACATTAAAATGTATTATTATTACTGCTGTGGTCAGAGGCAAATTGTTGCCCTCTGGATTGCATAAACAAATAATGAAAGAAAGACTAATAAAATGAAATGGACATGACTTGTAGTTAAAAATAATGAAGTTTAATTAACAGATGGTCAGACTTGAGGGTTATAAACAAATAGTATTTTGCTTATATGTTCTAAGTTACACACTTTATTTAAATACTCTACATAACACAATTATATGACCTGTTATTAGTCCTCGAGTTGTCTTTGGAATGTTTGGAGGTAAACTCTATGAGGGTATAGGTGAAGAAATGATGTCTGTGGTACCCATTAGACACATGTTGGCATACCTAAAGCTTCACTTTAAGAGTCCTCTTTTACCTTAATTCTACCTGCACAACTGGGTATAGTCCATTGTCTTTTGACTGGCTTTCAGATGTCCACATGGTGACTCATATCTCAAGTTTTCTTACTAATTCTTGGGATCAGATAAAGCCATTCACATTAGATTTGAATTTTTAGCCATCAGTTTTCATTATCATTGAAACTCATTAGGAACTTTCATTGTACAGTTGCAATGACTTTTTTACTTAGCTTAGATTTATCTCTTTGCTAATACTGATTATTTATCAGTATCATACATACTTAACAATTATTATTCAGGATTTTATCACTTCTAAAAATGTCTTAATCATAGTTTATATTTTGCATGTTTATATCTTTTTATTTATAATAATTATCCCTGTGAAATCATACCTTTCCATGCTCTTCATCAAGTGTTTTACCTTGCATTTTCTTTACCTTTTTTTGTTTCTTTCCATTACCTTCCAAACTAGCTCCTATGATGTTTTAGGGTATGAAGATTTGTGCATGTGATATCTCTTGTTCTCCTTAAAAGTGACATTTCTCCCCAAACATTCATGCATAGTGTCAGATGGTGATCATCCCATAAATGTTTGTGATATGGTAGAAATGAGATGAGTGATGAAAAGCAAACTACATGAAAGTAAACAATGATTATTTAAGATAGTAGATTTTGCAGATAAAGTGGGTGTTTTTGCAAATAATGACTTAGAGTTAGAAAAGTATTTCAACAGTCAGCAGATGAAAATAGAACAGTAAGAATGAAGGTAAATGGCAAAAACAATAAGTAATATTTCTAATCATTCTATAAGAAGGCAAGAATGTTAGTAAAGAATTAGAAGTTGATATTTTAAATATGTGACATAGATTATTAATGCAGTTCAAAATTTAATGTTATGAATTAGTTCTAAAATTAGAATTAGTTATAGGATGAAACTTGAATGCAGTGATTTTAATAGTTGTCACTCAAAAGGAAATCTGCTCATGAGTTAAGAAAAAAGTTTTTAATAAGTGATTTATCTGTATTTACATTTAAGACTTGAATGCTTAACACAAAAGCAACATAGAGACATAAATTGTGAGTAAAGTATAAAGATGTATAAGAATAACAAAAATGAAGTGAAATATATAGATGAAAAAATAAAGAAATATGGAGATCATTGAAAAAATAGAGGTGATCTTTACATAAAACGATTTCATAAAACGATTATGATAAAGATGTAAACTACTTTTAAAAAACAACAAATTTTGATGAGTCAAGATGTAAAAAATTGAAATGATGTAGGAAAGCACTAATAGTCATTCATAGAATAGAAAGAGAAGGCATTAATTACTTGCATTATCAATTGTAAGTGATGAATTTTGGGGATGTTCTCATGTATATCCATCTGTTATAAGATAGGCACTATTTACTGACCAACATAAACTGGATTAATTATTTGAAAAACAATCATTGCTGATGAAATATAAAACCGATTTTTTTAAAGTTTATCTTGCATATATTAAACCCAAGTCTTAGAAATGGTCCTTTGATAAAGATAGCTTCTAAAACCTATATGGAAATCCATTGATTATTTTAGCTTATATGATGCAATATAGAGAAATGTATAAAGGATGCTTCTGACAATGAGTTACAGCTTACTCTCGTTTATCAATTTTGAGAGGATTAAATCTATCTAAGTACAAGATCTACATAGCTAGAGAGTTGAGTTTGAATTCCGTTTAAACTCTTAGGATGGAAATTTTTCATACCTCTCTATCATTAAATTCACTTCCTTTTAAAAACACTTTCTTAATGATAAATTAATCTGCAGCAGAAAGTCAAAAGAACTCAACTTAAGCACAATTAAAAACACACAAAATTCAATTACACTCTACCACTCAGCAGTAATTTTATCAACACATTAACCAATTTCATTGCTTAATATATA